>CATIXA010000022.1:507500-1107500 GCA_949709075.1 Wickerhamomyces alni
GTGCTTTGAGTCTTTCCATGGGTAGCATCTTCTGTCTGCACTCCACAGTCCAGACCTTGTTCATCACTACATAGTAAAAGCATTTTCACGGCAAGCAGCACAGATCGCTGCTCCATACTCCACAGCCCACAGTCTACAATCCACATAAGCTCTCGATCTAAGTACAGATATTTGAAGGCTTGATGGACCATTGCTCATTGGCAGTATCCAATTATTCGTAACTCTGAGACTCTGACGTTTGCTAACGCCGTCTAAAGAATAGAGACGTTCTAGCTGCTTGTACTAGCAACAAGTTGCGATTGTGAAAATAGGCTATGTTACTTCCAGGAAGGCTATGCAGCATGACTTATTTCTGGTAGGGGTATGTCAGTTATAAGCTGTGACGTGACAGTTGGCAGCAAGATTACCGCTCGGGTACGAACTTATCTCAACCTTGTTCTGCAACCATGAGTGAGTGACTTGTGTGATGGTTAACTTCTGATACTGTAAGTTCCATGTCCATGATACAAGTCAGCACAACAGAATGTTGATACAACAAATGGACGACAACGTTTGACATCGTCGTCGCAGTTGTTTCCCTTTTTCGCCATCGGCATTAATTTCCTGCGGTACCAAACACCAGGAGGGGGGATTTTCAATAATCTGGCCGTTTGTGGTTGGACCTGTCAAAAACCTGCCAGGCGCCAGCAACTCGATGAAAGAGAACACGTCACACACAAATCCTGGAACTGATGTCACGCGGAAATGTGCTTGCTCAATTCTTGATGGAAATTTGCAAACGATTAAGGCGATCAATAAGAGGGACAAGTGAAAACTACGAACCTCTGCTCTCATCAAGCTTGACATCATTTGCCCGATTATTCCAATTTCACGGATGTTTACTATTCCATGCCTAGTTTAGCACAAGGTGCTTGTAAAAAGCTTTGTTTCACTGACCCGTAAATTTTGTCGAAAGCTTCCAGGCGCCCATTTTCAGTCTCACCACGCGATAACATCGCATGAGGGAACATTTTTTACGACTTTTTGCGGACCAGTCAGAACCTTAGGCATGAAAAGAAAGAGTATCCTGCTGAGAGCCGCAAAATGCACAGGAACAGTCCACAATCCGTCCTCCGCAGTCTTCCAGTCCCACTTTCCAGGCCTACTTTGAACAAGGTCCACTCACTGGTGAAGACTGAATCAACACTTCATAAAGTTAAGATCGAACTTTAACTCTGGCAAAGTGAACCTTGACCTCATCAAACAGCACCTACCATCTCCATTATCAGTAGCTATGCAGCACTAAGAGATAGAACCCTTGTGTGTCGATCCATTAATGCTTGTCATTTTCCAGTGGTCAATGGCTATGTCCGCAACGATCTGAAATTGATTAGTGGTCAGTGGAACGACAGGCCACAGCTATTATTTTCAAGCAGCAATGGGCAGCCGCCGCTGCTACCTCGCCGGGAACTTGGTATGGTACCCTTCAAAAAGTAGAGAGAAGTCAGAAATCAATACACAAACACTCAAATACACACAAACACAAACTAAAATACAAAAGCCAAAGACCAAAGACCAAACCACCCCATGGAACGTGAGTCTCCAAGAAGGAAGCTCTCATACATTAGTGAAGTGCTGAATCGTAACTCGCATGTAGCCGGTCAGTTTTCTACATTCGTTGATCCCATAATTACATTCATTTAGGCAGAATCAGCTATAAATATCGATCGACCATCACCAAGTCTGTCCATGATCACACGACAAGTACAATACGTAATTCTCACAAGATCACGCTACAATCATGAGTCGTAACTACTGAGTTCATGAGCGAGGCACACAGGCTCTTCAAGGTGTTCATCAAGTAGTTGCTCGTAGTTCGGTTGAGTGGTAGTACAGATCCTCGATTTTGGTGTCAAATTTCTTCCGGCCTCAATTACTGGGAAATCCACCAATTATTCTTTCTAGTCGATCAACAGTCAAAGCCGAATACCATCAATATTGTGAATCTCTATTGTCTCAGAGGTTGCCAAACAGTTGCTGGATCATCCGTTTCCTTCAAAGGTCTCACAATGCAGTCACTGGAAGCTGAACAGGCTCACTAGCCACCAGCCGCCAAAGACCACCCAAAAGATGTGGCTGTTGAGTGTAGAGCACAGTTACACAGTTTTAGAAAATGAATAGAAACGCTGCCACATCAATCAATAACAAAGCTACAAACGGCCTTGACGCACAATCGTTAAACCACACACTCTAGTTCTTGGATAACAGGTCCGTGGCTACTGTGTTGTACTGAAAGTTTTGCACCGTGGTCGACTCATTTGCTCCAAATAAAAGTGTGGTCCTGAGGTTCGGAGCCGTACTCATTCATCTGTCAAGAGTGTGAGGAAGAAGATCTGGAACCGATACAAGAGCTCCCAAAACCACCTGCCCAGCTGGTTCGGCCGAGCCGTGATTACTCAGAGGTGTTTTCTTTACACAGTCCGTGTCTGACTTGAGCCATCATCAACTTCAAAGAAAACTTGTGGCACTTCCATCAAGGTCTACCGCCTACCAACTAGAACCAACTCACATATCCTTCCTCAGCGATGGGTACCCACCCAATGGAGACGACAGCAAGGTCCTCAACCGATTCTTCGAAGAATCCAGCCATGCACGTTCTCAGCTTTGATCTCAACAATGACAATAAACGCACAAGTGATACACCATCTGCATCAGATCAATCAGCAGTTCCGAACAAGTCGTTCAATCGTTTCATCATACACAGTCATCAAAAGAAATCAAACATCAATCAGAAACTGCTTGATGATATCAGTCAGACTGAACCAACAAAGACAATTGCGTGTCAAAGATGTCGAAGATTGAGAAAGAAATGCTCAAAACACTTCCCGCAATGTTCCACTTGTATCAAGATGGGTGAAGAGTGCCACTATGCAGACAAGGAATCAGTGTTAAAGTCGAGGAAAAGACTATCAGTCTACAAATCCACTGCAGAAAGCTCCACAAACTCATCATCCTCACTCAATTCGAAAATGACACTACTGCCACCCATCTCACAACCCTCTGGACCGTGGAATCCGCACCCCAATTTGAACGATGATCTACGCCAGCCGCACGATAACTATCCCTTCGAAGATCCCAAACAATCAGACTCCAGATCCATGTCGGTTTCTAACATAGCTAATGGCAACTCAATCAGGCTTCCCTCAATATCAATCCATCAAGAGAAGCAAAGCCAGATTAGAGAACATGCAACCGAGAATAATCAGTCACAAGCACCAACAAAGAACACCGAGATTCAAAACGCCATATTGTCCACATTGATTAACTTGGGCAAGGAGAACCTCACGCCAGCCTCCTCCAATGCCATTGATCCACTGATGATCCAAAAGAAACATGCTTTAAAGTACGTTGATAGTTACTTCAATAGCTTCTACGAGGAATACCCGTTTATACATAAGAGCGAGTTCTATAAAGAGTTTGACAAAGTGAACCTTTTCAATGTGTTAAACCCTACATATGCCACATTACCACTGCCGATACTGCAGAAGAACCTTCAGGTCTATCTGATTTTAACAATCGGTTTCAAGAACCTGCATAACTCCAATCAGCTAAGCTCACATGAGATTCAATCATACACGAGCATCTTCAACAACAAGACCATGCAGAACTTCATACAACAAACTTTGACTTTTGGAACACTAGACGACATCAAAATCCTTACACTACTAGTGATTGATTCATTCTTTGCCAGAAATTGCATCTCTACCACAAACTTGACGAACATACTGACTGGTGCTGCGATCAGAATCAATTTGCATAGGAAGCTGAACAAGGCTAGTGCCGACCAGTATACCAGGTTCGATATTGAGATGAGGTATAGACTATTCTGGTCTATTTACATCATTGATAGGACTGTTTCGGTCTACTTGAACAAACTCATAGCCATACCAGATGAGTTTATCAACCTACCATACACCATAAGATTGGATGAGTTTGACAGTCTTGAAGATGGGATATGCATTAACTTCAAACAGAACATAGAATTAAAGCAGATAGAGGGCAATATCTTCAAGGAGGTCCATTCCGTGCTGGCTATCAATAACAACCCTACGGAGAAGAACGATGTCATACTGAGGAACTTGAGAAATAGTATTGAGAGCTGGTATCTCAAAGCAACTTCAAACTTGATCTCGAGACAGGGCTTTGATAATTCCACATCATTATGGCACACAACCAGATACTACAATTGTCTCACGTTGCTTTATCGTCACAGTTATTTGAATCCTGTTCCAACCCCAGACCTTATGGATAAGCTGGCTAAGGCAGTCTTACAGAACTTATCATACTCCTATAACTTGACCTTGAATAAGCATTGTTTCTCGTTGAACTGGATGAGTTTTTTCCGAATCTTGGTGATCCTAAAAACACTTCTGAAGTGTCTAGTCAGTGAGTCCATCAATCTGTATGAAGCCAGAACTGAGTTGAACTTGTGCATTGAGTTACTCAAGAATTATCTGAATGATAACTCGGATTGGTTGTTCATCAACGAAATCATTGAGATCTTTCAAGGTTTGCTGAAACTCAGCTTCATTGACTCCGAAGTTGACAATGAGACTGTGGTCAAGATCCTAAAGGAAAGTGAAGCGAAATTGACTGGAGTATTAAAAAGACATACTGTTGGTTGTCGGTTGGACGATAGGATAGAGGACGAGTACAATTTGGAGGATAGAATCGAAGCAGAGTACAATTTACGCAGCTGATAACATACAGTAACTTCCTGATCACCGTAACTTTCTACGTAATAGAATTCACAGCTTATTTGATGGGTAACTCATTAGAGTTCGTAGCATCAGTTCAATAATCTATATGTAAACTCATACCACGATCCGATAAGCACATTGTATGCAGCTAATCTCTCATGTTGGCGGATTAGACGTCTGGAGAAACTGGAAACTACTTCGAATGTGCTTCATTATCACTAACAATCATATTTACAATCATGTGTTATCGATATATGTTGGGTATTGTATTAATCACTATCAAGTTCAAAAACTATTTTAATGGGTAGAGGAATATACCGGCCAAGTGACTTCTTCGATCGGTTGTTGATCAGTCTGTAGAAAATGAGTAGAAAATACTTCAAGAGCTAATGATCATGGGTTGTACGATATGTGGAACAGGTGGGAGAATTGCCCGAACTTCTCGGTCTATCAATCACGAGCTCAGTTGACGTAAAGCCATCAACACTAGAGAAATGGAAACGTATATGCTGGCTCTCTCCCCGACCCTAGCACATTTCCAGAAGACACTCAGAGCACTGTTATCGTGTTAGTAAACGAAACTGATCATCAAGAGTACGATGACACTCACCCCTGTTTCTTCCCACTGAGCAATGATGGCCAGTTGTGTTGGATGTAAGTGCACGAGCATATCAGGAGCAAGATGACTTGTAAAAGTGATGTGAAGTTGAATAAAGCAGACTTGTAAGGCACGGTTAGTTACTGGATCAATATCAGGTATTCCATGATCACACTCACCATGACAGGTATCAAATATGGATCTTGTTTGTTGTTGTATTTAGTGACATCTTTCCAAAATGGATCAAATCAATATAAATATTGGGAAATTCGCGAAGAAAGTACGGTGCACATAACCATACAGAGTGTAATATCTGTAACAAGTATCTATTATTTGAAGCTTATCTAGACAATATAGGTCCCATTCAAAACAGTGACAGCATTTCCACCGACAAATACATCGCTGTCACCACCTTGATCACTTTTGACCACTCTAACCTTGATAAATCCATCTCTTCCAATGTTTCTTCCTTGTCTAATGGTTAATTCCCCTTCAAAACCTTCCTTTACAGCTAAGACGGATGCATCAGCACCAGCACCACTACCACACACAGGATCCTCGATGTAAGAGTTTACTTTAAAGAAATTACGGGCTTCGTAGGTTCCATCTTTGGATTCACCAAAGATTGAGAACTCAGCAACCTCACTCGCTTTGCTGAAGTCTGGTTTGATTGATGAAACAAGCTCACCAGACTCAAGTTGGATGGTCAACCAATGTGGACCGTCATCAACTAGGACTATGTTCTTGATTTGAGACGCTTTGATGCCGAAAATTGCAGAGATATCAGGAATGGAGTAGGAATTAACAGAATGTTTGTAATAAGGTAGTTTCAACTCATACTTCCCATCCTTGACGGTCAATTGAACCAATCCAGCTCCACACTCTTGGACATACTTTTCCTTCTTTGGAAAGATCCCACTCTCAACGATAGCATGTGCTGAACCTATAGTTGGATGACCAGCAAATGGGAGTTCCATATTTGGGGTGAAAATTCTGAGCTTGTAGTCTGCTTCAGGGACGGTTGCCTTTTGGACAAATGTCGTCTCCGATAAGTTCGTCCAGCGAGCAATGGATTGCATTTGTTCAGTGGTCAGATCATCAGCATCGAAGAAAACAGCGACGGGATTACCTTTGAACGGTTTGTCTGTGAAAACATCAACCTGTTTAAAAGAAACCATTGTGAGTTAGATTGAGTTAGTGAATTGAGTCGAGCTAATGAATTGAAACGATTTGGTGATGTTCAGAAGATATATTCCTCTATTTATAATTGATTGAAAAGTCTCAAGAGATTAGTCACATTCGGCTTTCGGACTTGGAAGATATGCAAAGATTATAATAGTGAATCGCTGCAAATATGTGTCATAGAGCAGCGTTCATAACCCCTTTGGTCATTGACTCACATACTTTGTAAGTTTCTGATGTGAATTTTCAGTCAATATCGACTTTGACTTATCAAAAGGTGTGTTATTAGTCTAGCAAGAGGCTGAATGGTAGAATAAATAGATAAATAGGTAATAAATAGATAAATAAGTAATAAATATATAAGTAGTTGTTGCTTTCACGTGTCATCACTCAGTATTCCTCCAGCATATGCTTAATGACATCCTCGTTCATCCTCTTCATATCCACACGCGTCCAGTTCTTGGTCTCTGTTTCCACTTGTAGCTTTGACCATTTCATATATAGATCATTAGGATTCTTCAACTGGAACCTAGATTGTTTCTGTAATGATCCGACAAGACTATGAAACAACGAGTCATGGTGTCTGCTGTGTTTACGGTTTTGATTGCTCAAGATGGTGAGTATTCTTGGAAGATGTTGTTCGTGATCCTCGACTTCATTGTGTTGAAATACAGTCATGACTTTTTGTAAGAATGAGGTGGGCACTTCAAGATCGTAGTCGGACATCTTTGTTAGTAGTCGAAGAATCATGACGGGATTGAAGTTTTGTAACTGGATGTAATGATTCAACAATGGGCTGAAAGTTTCATAAGTTGGCTCCAGTTCAAACAGCAAAGACCCTGCTGGTTGTAAACCTGTAGAATCAAGAAACAATGTCATGTCTTTATAGTTTCTTCTTTGAAGGTTAACATCTTGTTTTTGAAAAGAGAGGCTAGGACTTGGAGAGTTCTCACAGATATTGTCGACAATAGAACTGGCTTCTCCATGCTCACCACATTTCATCATGATGTCAATGAATATGTTCATGTAATAAATATCCAATACCTGGCCTTCATCTTGGATCTTTCGAAACAATTCATAAGCACCATTGATGTCCTGAGTGTTCTTAAAATGGGTGAGTAATGTAGTGTATGTGATCCTGTTGAGCTTCAAACCAAACACATCACAATCAGTTAAGATTGTCCTTATGAACGTTGCATGATTATGTTTGACAGCAAACTTCAAAAAGATGTTCATTGTACTTATATCCAAACTTCTCAACTGTGCCATGGATTGGATTCTATCATTGTAGTATCCAACGATGTACTCAACGTTCTCCTGATTGTAATGTTTGATATATATCTCGTTATTGTTTTCCATCATTGAAACAGGCATCTTACACTTCTTCAAGTCTGCATGCACGTTTTCAATGAGATTTGTGATGACACCTCTCTTCTCACCCCCATTCTCCCTGAATGAAGTAAGTAATCGTTCTAGATGTTGTGCGTTGATGAACAATGGACGTGGTTGAGGTAGTGATAAATAAGCTTGATACAAACTAGTAAAATCGATATGTTTTTGACCAATTGGATAAAGCAGTTTCAGGAATTGGAAATAGGGGAGTTTAGGAGCAATGTATTTCTCTCGTTTCAGTCTTTTCTCTTTCACTCTTTGGTGGTTCTTGTTTATTGGTAAGGACTCATTAAATGCTCGTAATTTCGGTGTTAAATTCTGTTTTTTCCACAGACTCCTAAGAGAGGGGTATTGGGCTGGTGACTCCAGTATCTGAGCAACAGCTTTCGAAAGAGAACTCATCAAATTGACATACTTTTACTAACTAAAAAAGTACAAGATTTGTGCCAATTTTTGTGGGGTGCCAAAAGCTAGTAAGTTTATTGTCTAATTCGCGAATTCTTCACGATACTATTTCATTCGCGAACTTTTCCGCGAACTTTCCGCGAACTCGTTCTATAAAATTTGAAAAATCATGAAAAGTTGAAAAAAGTTTTCGAAAACATCGACAAAATTGACTGTTAAAAGCACATCAAATACGTCATGAAGTTACAAACAAAGGCCGTCGATGTGCTGGAAAGAACGTCACACTACCTGAAATCCGGTGTGCTGTATGAAAAGCCAGCTTGGTACAACGTCATCGCCCAATATCCTCCAAATAAGAACTTTCTTCGTGTGCCAAAATCAAGCACGTATTTCCAACAGAACAACTCCACTGATAAACATGACCTAGATCCAACCTCCCTCACATATAAAACAAGACATGCTCCAAAACCTACGGGAAACATCTTCAAGCCAAAAAAACTACATTTTGTTGAAGATGAATTGAGATCATTATTCTACGAACAACATCCATGGGAACTTTCAAGACCAAAGATTCTTCTAGAGAATAGTGGTAATGATGCTGCTAAACAGGACTGGTCCTCTATAAAACAACTGAACAAAGCCCTTGATGGTGAAAGTGTGGTCCAAAGAACACTTTATCTATTACAAGAAGAGAAACTCACACTGACAGATGCTTATGACAAGGCCAGATTCGAGTTTTATAGAATCAGAATGGAACAAGAAATAACTGATCAAGTAAGCTCAGAAGAGAACACAATGTTTGGTGCTGTGTTTGCAAAGACTCCACTAGAACATGGTGTCGCTGAAGAACAAAAAGTTATCGATAAATGGAGAGTTGAAGCTGAAGAACTATCGAAAGTTATCGATGCTAAGATACAAAGACCAGAAGATGCCACCGCTGGTGCCGCATGATTACCATATTTACAGATAGATAACAACATGTACATACACGTTTTACGAACAACCCAATTGTCATAATGAATGTACTCCTAAACCAAAATAATGCTAAATAGATGTCATCAAATTCGTCTTATGCAATGACAACTTTATCAGTTGTCTTCTTTTCACGTCTCACTAGTTGAAACAAGTTGACGCTCTGTTTGACATACGCCTCATAACCTTCAAAATCAGTGATGGTTACGATATCAAAGTTTTTTTTAATCTTTTTAAAGAACTTGAGGTCTGCGTTTCTTCTCTTTCTATAACTCATCAACACCAAAGTATCTTTGTTAGTCAAATCCAACAAAGTCTTCTCAAGTAATGGGAATGCAGTTTCCAAGTAGACACAGTCTGCTGCCAATATAACGTCAACGTTATCTCTCGCATACTCAGGTAACGGCTCTCCCCACGAAAGAACATCAGCATGGACCGTCTTCTCCAAATCATTCAAAGCGATGTTTCTCTCCATCAACGGCACAAGGTCATCGATATCGGTGATCCACACCTCCAAATCATCGTCCCTCTTCTTACTCAACCCGAGCACCAAACCAACCAGTCCAGTACCACTCCCGATCTCGATCACCTTCTTCTTCCCATATAGCCCCTTGTCCAGCACATACTTGGACAACAACTCACCAGCGATCCACATTTTTCCTCCACACCCAGTAGCACCACCATCTTCCCAAATCTTCAACGGAGCGTCCAGTCTCCCTTCGAATGTCATGTCCGAAGCACCGAGGTGCTCAACGGGTCTGATTGGCGCCAGACCTTCGAATCCTCCAAGCAGAAAGTTGTCATCTGGTTGATCTACCTCTACAGCTGCCATTTTATCTAGATTTTTTCCTATATAGGTAGAGAGCCGTTTAACACCGTACAACTGATTGAGTGTCGGAATTGGACGAATAACAGAGATGAACAATGAAAGAACTCGCTGAATCGTTACAAACGGTCACTGGCAAAGTTTCACCCAACTTTTGGGCGTTTTTGGTATTACAAATTTTCTTCATGCAGGTCAAGTCCACATTGAGCCATCTTTATATTGAAATATCATGAAAGTATATGATACGTAAAATTAGCTATTCGTCTCAATTGATTCAACGATTTTTGTCTGATTAGTCAATTGTGGAGTTGGATTGACGATTTTGTGAATAAATAAGTGCTTAAATAACTGAATAAATAGATAAATAAGTGAATAAATAGATAAATAGATCATGGATTATTAACGGCCCCATTAATGTGTCTCTTCCTCTTCTGCTTCATCATGATGATGATGTACCGGTGGGAAGAACAACTTCTCCGCAATCACATACAGCACAAAGGCGCCAACACCATAGCTAAAACCCGGCCATGCGTGCTTGAATATATTGCTTCTGGCAAACTGTCCTTCATATCTCCACGCTTCTCTGCTCTCATTGGTCAGTATTCCATCAAAAAAGTCCTATAAAAAACGTACCTTCTGGCCCATGGATCTTTCGATGCTGCTCTTAAAACAGAATACGCTCTCATTGCTCTATTTGACGATTGAATTACAAGTTAAAAAGCGTTTCTCCACAAAATTAGACTCCTTAAATAAAACAGCCGGAAACTTGTTCCGCGAAAACTCGCGAAATTTTGAATTGTTTATATTGTGGTGTCTGGATGTTATAATTTTTTCTTTATATCTGGCAACTGATCTCTACAAAGTTTTATCTTTTGAAGCAATTTGAGAGTTTTAAGATTGTTGAAGCGATGGAAGAGAGCCCGCGACAGTTTGAAGAGACTGTTTTGAAAGAGGGTGATGTGGTTATTCAAACAGATCTCGAGGTTTCAACGCCTGAATCCTCAGATGAATTATCTTCAACAGCATCGGACTCGGAGTCTGATGGCGATGATGACGAGGATGAGGACCTGGATTTGGCCAATTTGATCCTGAAAGAGATCAGAGATGAAGTCTACACGTGTTTGGTGTGTACTTGTGAGGTCGGTGGCTCGGACAAAGTCTGGTCTTGCTCAGACTGTTACAGAGTCTATCACATATCTTGTATTAACAGCTGGTCCCAGAAAGGTTCTTCTACAGATGAGCATGGGAACTGGAAATGTCCTGCTTGTAACTCAACACATCGCAAACAGAAGTTTCAAGACAAGTGCTGGTGTAAGAAAGTCATACATCCACAAACTAATGGACTAGCTCCAAACAGTTGTGGTCAATCTTGTGGTGCTAGATTGGAAGGTTGTCCACATAGATGTACTTTACCATGTCATCCCGGTCCACATGCTTCATGTAATGCCTTAGGTCCACCAATGAAGTGTCACTGTGGGAATCATGAAACCCAATGGCCATGTGTCCTGACCCCATATGCTGAAGGTTGGCAATGTGATGACGTTTGTGAAGAGTTGCTGCCCTGTGAGTTACATAAATGTGGTAAACAATGTCATGATGGCATTTGTGGTAAATGTGAAGAGTTTGTTGAATCTAAATGTTACTGTGGAGAGACCACAGATCTAGTCAAGTGTCACTTGAGAAAACCTTTTAGAAGTTTTGGTGGTGGTAAGAAGTTCTGGATCGGTAACTTCAAATGTTCCACCACTACAGAGCTGAAATATGATTGTGGTATTCACTCAGAAACAGTACCATGTCAACCAAAGACTAAATTCATAAAGCATTGTTCTTTAAGCCCTGATGTTGTGAAGACCTGTCATTGTGGTCAAACGTTAATTGAAGAACTCAACGATGGTCAAAATAGATCTTCATGTTCCGAGGCTATCCCAACCTGCTCAAAACCATGCAACAAAAAACTGAAGTGTGGACATATTTGCAAATCATCATGTCACGAAGGTGAATGCTCTCAGTGCTTCGAATTCATAACAACGAAATGTCGCTGTGGTAATAACTCATTCGGTGTTCCTTGCCGATTCATACAGGACAATCACGTTGCTACCTGTACGAGAAAGTGTTCTGCATTATTATCATGTCGTCGTCATAGATGCCAAAACGTCTGCTGTGTGGATGAAAGAACTGCTGAAGTCAGGGAAAGAATAAGAAAGAAAGCAATCAGAAATAACACTTTCAACTCAAGTGCAGCAAACAATCGAAACCATGAGTCGTTTACCATAGAAGCTACACATTACTGCTTGCAAGTTTGCAACAAGAAACTTTCATGTGGTAACCCAGACCATCTGTGTAATAGAACATGTCATGTTGGTCCATGTCCACCATGTCTAGAATCATCAAATGACGATCTGGTGTGTCATTGTGGTCAAACTGTTGTGATGGCCCCTGTTCGTTGTGGTGTCACTTTACCTCCTTGTGATTCTCAATGTATGAGATCCTTAGCATGTGGACATCCTCAAATGCCTCACAATTGTCATCCAGACGATGTCAGTTGTTCGAAGTGTACCAAGAGTGTTGAAAAATGGTGTAATTGTGGTAGAAAGAAAACGAAGGCTATGTGTTTCCAGGATGAAGTGTTCTGTGGGGATAGATGTGGTAAGAAACTACCTTGTCAACATAGTTGTTTGATGACTTGTCATAAAGGCCCATGTGTTTGCAAGTCAATTTGTGGTAAGAAGAAAAAATATTGTGATCATATTGATAGAAAAGCTTGTCATTTCCCAACACCTTGTGCTGACTCAGTGAAGTGCAAAGACTTGGTTGATGTTCGTTGCAAATGTGGTAGAATTCAGAAACAAGTTGCTTGTGGTGCGGATTCTGAACACCAAAGTTCTGCCACCACTCAACTAGGCTGTGAAATCTCATGTGTTTTACAAGAGAGAAATGACAAATTGAAAGAAGCCTTTGGTATCTCTGAGAAATCACAAGAAGAATCACTTCAACTGGAGGACATGGCATATGATCCGGAGCTATTGGGTATTGCTAGTAAACAACTGAGATGGTGTGTCACTATTGAAACCACCTTTGAAGAATTCATGGAGTCTGACAAGAAATCAATGAGTTTCAAACCTATGAAAGCTCCTCAAAGACAGGTTTTGCATCTGATGGCTGAAGCCTATCAATTATACTCAGAATCCCAAGATCCTGAACCAGCGAGAAGTGTCTTTGTTTCCAAAACTCCAAAGTCTTTAAGACCAAAGCATTCATTATCGTTGGCCACAAGAGTTTACCAAAGAGTTTTGAAGGAAGCGCGTCAAACAACGATCACCACCTCTGCAAGTGAATCTGCTTTTGACTCATCTAAAACCTTCTTGAACGCAATCAAGATTGGTGAATGTATCATCGGTGTCACAAAATCGGACTTGGAAGATGTGATCAAACATGTCGTCTCCGGATATAAGCATGTTAAGTTCATCGATGAGTTGAAATGGACCGATGGAAATAACTTCCTGTTACTTCCTCAAGCTTTTATGAGAGTTTCAGAACTGGTTGAGAACGATCTAAAGATGATTCTTCCACAATTGAAAACTAAGATGGGTGAGAATTTTTTGGCAAATTCTGTGGAGCTGGTGAGGGTTGATGAGCATTACAATGAGGTCAAGGTTCAAAACAAAGAAGTCAAGGTCGAAAGCAGTGAAACAAAGGTTGAAGAAACAAAGGTCGACAGTAATGAAGTTAAGACAGCAAGCAATGATATTGAGCCTGCTGAATCGGAACCTAAAGACAATAATAGTGAAGACGTATTGAGCAGCATCAACGATCTCTCGATATGATCGAATCTTATCAGTCAATGGTACTACAGATACAAGCATAAATAGCATAAGTCATAAATGGATGATAAATAAATAATAAATAGAGTCATGAAGTCATAAGATGTTGTACTGTGTTCATAAATGTGGTCCTTTGATAACGTATCGAATGTGGCCATCATCGGTAACTTTCTTCAACATTGGAGCATTGATATCTGAATGCCAAATATTCGTATCTTCACACTCCAAAGCCACCAATTTCCCTAGACAATCGGTCGTTGCGATTTGTAGTTCGTTTCTACCAATGTCTAGATCCCTCAAGTTCGAGCAATTTTTGATACTAATGTTCTTTACACCACCCATTGCAGTAACTTGCTTCAGTTTAGGATAGTCATGGATGTTTAATAGATCGATGGAGAAATTCGTTACTCTGAATGATTCTAGCATAGGTGCTTGGATCTCAAAGATAGAACTTTCAACACTCGTGATTTCCAGGTTGATGGCTTCAAATGATATGAGCTTAGGGAATGTACAATCTTTCACGAATAATGGTTGACTGGTCGAAGTGACATATATGATCTTTTCGAGCTCAGATAAGTTGAAATTGGTGAAATCACGAAGTTCTGAATATTCAATAGTCAAGGTTTTGATGGTTGGATAGTCTCTTTCGAGACTTCTCACTGTTCCCAATGTCGAGCATCTTGAGATGTTCAACGAGTGTAGATTCTTGGCTTTGATCTTTGGGATCTCAGTAAGACGATTGTTGAAGTAGATATGGAACGATTTCAAATGGCTGAATTCCAGTTCGAATAGTAGCGGATTCGTAAAGGGACCTCTAACTTCCAAGTTTTCAAGAGCCTCGATATGTTTCAAGATCTCAGCAGCACAGCAGATCTGAATGGATGTCAGTGATTTGAAACATGAAAGATCAATGTTGTGTGTCTCTGTTGGGACGGGCTCCCCTGATAACATTACAGAGGCCTGTCTCAAGATAGGAACATAAACATCATGAATGTTTGCGATTTGGAAGATCCACAGCAGAAGGTGTTTCAACTTTGGTAAAAATAGATTGCGAATGGTTATGTATGCAGTCAGGAACTGTTCAATATGCAGCGATATGAGATTCGGAGCGTTGATATTGGCCATAATATGAACATCTGTGTCTTTGATGATCCATCTTTCCAAGTTCAAAAGCTCCAGATTATCAAAGACTATCAAGCTTCCACACTCAAAGACGGAGATCAGTTCCAACGAAGCATTCTTTATGTTTTCCCATCTCATCATATCAGTGACTCCAGTCATTGTCAATGCCTTAAAGCCCGGGATGTTGGCATAGTCGATACTCGCATTGACCGAATGGAAGAACACACTAATATATAATGATCTGAGCCTTGGTATATCAAATTTTGCTTGCATATCTGTACTTTGTACCCTGGTGAGTCTCAAAACTTCAACTTTCGGGAAACGGAACAGTTTTGGATCAACTGAGACATCAGAAAGTGTCAATCTTATCAGGTTCTCAAATGAGACATGCTTCGTCTTGAAGTTGAAACGTTCCAACCATTTCGTTGGGTTCTCAAAAGCTGGGTCCCATGAGTACGGTAATGCCTCATCAAATATGCTGATTCTATTATTGTTATACCGTGAAATCTGGGGAAGAAATTGCAATGAATGTTTCAAGTCATGGATCTCGATGATGAGCCAGAGTAACGATGGCCTTGTGCTATTCAAGCTTTGAGTAGTGACGTTGAGGATCTCCGTGACATTTGAAAAGTTCGATCGTGAGGAAACATCAGACACAACAGCAAATAATGACTCGATCCTTTGCTTGATGGGTTCAACTGCATATAGGTTATTTATGTCATTGTTATCAAGCAGGGAGAGTACCTTGTATAGGATCTCATTGGGGAAATTAAGTATGGCACACTGAGAAGAGTCGAACGTATCCATTTCCAACAGCAGCTGCTTGAATTGAGCTTGTAGCTTTCTCAGGATCAGATTTGATTCAGAAGAAGTGTGAATGACACTAAAATTGGCACATTTCCCCATATTTGATTAGCAATCTCTTTTTTGTCTATGGCTCTAGTCTTAATTCCGACAATTCGCAATTATCTCCGATATGGACATCAAATTTATACGTCAAATTTGAGTCAACTCTACAGTTTTAATGATTTTGATTGGAACATCTCCATGATTACGATTCTACTATTCGTCTGAGATACTCAGAACATTAAAATTCAGAAACTGAAAGTTTTTGTGTATAGTTTGCTTTTACTTGATCTTTTAATTATTCAATTTGAGCTTATCCAGCCTTTTAGCTTCTGAAAATGATTATGTCAATAGTAGTCTGAGCGCAACTGAAATAGCTGCAGAGTCTAGTAGAGACAGAGAGCTTCTGATGGGGACCGTTGTTATCATCAAAAGTACGCTACAAGTGAGTTCAATTAACGCTGAAGTTGTTGAACAGTTTCGGAGTTATTCGGTAGTTATCAAGCATAGCCGGTAGTATCTCTGGCAAAACTCATTTAACCGTGTAATTGAAATGAGAATCGAGCAGTGAACTTAACAGAATGAAAGCAGTGAAGGAACCGAGTATGTAGGATTATTGGCGCAAATCTCATTCCAATTTCAATTCAGTGTGCGTGATGGATGTGCTTTCAAATACGAGCATCAATTTGCCCGAAGTTGGTATATCAGTTTTTCGTTATATAAAGAGCAATCTTCCCGTTATTCATGAACTTTTGCAAATTGTAATTGAACAATACACAGAAATCGAAGTAATGTCAATTCAAGCAGTCAAACCGATCATCACCCTTCACTGGTACGTTGAAAAAACTTTTTGTGTGTGAACTCCATAACTAATAACCCACAATCAGGCTGGAAGCATCCAGATCACAACGTATTCTATGGCTTTTGGAAGAACTCGGAGTCGAGTACAAACTAAAACTGTACCACAGAATCCACCAATTGGCTGATCCGGAATTGAAGAAAGTTCATCCATTGGGAAAGAGTCCACTTGTTGAAATTGACTACAATAATGGCAAGCCACCTCTAGTTCTTGCTGAGAGTGGTTTAATCGTTCGTTACTTGATCGAACACTTTGATGAGAAGAAAGCGTTTGCAGGACTGACCACCGAAGAACTCGATGAAGTAGAATACTATTCACATTTCGCTGAGGGAAGTTTGCAGCCTCTCTTTTTGATCCTGATCCTCCACTCTGCTGCTTTATCAAGAGTCCCATTCTTCTTGAAGCCGGTGATTGGTAAGTTTGTGTCTGCTATTGACGATGCGTTCACTGTGAACGAGATTGTGAAACAATTGGACTACCTAGAAGCAAAGTTGAAGAAGAACGCCAGTGCAGTCCCAGACGATGCGCCTATCTTCTTCGTCAACAACAAATTCTCCGGTGCTGATGTCATGCTGATCTTCAACCTCCACATCGTCTTCAAAGGCTCTAGATTCGACAAATACAACATTGATAAGAGCAAATATCCTACCCTTCAAAGACTGGTGAAACAAATCGAGGCTCGTCCAGCATTGAAAGTGTCTGAGGAGAAGATCAAAGAAGCAGGCAACGGCGAGTACATCATCTACGCCGGTTAAATGAATAGTAAATGAATTAATATAACCGCATTAGCTGACATAATAAATTAGTAAGCACAAAACAATAAAACTTGCGCGAAAATCAGAGAAAAAATAACTTTGTTCAAAAAAACAAAAAAACTCGAAAAACACCAAAAAAAAACAAAACTAGAAATTAACGATCAAAACAAACAGATATTCTTTGTTTCTTGTCGAGTTTCAGCTGGTTCACTTTTTATTTGCCGGTCCAGAACACGCTGCGTTTTTAAGCCGCTCTTTCCATCCGCGCTCGCCCGTTTTCACAGCACAAATTGGCCAAATTTCAAGGAGTTGGCTGGTGTTCATTTTTGTTTACATCAACAACATCTGACATACGAACAATAAAGCGTCAAATTTTGTTAGATTTCACTATCACAAATAGCACTTTGACCGTGATCATACAGAAATTAAATTCAATTCTGTCCTTGATTCGATTTTGGACTCTATTGTGAGATACTTGGTTTGCCACATCACCACCACCAGGATCAATAAGAATATAAGACAATGTCCTCTTATCAAGCTCCTTCACCTGGGACTCCACTGTCCGGTCACAACACTTCAATGATGTCTGCTGACGCTCTTGAACCTATACCGTTTCCTCAAAGTAGGAGCGAGCTAGAGTTGTTACTGTTGAGATACAGAACTTTGCATTTGACGAAAGGTAATCAACAAGAGGAACAGAACATAGAACGTGTATTATACCAGATAAGTCAACAACAGAAGACCTACAAGAAGAAGTTACAACAACTGAGAGGTCCTAGAACTAAAAAATCTTACAATCAAGAAGTCTTACGTGATCAATTGGTTGCATTTCAACTTCTATCTAGAGGTATCAGTGTACCGGAACCTATCCAAGAGAGATTAGGATTCGGTGAATCTATTGGAAACGGTGAGATTACAAAGACTGAAAAAGCCGATATCGAACCATTAACCTCCACTCTAGACTTCCATCAAAGAACGTTGAACCTGGGAATCCGTGATAGATTCAGTTCCAGTTCAACAGTTAACCTCATCTCTGAACAGGAAACACTTGCCAGATTGAACCATAGAATTGCAGAACTAGAGAAAACTCCAGCAAATATCGGTACTTTTGACCATAATGAACTAGGTCTAGATGCTCCTGATGATTTGTCTAAAAGTGCTGATAACTTGAAGATCAGAGCATTGATTGAATTGAAATCATTGAGACTTCTTGCTAAACAAAAATTGATGAGACAGAACTTACTTTTCTCTATCGGTTCAAAAGCTCATACCACTGTTGAATTCTTGAAAGATCATCCTATCACATTGACCGCACAAAGATCCTTACAGATAAGGCCAAAGGTTGTCACAAAACAAACAGCTAAGCTAGCTGAGGAACTAGAACAACAACAACGTCTAGAGAAACAAAAGATAGAACAAGAGCTCCACAAGAAGCGGATTGCTGCTATTGTTGACGAGGCTAATGATATCAGAGATGAAAGAGATGAACTATTGAGTAGAAGATTCCAATTTGCCAAAGCCATCACTCAATTACACAGTCAAGTTGAGAAGGATGAAGGAAAGAAATTGGAGAAAACAGCAAGACAACGTTTGCAAGCTTTGAAAGCAAATGATGAAGAAGCTTATTTGAAATTATTGGATCAAACCAAAGATACAAGAATTACACATTTATTGAAACAAACAAATTCTTTCTTGGATTCTTTGGCAAGAGCTGTGCAAACTCAACAAGCCGAGGCCAAACTAGCCAATGGGGAGGAAATTGTCGAAGGGTTTACAGACGAACAAAGAGAAAAAATCGATTACTATGAGGTGGCTCATAAAGTCAAAGAAGAAATCAACAAACAACCATCTATTTTGATTGGTGGTACTTTGAAGGAATATCAATTGAAAGGTTTACAATGGATGGTTTCCTTATACAATAATCATTTGAATGGTATCTTGGCAGATGAAATGGGGTTGGGTAAAACAATTCAATCCTTGTCTTTGATCACCTATTTGATTGAGGTCAAAAAGGAGAGAGGTCCATTCTTAGTCATTGTTCCTCTATCCACAATCACCAATTGGACTCTAGAGTTTGAAAAATGGGCGCCATCGTTGAGAACCATCATCTATAAAGGTTCACCAAATCAACGTAAGAACTTGGCTTTTGAAGTCAAAGGTGGTAACTTTGATGTTCTGTTGACCACATTCGAATATATTATCAAGGATCGTCCAATTTTGTCTAAAGTTAGATGGGCACATATGATTATCGATGAAGGTCATCGTATGAAAAATGCTCAATCCAAACTTTCAGTCACTATTTCACAATACTATCATACCAGAAATCGTTTGATTTTGACTGGTACCCCATTACAGAATAACTTACCAGAATTATGGGCCTTGTTAAATTTCGTGCTACCTAAAGTGTTCAACTCTGTCAAGACTTTTGATGAATGGTTTAATACACCTTTTGCTAACACTGGTGGTCAGGAAAAGATTGAATTGTCTGAAGAAGAAACATTATTGGTCATTAGAAGATTACATAAAGTCTTGAGACCATTCTTATTACGTCGTTTGAAGAAAGAAGTCGAGAAAGATCTACCTGATAAAGTCGAGACTGTCATCAAATGTAAACTATCTGGTTTACAATACGTGTTATACCAACAGATGTTGAAACACAATGCTTTATTCCTTGGTGCTGGTGTCAGTGGTACTACCAAATCCGGTATCAAAGGTTTGAACAACAAAATCATGCAATTAAGAAAGATCTGTAACCATCCTTATGTGTTTGAAGAAGTTGAGAATGTTGTCAATCCAACGCATGGATCAACCGAAATGCTATGGAGAACAAGTGGTAAATTCGAATTGTTGGACAGAGTGCTACCAAAATTAAAAGCTAGTGGACATCGTGTTTTGATGTTTTTCCAAATGACTCAAGTCATGGATATTATGGAAGATTTCTTGAGATTGAGTGATTTGAAATACCTGAGATTAGATGGTAGTACCAAAGCTGATGATCGTACAGATATGTTAAAGGTATTCAATCATCCAGAATCCGAATACTTCTGTTTCTTATTGTCTACCAGAGCTGGTGGTTTAGGTTTGAATTTGCAAACCGCCGATACTGTTATCATTTTTGATTCTGATTGGAATCCTCATCAAGATTTACAAGCTCAAGATCGTGCCCATAGAATTGGTCAAAAGAATGAAGTCAGAATCTTAAGATTGATCACCACTGATACCGTTGAAGAAGTTATTTTGGAAAGAGCTTTACAGAAATTAGATATTGATGGTAAGGTTATTCAAGCCGGTAAATTCGATAACAAATCTACTTCTGAAGAACAAGAAGCCTTCTTGAAACAATTGTTGGAGAATGATGGCCGTAGAGCCAATGATGAGAAAGAAGAATTGGACGATGATGAATTGAATGATGTCTTGGCTAGAGGTGATGCTGAAAGAGAGCTATTCGCTAAAATGGATATAGAAAGAGTTGCTCGTGAAAAGATGCATAATAGAAAGAACGGTACTGTTCAAAAAGAAAGATTGATCACAGAATCTGAGTTGCCTGACATCTTCACTGAAGACATTGCTAAACATTTAGAACCTGCTGTCGGTGAAGAATTGGGCCGTACAAGAGAGAAGAAACGTGTCTACTACGATGATGGTCTTACTGAAGAGCAATGGCTACTAGCAATGGATGATGACGAAGATAGTGTCGAAGCTGCGATTGAACGTAAGAGACTGGCCAAAGCTAGAAGAACCAAGAGAACCTCAGAAGTAAATGGTGGTGGTGGTGGCGACGATGATGAGGATGTGGAAGATGAAGAAGATGCCTATGAGGAAGAAGTTGTTGCTACTCCTGCAACTAATGGTCGCAGTAAAAGATCAAGATCCGCCACTGTGGACAAACGTGTTGATGACAGTCGTGATGATGAAGACGATTTCTTATCTGAAGATGATACATTCGTTTCTGTTAAGAAAGCTAAAAAGGAATCAGCACCTTCTATTGTCCCTGATGCTTTAAACTTATTGGATGAACTTCAAGATGCCAAATCTGAGGAAGATGGTCATTTATTGAGTGAATATTTCATCGATTTGCCATCAAAAAAGCTATATGCCGATTATTACAAATTGATTGCTCAACCAGTGTCATTGAACACCATTAGAAGAAGTTTGAAAAATGGTAAGATGAAATCGTTCGATAAATTCAGAGATTCAGTCTTGAGGATCTACACCAATGCTAAGTTTTACAACGAGGAAGGTTCAAGTGTCTATCAAGATGCTGTGGCCTTAGAGGAACTTGCCAATGAAAAGTTGGCAGAGTTCAATCAAGTGTTATAGATGTGGTTAAAGGATGAAAAATGTACTGTATTATTTATACAAAAGAATGTAGCTTACATTAATGTCATCTCGGATGCCAGACGATAGACTTGTCCAAGTAAGATCAATTACGAGACTTCTATTGATTTTCTCAAATGTGAATTGAAAAGTAGCTAGAAATTTATAGTGTTTTTTGGTTTTTCTCAAGAAATGCCATTAAACAACAACAATCAACACTTTAGACATTTATTTGAATCATTCAATGACCACCCCAACAATCCACCCAAACGGTCTCCTTGAACTCCCACCTTCAATCCCACAATTTCTCAAACCATACCTCCCTCCAACAAACCCCATATCCACCACCACAAACACATCTTCCACCCCATTCATCACCTTGACATACGCACAATCAATAGATGGAAAGATTTCCATCAAGGGCCAACGAACCGTGATATCACATCTCGAAACGAAGACAATGACCCATTACATCCGATCGAAACATGATGCTATTCTCATTGGATCAAACACGGCCATTATAGATGATCCTAAATTAAATAATAGATTTGATGTACATGATATAAGACCAGTGATTTTGGATCCTGAGTTTAACTGGACTTTCAAAGGATCAAGTTTGGAACAGTTGTGTTTGAAAGGTGAAGGATTGTCACCATTTATATTGATACGGTTTGAAGAGCAGTATAGTGACGAAGTTTTGGAAAAAATACGATATTTGAAAGATAATGGTGGTGATGTCTGTTATATAAATCCTGATGCTAATGGTAGACTTCCATGGAAGTCTGTATTTGAAGAACTACATAGTAGAGGTCTGGCATCAATCATGGTGGAAGGTGGTGCATCTGTGATCAAACAATTACTTTGCATGCCTGATCTTATCAATAGTTTGATTGTGACTATTGGATCGGTTTATCTTGGTTCAAATGGGGTTGATATCAGTCCAGAGGGACAAGTGAAGTTGGATGATGTTGATTGGTGGAAGGGAACCACCGATTCGGTGATGGCTGGTAGATTACGAAGATGAACTACAATTTATGAGTCTTTTGTTTTTGAAGCTCTTATTACATTATTAGTATACAATATGATGATTTTGTTGGGGGTCTGTATGCCTTCATACAGATTTTCTTATAGAGATTTTAATAGCACAAGTTGAAAGGAAAGAAAGAAAAGGGCTTATAAACATATTCTATAACTTGCGTAACGACCACTGGTTTCACTTCTTCTTATGATTTTAACGACTTGTCCTCTTTTCAAACCGAGATATCTCGCAACAGGATCTTCTCTTTGGATTCTAGGTAATTGAGATTCTTTCAATCTGTATCTTTCCAATAATTGTAATTTTTCATCGTTGGATAGTAGTATGTGTTTTGGAACAAGTTCATGATGGGTGATGTTGACGATTAAATCCAATTCTTGGAAGATGTCTATGGAGGCTGGTGCAACTGTTGGTATCAATTTGTTTGCACTGGAGGTGATACTGTTTTGATAGATAAAGATACCGGTGGAGAAGTTCTTTTCACTGATATGAATGATGAAATTCTTCATTGTTTTGATACCAACAGATGGTTCATCACAAAACTCAACCCATAATAAACCGGTATCTGGAAACTTCTCAAGATGGGCAGCGTCCGGTTGTGTTTGGAAGGACATCTTCTTTCTTTCAGGTCTTCCCATAGGATCTAAGTATTTGGCCTTGAATTCATCAAGACTGAGGTCTAATTCTTCTTGGGTAATCACATAACCACGATCTCTCACTAGTTCTTTAACTGTCTTGAACACTCTCCATAATCTGGATGCGTTTCTGTCAACTTCGATTTGGTCCATATTGTGTGATGCCCGGTGTGCAGAATGTGAATGTGAGTGAAGAAACGGAAACAAACGGCGATTTCGGTGATTCTTTCAATGTTTCTTTTGATGCCATTTGATTGATTGATGGTGTTTTTTTTTTTATTTTTTTTTTCCGTCTAAAATTTTTCAGATTTGTTAGTGCTGAGAGTTACGCTTATCTTCGCGAAATATTCTATCTAGATCGTACTGAGTAATACGCACTCTACAAGGCTAATTCGTAAATCAAGTTAAGGTACTTTATTCATATCAGGTCTTCTTTCTTCTATAGTTCAAGACAATGTCTCCACTGTTCTTCCAAACAAACGTTCTGAGAGTAGCTAGGGTGATGGAGTCGGATAATACTTCATCGTTACAACACAATTCTATCCAATTCTCAAAATCAGCAGGTTGTGATTGTTTGTAACTCTCTGGGAACTTTTCATAAATGTACGATTTGATCTTCTTGATACGTAACATGTTGTAGGCATTCAGTCTCATCAGTGCTGGTTGTGGCTGAGGTTGAGGTGGTTGAGATGATGGTTGAGGTGGTGCTACTGATGCCGTCGAAGAAGGAGTGTTGGTTGTCTTAGTGGTCACTGAAGTGCCTGATGTGGTTGGTGGTGTTGGCACGTTGTTGGACGTTGGTGGATTGGAAGAGGACGTTGAACTTGATCTGGAGTTCGTTCTAGTTGGTATTGTTGGTCTAGGAAATGTTATTGATGAACCAGATGAGACTGATAACTTATTTGGGTTTGATTTCACAGAATAGTTATCAGGTTGTTCAGGTGGTTCTGGAGATGGATTTTTGGAATCTGTGGATGGATTCTTGGAGTCAGTGGATGCGTTTGAAGGGTTCACACTGCTTGTGGTTGTTGGTGGAGCTGGAGCTGCGTTTATATCAGGAAGCTCATTCTCGAGCTTATCTTTAAGAACAATGAATCCGATCTTGCTTAAAGCACCAACTGGATGTTTCAACTGATTGGTCAGTATAAAGCTACCGACCCATTTGGGTAGGAGTTTTTTCAATTTTTCATAGTTGTCTTCATTCAAATGATCATTGAAGATATCTATCTCATCACTTCCAGTTTCATTTGTCAATTTTTGTTTGATATTCAGGATGAAATTGTAATTCGAGACAGATAGTCTTGGAACATCTGCTGTTGAAGGTGGTGATATCAAGGAAGATCTCAGAGTACTGATAGAGTATGTCGTATCATAAGTCTTTTCCAATCCTTCAATCACCGATTCTAATGAGGTGACAACATCATGAAGCTTAGAAACATCATCAGAGTTGTCTTTCTTCTCCACAATGGTTGGGATAGAGTTTGATGTTTCTTGTGACAGTGTTGAGCTTTCTTTGTCCAATGTTGGGATCTTAGAATTGCTTGATCTTCTTGAAAACAGGTTGAATTTCTTAGCTTTCCCATCCTTTGTAGCTTCTTCAGGTTTCTTGGCGTCATCATCCTTCTTGGAAGCTGTAGCTTTAGCTTTGAATTCTTCAAGATACTTGATCTTTTCAGTTCTATAATCAAGATCTTTACCATATAGATATTTCAAGAAGTTTTGGAAGATTGACATGAAGAAGATCTTTCCCAGATTATATCTAACGTCACTATCAATGTCTTTCATGTCTCCATAACATTTCATCAGTTCATCTCCGTAGATCTCAGTATTGGTAAAATTAGACTCACTCACGGTCAATATAAGCTTTCCTGCAGTGATGGAAACATTACACCAATTAGGCAAGATCTCCTGAGTTTGGAATTCAGTGGCAATTTCATCAAATGTCTTTCCTTCATCTTCTGTGAACTTCTGCTGTTCACAACATCTCAGAATATCCCAAATGATGATCTCATTAGACTCATTGAGAGTGATAACATTTCTTCTATTGTTAAGCATTCTCTTTCTAATGATCCCTTTCGATTGATTCTGAATGGTTTTAGATGGCACAGTCCAATTCGTGACGTTTGAATTGCCCATTGAAGATGTCCATATTTCATTGTCCCTCTCAGTTATTGATAATATTCCTTTTGAATCTTGACCAACAAGATGTTTCACGTCATTTTCGACTTTATAGACAGATCCATTGGAATCACCAGCCAAAAAGTTTTCAAAAGTTCCTTGATCTCTTGATTGTAAGCACCAAACCGAGTGATCAAATTGATGTTCCTTCACCACTTTGTTCATTCTCAAATCAAAGATCTTGACAGTTCGATCAGATGAACCAGATAATAAATAATTAGAGTCATTCAGCACTATTGACTTGACCATCTCGCGATGATCTGTGAACTCAGTGACGACTTTTTTTGAATTGGGATCAAATAGAACAATGTTATAATCATTATCACCAAATGCCAACAGCTTCTCATTCGAGCCTAGTGAATAGATCGATCCTTTATCACATGGCTTCGAGTTTTCATAGCTCAGCACCACACCGGATCTATTCATATCCCACAGATTGATGTATTTGTCAAGCCCACCAGAGACAACGTACTTGTTGTTATAATTGGCCAATGCCTTGACGTAATCGTGGTGGTGTCCAATGAGCCCGTGTGTCTCTACAGCTGGGTCCCACCATTGCACGCTGAGATCCGACGAGGCCGAGACCAGTTTATCCTTGAACAGCACGATGTCGTTGACCCAGTCACTGTGTAACTCCACGAGCTTGTTGTCCTCCTGAGAGCTGATATCGTTATTGTATTGGATAATTACCCCATCTCGGCCAGCCGAGTACAGGGAGCCCGTTCCGACGCCAATTTCCGCCGCAATCAGCGTGTTAACGGGAAGAATGTGTCCTTTGTTGTTGCTGCACGACGAGAGCGAGATGTTGATTGTGCGCTGCCTCATTTTGTGCTAATTGAGCGTGGTTTTGTGTATGTTTTAAATTGCTGTTAAATTGGCTGAAATATTGTTGGATTACTGCAAATTGATATAATTAGCGAAATATTTTGAGTTTACTAACTAAACAAACAAACAAACAAACATCAAATCAAATCAACATTTGAATAAATGAAGCAGTTAACACAGAAAGAGAAAGACATAGCGGTGCAGCTCAAAGCTCGGCTGTGGTACTTCGTGGCCAAACTGGTGGAGATCGAGTGTCAAGGCCTGGAAACACACGCTACGCCCAAATTTGTGGGCTTTTTGGTGGAACTCACGTACAACCAGTTGCTTGGAGTGGGCGAAGATCTGGAGAGCTTTGCGCGTCACGGGGGCCGCAAGACGATAGAGCCGAAGGACTTCTACCTGGCCGTGAGAAAGAACACGCAATTGATGGAAATGCTCAAGGAACTGGTGTAATATAGTCAATATGGAGTTTTGGATGTTTTTTAATGGTATAATGATTTGTTTTTTTTGGTTACCGGATTAGGAAGTCTACAACCGTAGTTTTTCATAAGAGTCCCAAAAAAGTTTTCGACAACGATCATCAACCACTAATAAAACATCAAAGGTCGTCAAGTAGCGATGTTCCAGCTGATACAGAAGAGACTGCAGTCCACCATCTCCAGTCCCCGTCTGGACATCAAGAGAATTACACCAAAACATAACACTTTTTACTTCAGAAATTCGGATCATGAAAACAACATCAGAGAGCTAGAAGCCCTTTATAGAAAATATCAACATCTACCTACATCATCCACAGAGAACCTTAAAACAGCAAGATGGATATCGTTACTACAATACTCTCCAAAAGCCGGTGGTGATAGACTGAAACCATCCCAACACAAACATTTAGTTACACTGCTGAACAAGCTGAATGCCATAGATAATCAACTGAAACCAACAGATTTAACTGATGCATTGGCAAGATACTCAAACTCATCATCCACCAATAATTCCTCTTCTATATTGAAACAACTAGACGATCTGGGTCGTGCAAAGAGTAAAGGTGGTCGTAAATCGTCATCAGCTTCCGTGTATTTGACTAAAGGTACTGGTCAATTCTTGGTTAATGGGAAAACTCTTGATCAATATTTCCCTGAATTGAAACACAGACTTGACTCAATCTATCCTTTGAAAGTGGTAGAAGCCGAAGGTGAATACAACGTGTTTGCTAAAGTCATCGGTGGTGGTGTTACTGGTCAATCAGGTGCCATTGCTAATGCCCTTGCTAAGAACTTGGTCATTTTCAACCCATTGTTAAAGAAAAGATTATATAAAGCAGGTTGTATGACTAGAGATCATCGTCATGTTGAAAGAAAGAAACCAGGTAGAGTGAAAGCCAGAAAATCTCCAACTTGGGTCAAACGTTAGGCTTAATCATAGAAGGAACATATTATTTAATGTCATGTATATATATATCCCAAGTTATGAAACCATATCATTCATCAAGCTTCTGTAAGTAAGCATGATGTATACGTAGATAGATCAAACTGTTACAATATTATTGGGTATTTTGGTTTCATTCATTGATCCTATATACATTTTATTGTGCAGAGTTTCTTATCAGTGACTCCTCCAAGATGCTACCCCAATTAGCTTTCAGCGTATAGTACGACTCCGAAGAAGCCAATACGATTATACCACACCCTAGTCCGATCCATAGCCCGACTAATCCCATCTCTTGATTGAATGCAAAGTAAAAAGCCAACGGTATTGCTACTAGGTAATAGGCCATCAGATTAAGATATCCTCCAATCATTTGACGTCCTTGTCCCCTCAAACACCCTGCCGCCAGAACATTCACTGTGTCATAAAGTTGATTCAAAGCTAGAATCTTGATACCAGAGACTGCTAATTGAGAAACCTCTAGGTCATTTGTAAATGCTTTGACCACATAATCTCTACCAAAGAAAAGTATAGTGGCAGACATAGCACCAACAGGAAAAGCAGTCATGAGAGAGACTTTTGTTGCTATTAATGCATTTGTTGAGGATTGTGAACCAATATGCGTAGCGATTCTAGTTGAACCAGCAATACTCACACCGAATGGTATTTGAAACACTAACGATCCTAGTGTAGAAACAACAGATTGAGCAGCTAGGACATCAGTGCCTAGTCTTGCAGCAGCTAGTGTCAATATCTCAAAAGCGAAGAACTCAGATTCAACCATGATAACACCAGGTAATGCCAGTTTAGCCATAGGACCCCAGTTTTCTAATGATTTTTGGAATTGTAATCCATTCCAACACTGTTTCCCATTAATAAATGCAACGTATAGAAATAGAAGCAATGCCATCGAATTGAAAGTAATAACAATGGATAATGGAGCACCGGCAAATCCTATTCCCAGAGTAGAATCCCATACTAATAAATAGTTCAGAACCATATTGATAGGGGTGCAAATAAATAAGACGTTCTGTCCAGCATGGAAAATTCCTTGTGATTGTAAGAATCTCTTCCCTGTCTCGAAAAGAACGAAACCTGGGGTTCCGAAGGAGATGATACGAAGATATACTTGTGCCAACTCAGTGATATTTTCATCTTCAACGAATATATCCAATATGGCCTTAGAACACCACCACATCACGATTATAGGAAGTGAGATGACAAAGATCATCATGGAACATCTTTGGAAGTGCATCCCAACCAGTTCTTTCTTTCCAGCACCGAAAGCTTGCGAACAAAGAGTATCAAGACAGGTAGACATCCCAGTAAACACAGCATTCGATATATTGAACGTCATAGTCGCAAGAGAAGCTGCAGCGAGCTCTGCCTTCCCAAGATGCCCCACCGAGAATATAGATACCACCGTGAGTGAGTATTGCAAGAACAACGTTATTATAAGAGGAGCAGCAGATCTTCCGATGACTATCAGTTCGTTTTCTATTGTAGTTTTCTCGACATTGTAGATGTGAGTCTCATCCTCACTGGAGTCTGATCTCTCGAGCGAGCCGTAGTTGATACTATCATTGGAAGCCTTCTTCAGCATCATGTCGTGTGTAGCTACTTTTCAACAAATGAGAAACGGGAAGAAGCAAAAGCTCGAATCTTTGGTGATGAGCATAAATTAAGGCTTGATGTGTAATATGGTTCTTCCCGATTTGGAATTTCATTGCGATGGAATAAAATTCCTGATTCGGACACCGCCAGGATCATCTTTTCAATTAATTGTGTCTCTTTAGTAACGGATTCATCAGAACAACAAAATAACACAATTGTAAATTGAATTGAAATAATGGTACAGAAGTTTGACACTGAGTTCGGTGAGAAGATACGAAGATACAATGCTACACAACGGTCGAGAATTCCATCTGATTGGATAGTTTCTGAGGATTCATTGCCTAGAACTGATAATGTCATCACTTTCATTGCAGATTCAAATTTGCTTAGTCCAATAGAGCTGGAGATCACAAACTCATCCACCAAAGTAATTCTTGATAAGATACAGAATGGTCAGTGGTCCTCTTTGAATGTCACGAAAGCATTCGCACACAGAGCTTCCATAGCTCAACAACTAGTGAATCCATTAACAGAAATTTTATTTGAAGAAGCATTTCAAAAAGCGCAAGAACTCGATGAGTACTACGAGAAGCATCAAAAGACCATTGGTCCACTACACGGACTACCTATTTCAGTGAAAGATGAGTTTGACATAAAGGGACATCGCACAACTTTAGGTTTGATTTCTCAACTTGACAGCGAAGTATCACAACAAACATCACCAAACATTGAAATTCTTATAACTAACGGTGCCATTCCTTTCGTCAAAACGAACGTCCCAACTGCAGCTTTCAACACCGTCACGCGGAACAATCTGTTCGGATCTACACTCAACCCATACCAGAGACAATACACATCTGGTGGGTCTACAGGTGGTGAATCTGCACTTTTGGCACTTCGAGGCTCACCATTGGGGATCGGTAGTGATCTTGGTGGATCAATAAGACAACCGAGCTCCTTCAATGGGATCTTTGGGATGAAACCAACTTCTAACAGGGTTCCTCATTGGAATAAAAAGATTGTGGTTCGTGGGTTGGAGAGTCTTAATGGAACGAATGGATGTTTGAGTAATGATGTTGATGGGTTGGAATTATACTTCAAGACTATAGTTGATAGTGAACCGTGGTTGCAAGATACGAGAGTTGTGCCGATTCCTTGGAAGGATGAGGTCGATACACCTAAAAGACTTAGACTTGGGATATTGATTGATGATGGAAACATACGAGTCACTCCACCCATCAAGAGAGCATTGAATAAAGTGAAAAATGAATTGATCCAACATGGTCATGAAATAGTAGAGTTCAATCCTAGAGAAGGATTGCTACTGGAGATTGCGTCATTCGCTGATAAGTTCATGGTAAGTAATGGGATGAAGAATCTATATGACGAGTTGGTAATTACTAAAGAACCAAATTTCGACTTGAAAGAGATGGCCAGCACTAAAGATCTGAACGTGTCAGAACTATGGGAACTACAGAGACAAAGAACTCTCAAAGTAAATGAGTTCTGGAAATATTGGCAATCACTTGGGATAAATGCTTTGATCTCTCCAGTGACGGCTGTTTCAAGTTGTAAGTTTGATGAGTTTGTTGATCTCACTTATTCTCCACTTGCTAATGTCATTGATTTTCCTAGTTGTGTGTTTCCAGTTTTGAAAGCTGACAAGGACCTTGATGTTATGAAGGAATGTGAAATTTTTGAGATCAGAAATGAAAGTGAGAAGAAAGTTTGGGATAATTATGATGCTGAGCTGTCTGATGGTGTGCCTGTTGGGTTGCAGTTGATTGGACCAAGGTATGAAGAAGAAAAGGTGTTGAAGATGATCAGAGTTGTTTCGGAACTGGTTCAGTATGAGTGAGGATAAACTAATAGCCTATAATGCTATATTGGAACATCAACTTATCATCCAAACTGTAGCTGTGTGTAAAGTCTTCTGAAAGGTTCGCTACAAATACATGTAGATGCAATGTTTATTACGATTCATCAGATTCATCAGAGTCAACCAGATCCTCACCATAACTTCCTTTTTTATCTGAAGTTTCAGGAGCCCAGCTCATTTTAAGACTATCTCCAGTTTTCTGGATCTTCTGTGGTAATAACGATTTATCGTATTTCTCAATCTCATCGTCATCATTCTTTCTCTTCTTGATGTCTTCGCTGTCTGAAACTTGTGTCTTTACAAGATTGTCATATACCTCTTGTGCTATTTCGAGAATCAGTTTTTCATCAATAACTTCATCACTGACTTCTTTAAGTCCTTTTAGGAACCTCTTTGATAATATCTTGACCAATGCTGGTCTTAAAGTTGGAACTGAGGTTGAAATTTCCGTTGTACTTCTCTCCAATTCTTCTCTTTCTCTAGTGGCCTGGTCACGGAAAGCTCTTCGTAGACACCTTTCAATCCAGTCTCTCTTTTCTTGTTCTGGATCTAACCCGTCTGTATCGTCTATAGCTTTCTCGCCTTCATTTTCTTCCTTTTTGATATCTTGTAGTCCTTGGGGATATTGCTTGACCATCCTTTGAAGGTGTGTCTCATGGTCGTCTTCATCTGAAGTTTGTTGCTTTGATTGTGTGGCTGTGGGCGTTTTCCTCTTCTTTATGAATATTGGTTTTAAGACCGGTGTTGAATCACTATCACTATCACTATCACTATCACTATCACTATCACTGTCGCTATCATCACTGTCACTGTCTTCCTCGCTCTTATCGTCTTCTTCTTGATCTTCCTCGGATACATTTTCATCTTCATTGACAATCTGAACGCTCTTTCCCGTGATTGGAGGAGTTCCCAAAGGAACATTCAACGTGATGGACTCTTTCATCTTCTTGTTCTGTTTCAATCTGTTAACAGTTTCTTGTTGTGAATCAGAGCTTTCCGATCCAGAATCGTCTGTTGAATCAGCGACATTCTCAGCATCACCAACAAAATGTCTTCTCATTGTGAATAATTCAGATCAAAACAGTGATTTTGTTGTTTGAAGAAGCGTAAAACTTCACTTTCATTTTCGTCTTTTTCGTTTATTTAGGCTAAATACAGAATTATCAACAAACTAACAAACTTATAAGCTAACAAACTAATAAACAGTTGATATTCACGATTTAACCCACGAAGATTACTGGACAATGTCTTCCACTCTTGGTTCGTTGAAGAACTAGCTGATTTATTCAGAAGTTGGTCTCTAATAAAGTCATTCATTGTCGATTCACTACATTGATCTCTTTGTTATGACTTATGATAACTACATCAGGGCCTACAATATTGAAGTTGTTTCCTACCTTTTCAGATACGATGAATCATAAGGGGTTATACTTGAAAACGCATCACAGTGATCTAATTTGAGCGAACGTGAACGAACCATGATAGGTTATCAAACTCAATATGTACTGACACAAAGACGTTGATTACACAAAAGCACCGATTATTTTCAAGATCACTTCTACAAAATTGTGGGGTTTCATCTACTCGGTGCTTGATCTTGGGACGTTTACGACATTGTGTCACTCATCAGGTGCTTTGAAACAAAACTTTCTTTTTGTCTTTGTGTAACGAAGAAATAAAATTTGAAGGTACCTTTGCAGATTTCACAGATTCATCTACTTTGTCTTATCACTTTCCCAGCAGTATTCACCTCAGTTCATTAGACGATGAAGATTGGTTGTGTTGGTTTGTCTTTCATCCCAGTGTTGGTGCTAGCTGGTACGCCTTATATCATTCAGTTGAAACCTAGTGTCACTTTGAATCAGTTGTTGGAGTACGATGATGGCATTCAGACTCAGAATCACCTTAGACCAAGAGTTCTAGAAACAGTCACCATTGGAGAAAGCTTTAAATGTATCCTAGTTGACTTGGAGGATGATAGGGTCGAAGACATGAAGGTCAGCTCCCTTGTCCATGATATTATCCCAAATTTCAAGGTTGTTGCTTTCGGGGAACAAGAACAACCTATTGGTCAGTTTGATACATTACAGGATAATGACCATGGATATGACCCAAGATATGAAGTTTTGAAAGTGGTTGATCAAATTTGTGTCAAGAGGGAAGCTGTCCCAGAAGACAACATCAATGATGGTGGAAAACCTACTCCAGTTGACGATAAGAAAGAGATACTAGAGAAAGAAAAGAAGAACCCTCCTGATGAAGGCAACAAGGATCCAGTAGATGATGGTAAGAAAGACGAAGACAAAGGTGACGGTGAAAGGAAAGGAAACGGAGAGCTCAAGACACAGACACCTGCACCAGTTCATTTGGCAAGATTGTCATCCAAATTGCCTGTTTATAGTCAAGGTCAACCACCTTATGAATACCGCTATGGATATACTGGTAAAGGAGTTATTGCCTATGTCATTGATAATGGTGTTGATGTTCTTCATGATGATCTCGAAGGTCGAACTTCTGTTGGATACAGGTTAGAAGGTTTCAGACTCACTTCATATAACCCTCATGGAACTCACGTTGCTGGTCTAATTGGTTCGAAGTCATATGGAGTGGCAAAAGACGTTCATATTGTTGATGTTCAAGTCATACACCCTTCTGGAATAGGTGAAGTGTTCAATGTATTGAAGGGTCTCGAATTTGCAGTTAATGACAGGATCAAAAGAGGGAATGTCAAAGCAGTTGCAAATTTGTCGTTAGGTGGGCTCTTCAATGGTATTGTGAATGAAGCCACCACAGCTGCTGTACGGACTGGATTGGTTGTTGTTGTAGCAGCTGGAAATAGCGGTCTTAATGCTCGTTATTTTAGTCCTGCTAGTGCACCTGATGTTATTAGTGTCGGTGCTATTAATTCCAGAAGCGACCAAGTTGCTAGATTTTCCAACTATGGTGAAAGTGTCACTGTATTTGCCGATGGTGTCGATGTTTTAAGCTTGGGTAACTTCAACACGATGAACTTTCCCCTGAGTGGGACTTCCATGTCTACACCAATTGTTGCAGGACTAGTTGCTACATTATTGGAGGAAGGAGTGAAGGCCGAAGACATGCGTGCTAAGATCATCGAGACCGCAACCACGGATGCTATCTACTTTGGGAACGGACTGAGAGATAGATACTTTTATAATGGTACTCCCAATAGAATCGCCTCCAACAACTATGGAATCGATTCTGAACAAAATGGTGAAGGAAAGGTACAATTCGAATCACCACTGGACGAGAGCCTTGATGAGAATTTGATGTCAATGGACCAAATGATTGGTGATATTCCTTCAGCCATCGAATGGTCTCGTCGTTCCGCCAAAATCCATGGCTTGGATCTTGATTTTACCTCAGAAGGGATTTCTGTTTGATGTGTATACACATTTTTTATATTTAACCGAACAGTCATTTTTTTCATTTAGCCGGTCTCACTGAAACCATTGAATTTCGTAAATATCAAAAAGGAGCCAATATTTGCCATACTAAAATAATAGATAAACAACGAACAACAAGAACAACAACAAGCTAATTAATTGCGATGAACAGACTTTTCGGATCGAAGAACAGTCTTCCAAAACCGACGCTCAACGATGCCATTTCAAACATCGACGAGCGAGTTTCGTCACTCGATATCAAACTATCAAAATTGAACGCAGAACTACAAACATACCAACAGAAACTGAGTAAGATGAGAGACGGTCCTGGAAAGAATACAATCAAACAGAGAGCACTCAACTTGCTGAAACAGAGACGCCAGATAGAAGCACAGAAGCAGCAGCTCGAAGGACAGAGTTGGAACATGTCACAGGCACAAATGACCACTGATAACTTGAAGAACACCATGATCACAGTGGATGCAATGAAACAGACAAACAAAGCATTGAAGAAGACATATGGAAAGATCGATATTGATAAGATCCAGGACTTGCAGGATGAGATGATGGACTTGATAGATAAGAGTAATGATCTCCAGGATGCATTGGCTACGAGTTATGACGTCCCTGATGATATCAGTGAAAGTGAACTGGATGCTGAATTGGAAGCACTTGGTGATGAAGTTGATTTCGAAGACTTTGAGACTGGGTCAGGCGTCCCTGGATATTTACAGGATACAAATGTACCACAGTTTATTGATGAGCCTATTGATGATCAAAAAGAGAAAGAAGTTGCTACTTAGATGGGGTATGGTCTCTTTTCATTTCATGACATTCTTGATTGGTTTTATATATACATTGTCTCATTTGATTCTTTGAATTGCCATCAAGTAGTTTCCGACGTTTGGTGTAGGACTGAAAGACCATCCGTTGAATGGTAAGTATAGACATCCTTTACTATCAACCACTTTAAAATCTGGCTTTGTCACAAACCAATCAGAGATCTCCGTCTGATTTATATACTTATCTAAGTGATGAGTCCCCACAGGAACGATCTTGAGGACATGCTCACCCATGAAGATAGTGGTGAACCATGAGATGAAGTCTCTGTTGATTGTAGAAAGGAACAACCATCCTCCAACTTTGACGTTCTTCAGAGCAGCAAGTAGAACTTCATTTGGTAAATTGACATGTTCCAACATCTCCATCATAGTGACGATATCGAATTGTTCTGTAGCTGGAAGTTCTTCAATAGTCTTCAGTTCGTATGTGATCTTATCCTTGATTAGGGGATCTAGATTCTTGTGTAACTTTGCAGCTTCCAACACGTCCGTTGATAAGTCCAGACCTCTCACAGATTCAACTTGAGGTAATCTTGCTAATGATTCAGACAAGATACCACCACCACAACCAATATCTAGTGCTTTCAACTTCGGCCGTGATGCAATGATAGCGTTCCTCTTCAATTCTTGTTCCAGCACTATCTGTTGAGCGATCTCCTTTGGCAGTAAGTCAAGGTTATAACCAGGAACATATACTTCTTCTTCAGGATTTGTGTTTCCTTTGTTCAGCTCAATGTTGTTTCTGATCGTCTGTTGTATGAAGTCCATTCTCAGGAGATTCATCTTGTGTAAGATTCTCTGAGGACCATCAACATCCCACCACGATGAGGCCAATTGGTTGAAATGATCCATTTCATCTTGAGAGGTGGACGTTTTTTTGTCTTGATGTGACCTTAATTGACTCGTTTGAAACGCTCTTTTCGAGCAGTTCATCAACAGACTTGATCTTGATAGACTTGAAGCACCATTTCTAGTAGAAAGACGCAGCATTATCTCCAAATTTTAAAGATAATGAACAACTTCAAAGCTACTCAGAGTTGCTTATTGAATTTCCTCACTACGTGTAAAATTCGCGAATAAAACGAGTTCGCGGGGAAAACACGATTTTTCATGAAAAAGAACATAAACAAAGATCACCAAAAACTATTAAAATCACAACAACAAAAAGTGCATTGAAAGTGTTCAAATGAGTCTGCTGAGTCTGAGCGATGACGAGGAGCAGCAGAATCTGATTGCCACCAGAAAAAGAAGATCGAATGCTGGTTCGCGATTGAAGCAGCTACTGCAAGCTGAAGGACTTGATAACGCCAACGAAGATGATGAGGATCTAGAACTCCTGTTCCAAGAAGATGAGGATGATGTCGAGTTCAAAGTCGGTGATAAGGATAAGTACTATGGAAGTGGGAGTGACAATGATGAGAGTGGGGATGAAGAGGGCGAAGAAGGTGAAGAAACCACAGCACAAGATGATCAGAATAACGATTCTGATGGTTCGGTACAGTTCGGTGGTGAAAATGATGAGATGTTCAGTGATTCTGAAGATGATTCAGATTCTGAAGACTCCGATGCTGGTGAGAAAGAGCTACAGAAACAAGAGAGACAGAAGAAACGTGTTGCACAGAAGAAATCGAAAATAGTGCCCAAGATCAAACAAAGAGTCGATAAACCACCACCTAAACCTAAAAAGATCTATGGAATACCCGTGAAGGCTGATACTCTATTATCACTGAATAGAAGACAATCATCAAGATCTGCTGTTGTCCAAAACAAGCTGAACCTTGTGTCCAAACTGAAGATCGAAGAGAAACGTCGTTCTAAGCTGAAGCCAGTTCTTCGTGTTGAACATGTTGAATTGACGCAAGAAGAAAGATTGGCCGAGGCAATCGAGACGGAGAAGTATAATGTCAGTACGTTGAACAAATACCAAGAGCAAGAACTTGATAAACAGAAGAAAAGAAAAGCATTACAGCAAAGCAAAAGAAAGAAATTGGAGAACATTGTGACTTATTTGACTTGTGAGAAATTGGTTACGATAGTGGAAGAACACGATTTCGAAAAGTTCCTTCTAACAAGAGATAAGGTTAAAAAGAAAGATAGAAGAGGTAGAAAGAGTGATAAACAGAAACGAGAAGAGGAAGAAGCTAGAAGATTGGAAGAGGAGAAAAAGCAAAAACTTGAAGATCTGATGAACCCTGAAAGAAAACGTATCAATGAAGATGATATCATTGAAGGTCCTGATAAGAAGAAGGTACACATTGAAGAAGAAACACGTGAAGTCAAAACAGAGGATACTACCGAAACTGTACCTGCTGCTGAGGCATCAAATGCTGAAGGAGACGATAGTGTGATTGTACCAGATCAAAGTGAGATTGATACAACAGAGATCCCGGATGAATCCACCCAGCCTAAACTTGAAGAAGAAGATGCTGCTACTTTTGAAGAGAAAGTTGAAGCAGAGATTGAGGTGAAAGACGATAAAGAAGTTGTCCTACCACCCGTTGAGGAAAAAATGGTCACCAGATCAAGATCCAGTGTCACCTTTGCTGACGACTCGAAACCGGCTTCAGCATCAACTCCAGCTGAGCCTGAACCTATTGAAGAAGACTCGAAAGCCACATCAAGAGAGACCACAGTCCAGCTAGAGAGCTCTGTTGAGCCTGTTGAGCCTGTTGAGCCTGCTGAGCCAGTTGAACCCGAACCAGTCATTTATGAAGGTCCACAACAAAAAGTCGGTGTTAATTACATTTCATTTGAAAGAAATTTGAAAATCAACGAGATAAAGACATTTCTATTTGGTGCTGATTCACTCCTTTCATCATCTCGAAGATTCCGTGAAGTTGAACCAATAATACGAATCAAACCAACAACCACAGAAGTTTCAAACTCAACGAAGATCAAACCTCCAAACTTGGATATATTGAACAATTTTGCAGAGTTTGGTGATTTCAGTCAGGCAAAGAAAGAGAAAGTTATACTTGAGACTCGTCAAGACATTAAAGTTGTCTTAAGAACTGAACCACCTACTGGTATCTATCTTCCAAATGGGTCTAAGAAACAATGTCTCATTACTGGGAAACCAGCGATGTACTTTGATCCAAAGACTGGTATGCCATATAAAGATGTTGAATCGTATAGAGTGATACAGAGAATTCAAGAAGGTTTGTTCAATTGGTGTGAATTCCCTGGTGGTGGTGCGTATGTCTTTGATAAGGAATTCACTAGACATGCGAAAGGTGTTCCTGAAGGCTTTGACGAATGATCACGCCAGGTGATTGATTATTTTGATGAGACTTTTACATAGATGTTATGAATTGATGACTTTTATTATTATTATTTCTGTATTATAAATATGGATGGTTTTGATAACGTAGACTCCCATCTTCTATGTTTAGGGGTTTTAGATGGCATAATTTGTTGATTTTCATCCAGTTTTTTTCAGTTTTGTTCTTGTAGATCATGAGTATGAGCTTCAATCAAATCATTTTGAAATTCATGAACACCTTCAAGAATGACAGGTAGGAACTCCAACTCTATGAATTTCTTGTAATCACCAAGTTTTTCATAGATATATTCATACTTCTCTTCATCATGGATGAAATCGAAGATCTTCATGATACCATCTTCCAGAACAACTTCACTCTCTTCACCTTCCTCTTGAGCCTTCTTCTTGATTTGTAAGTTTAATTCAATCATTAGATCAAAGATAGATATAACTTTTCCTTTTCTCTGTGACACATCACAATCACCAGTGACTTTACAATTGGTCAAACTAACTTGATAAGTCTCATGTTCAAACTCGATATCTTGAAGTCTCTTCGATAGGTAATTTTGAGCCCATGGAAGAGCGTTTCTTTCAACCCAGTGCCAGTTGTTTGGATTATTAACCACCATTTTTTCACTTTGAGATACTTTTATAAAGCTTTACAACGGGAAAGATCACACACAACGAAAGACTAACGCCCACTTCGAGACTCTTTTCAAACAGAGACATTTAGTTTTGATGGAAAGTCGTGGAAATTTCTACGTAATGGCTCATTAAATTCGCGAATAGTACAAGTTCGTGGATCGGTACAGACACACTAGCACACAGGTATATTACAATTTGCTTCATAATGAGAATAAATCATCGTGTATGTTCTATTTATCTTGTCCTTGTTCATGTTCATGTTCATGTTCCTGTTCCAGTCCCTGTTCCTTCTCTTGGCTAGACTTCTCCTGACTCGAAGGATCGCTGTATTGGTCCTCAAACGGGTTGAACGCATTGGTATCCAAGTCCACTTCTAACAACACACTTCCTGGCCTCGATTCTGCTTTGCTATCAGTGTCACTAGTTGTGTCATGTTCTCCTGTAATGTCACGTTCTTCTGTTGTAGTTTCTCCAATATCAGTTTCATTTTGCTCATCACTGTCATTACTTTCATTATCATCGATTATGAATGGCTCATAATCGTCGTTCTCTATTGAGTTGCTTTGAATGGTCTCACTTCTTTTATTCGGTACGAGTGATTCGGAATCACTGTCTTCTTCTTCGATGATAGAATCGTCCTGGAATTGTGATTTTCTGAAGGATTTGTTATTGTTTACAACACGGACGGCTTTGACACCACCTAGTTGATTGGCATTGACAGCTGTTCCTGGGACAGAATCCTTATTGGAATGTGATTCGTCACCATTTCTTAGAGGTTCTGAACTATTGATCGTGACTAGTTTTGGTCTAGCTCTGATGGCTGTTGTAGTCATTGATGGATTACCGACAATAGAGGCCTTTGAGAATCTATCACCTGTGGTATATCCTGAATCCATAGTAGTTGCTTGTGATATAGTAGACAATCTTGAAGATTTTGAGTTTGAACCGATAGTGACACCCGGAATGTAGGCAATTGGGATGATGTTTGAAGCTCTTGATAAGATCGTTGTTGCTATACTTGCTCTTGATGCAGGTTTTGTTAGGTTTGGATCAATGGAATCATGTGGTAAATTATGATGGAAATTGATCTCGATATCATCATCAAAGTAGTATTCTTTTTGTTGAACCCTATTGAAAGCGAATACCTTCTTAAAATAGTACTTATAGAGCAGGAAGAACACAACTGCTAGACCAACAACACCACCGATAACACCACCGGCGATACCACCCACATTAGTCTTTGAGGAGGAGGATGATGATGATCCCGTGATTGAAGCCTTGCAATATGTCTTCGGACACTGTGCACATGTCTGGACTGTCTGTATACATTGCTCACCGTCGGCACAAGTAGGACACGAAGGAGTATCGAGACACGCGACACAGCCATTTGCATCAGTTGAAGCAACTGCAGCTGTCTGAGTTGGACTTCTCTTGAATATTTCCAGCGAGCGTGTTGGCGTGAATACCAAGTCCAAAGGAAGATCGAGTGTCATTGTTTGAATACACTGCTATATCAAACTTCAGTAGAAACAACGGTGTGATCTGCTTTAAATAACTTTATCATTTTGAGGTTCAGTGTGAATCTGGTGAAACTAAATTTTTGTGAGAAACGGGAATGGACTGGCGTTAATGGGAGTGTCCCGATCTGGTAAATTATGAGCACGTGACTTTTAGACCCCTGTTAAAGTACTCCATATCAGTTTCGAATAGATGTCACATATTTTCCATTAAATTATCACAAGCTAATCAATCAATCAATCGTCATAAGTCGTGCTGCTGCACAACAATCAAAAAAGAAAAAAAAAAAAAAAACACATTGGAGTTATGAACGTGCCAATTTGAGATTTGATGAACATGTGATTAAACCAACAAGTGGATGTGAGTGTATTCGATTGGTGAGTGTGTCGATATATGGTTAATGTGTCTTTCTCCACATAACAAACAGCCATCAACCTTCATTGGAGCATAATCACTCGCCTTTGACAGGAGTCACATGACCATCGCTTCGAACCATTCTCGGATTTTTAATCATCTTTTTTGACTTCTTCCAACCACAAATTTTGCAATTTTTTTTTTGAATGATGGAAATTTGCAATTATTTAAAGTAGATAAATTCGCATCTTGTCGCTATTTTCTAATTCTTTTCTGATTGTATTCATCCACAACTATAACAATGCCATACGCTCTTCCTGAATCACACAAGAACTTGGTCGAAGGTCACTTAAAAGACACCGATCCAGAAGTCGAATCCATCATCCGTGATGAAATCGACAGACAACGTCACTCCATCGTCTTGATCGCTTCTGAAAACTTCACCTCCACCGCTGTCTTCGATGCTCTAGGAACTCCAATGTCCAACAAATACTCTGAAGGTTACCCAGGTGCTAGATACTACGGTGGTAACGAACACATTGACAGAATCGAATTACTATGTCAAGCCAGAGCTTTGACTGCTTTCAACTTGACCTCTGATAAATGGGGTGTTAATGTCCAAACTCTATCCGGTTCTCCAGCTAACTTGCAAGTCTACCAAGCCATCATGAAACCACATGAAAGATTGATGGGTTTGGATCTACCTCACGGTGGTCATTTGTCTCACGGTTACCAAACTGATACCAGAAAAATCTCTGCTGTCTCTACTTACTTTGAAACCATGCCATACAGAGTTGATCTAGAAACTGGTATCATTGATTACGACACTCTGGAAAAGAACGCTATTCTTTTCAGACCAAAAGTCTTAGTTGCCGGTACTTCTGCTTACTGTAGATTGATTGATTACAAAAGAATGAGAGAAATTGCTGATAAAGTTGGTGCTTACTTGGTTGTTGATATGGCTCACATTTCTGGTTTGATCGCTGCTGGTGTCATCCCATCTCCATTCGAATACGCTGATATCGTTACCACCACCACCCACAAATCTTTAAGAGGTCCAAGAGGTGCTATGATCTTCTTCAGAAGAGGTGTTAGATCAGTTAACGCCAAAACTGGTAAAGAGATCTTCTACGATTTGGAAAACCCAATCAACTTCTCCGTTTTCCCAGGTCACCAAGGTGGTCCACATAACCATACCATCACTGCTCTAGCTACTGCTTTGAAACAAGCTGCTACCCCAGATTTCAAAGCTTACCAAGAACAAGTTTTGAAAAACGCTAAAGCTCTAGAAGAAGAATTCACCAAATTGAACTACACTCTAGTTTCTAAAGGTACCGATTCCCATATGGTCCTAGTTTCTCTAAGAGACAAGGGTATCGATGGTGCCAGAATCGAAACCGTTTGTGAAAACATCAACATCGCTTTGAACAAAAACTCTATCCCAGGTGATAAATCCGCTTTAGTTCCAGGTGGTGTTAGAATCGGTGCTCCAGCCATGTCCACCAGAGGTCTAGGTGAAGCCGACTTCAAGAGAATCGCCAACTACATTGACTGGGCCGTCAAATACGCCAAACAAGTCCAAGAATCTCTACCAAAAGATGCTAACAGACTAAAAGACTTCAAAGCCACCATTGTTGCTGGTTCTGAAGAATTGAAGAAAGTTAAAGCCGAAATTTACGAATGGGCCGGTGAATTCCCTCTACCAGTCTAATCTCAACACACTCTGCTTCGCTTCTTATATATTTTATTCACTTCATGGTCGTTTGTTCATTGTACATTATCCATCCACATTAATTTAGAACAATTTTCTTATGTAAGCTTTTTCTTCCTGCAAAATTATTCGCGGATTGTCGGTAATTCAAATTTAACAATAAATCAGTTTGTTTACAATTTGAAGCTTTTTAAACGAACATTTGGAGAAGTTGCTGATAATGTGGAGGTCCAAATCACATATAGAGTCGAAGTATTCGATCTCCAATACCCATATTATTAGCTGGGACTGCTGGTCGATACATCAGGGACACCACAAAACAACGAGAAAACCGGTATCTGTCTTCAAGTTCGATAAGTCTGTCATCAAGCAGACCACCTCAAATAAGCTGGTCCAGAGTCAGATCTTGACAAATCTTGAGAAGAATGTCTCAAACTTGACAAAATTGAAACATCCGAATGTTTTAACTGTGATTGAACCACTCGAAATCTATAAGAACTTGTTCATCTTTGTCACCGAGCCTGTTTCTGACGTGTTAAGTGCGAGCTATCTACATAACACATCTGCAGATCTGATGAAGTTAAAAGGTGTCTATGAAATCATCCAAGCACTCAAGTTCTTATTAGAATCAACAGGAAACGTTCACTTGGGAATCTGCCCAAACTCCATCTTGATCAATGACAAGGGAGATTGGAAGCTGTCTAGTTTTGCTCACTTACTATCTGTTAACGATCAACCACCGCCTATAGATTATTTCATTAATCAATTCCAAACAGACCAGAGATTCGATCATTTGCTTAACCTTGATTTGAACTTCACAGCACCTGAAATTATCACCAGTTCAAAGATCTATGAGAACTCTGATTTCTGGTCGCTCGGCTGCCTGATCTATTACGTCTATTCTAATGGTAACTACCTAATTGATTGTGGAGATGAGATACGGGATTACGAAAGAAGTTTGAATCACCTTGGTGCTAGTACTTTGAACTTCAAGCTCAATCAACTGGAGGCGTTATCTAAAGAATTCATCCCAATCTTGAACTCCATGATGAATAAAAATCCAATGGAAAGATTGAGATTTTTGGATGAACTTATCAACACAAGTGAATTCCAGAACAATGAAAGCTTGCAGTTTTTGATCTACTTGGACAACATGAACATTGCTAATCATGAAGATTTGATTCGCACTTTCTCAAACTATCAAAACATCTTGGGTAATTTCCAAACTGAAATATTGACACAAAAGATCCTTCCCATCCTATTGAACATCATCGATTTGAATCTTCTAGACTTGAAGCTCATCAACTATAGACTAATATCCTTGGTGATCGGAATGATCTTGTCCATTGGGTCAAGATTATCTAACTTATCTTTCAACGATATGATCTTCAATAAGATCCTAACAAACAAAGACATCTTTTTGAAAAATGAAGACATCCAGTTGATATTGATCAAGAACCTAACCCTTTTCAAGTCTAAATTGAGCTCTGGTACTGGTGCCATTAATCAAAGTTTCAACAAATTTTTGATCAAATTAATTGAACTGACACTCATTCCAACTGCATCTCTACAGATACAATTCCAATCATTGAATCAAATTGACATATACTTGGAGCTTTTGGACTATTCGAACATCAAGAACTTGTTATTTGTAAAGATCTGTTCTATTTTCAATAAAACAACATCATACCAGATCAAACTGACGATACTGGAAGTCTTTATCAAATTCATCACCTCGAATGACAAGAGTATCGACAAATTCATCATCAAGGAGAGTTTGTTCCCATTGTTATCATCAATCAAATTTAAGGATGCCAAAATTCTGATCAAGATCTTGACTATATATGAAATTTCAATCAAATTGAAGTTCAATAGTGATAGTGACGAAGAATTCATCATTCATGATATCTTACCAAACATATGGAAACTCTCCATTGAAAACTGTCTCTCATTAAAAGATTATCAAGTATTTGTCGGTGTCATCAATGAATTAACTGAGGACTTACAAAAGAAGAGATTTGAAAAACTGAAGAATTCCCCAGCCAATGAAGAGCCAGAAGCCCCAGTGAGGGTCAGCTCGAATAACAATAGAGCACATCCTGCAGTCAAATCGCCCATCATCAATCAAGAAGAAGAATTCGGTACCTTCAGCAGTAACAATTCAACACCAAAGACGTCTACTACAACATTGAACAACTCATTCAAAGCAACGTCCATAAGCGCGCACAATGCATCGAATGGTGTGATGAATCCTACCAGAGGCGTGAATAAGAACTTGACTCTGAAACCATCCAAGCCACAAACATCCTCATTCAACACACAACAAACCTTCAACAATCCACAATCATCATTCAGTCAACCACAATCATCATTCAATCAACCACCACAATCATCATTTAACCATCCGCAAGCATCATTCAGAATCCCACAGGCAACCACTATCGCCCAATCAACACTAACACCTACTCAACCAAACAGTTCTCAGTCTATGAACGCATTAAAGAACGTCCCTCCAGGTTTCAATTCCAGTCTAGTCTTGAAGAAAACCGTCGGTAATCAAAGCAGTTTCACTGATAATTCCGGATTTGAAAGCTGGGATAATGGCGACAGTCTGATCTAAAGCGATAACAAGTTAAAAAGAAGTTGATAACAAGAAAACAAATGCATAAACATCACTCATTTCATATAATGTTTGTAGCAAATTTATGCCGTTTCGGTTATGAGCCACGCCCATCATACTAATTTTTTTCACCAAAATCACTAACAAAAGGCATCGCATTACATTATAAAACGCCATACAAACGATAATCTAAGAGATGAGTTCATTGAAGGAAGCACAAAAGCGAACGGTGTTCAAACCACTTCTCGATAATCCATACACAGACTCCAAATTCCCTGAAATAGACCATCAAATACAGATACAGATTGTCGATTTCCTTATACACATCCTTAATCGGATGATGACGTACAATAAACTTATCAAGGATGCCAAAGATGCCTCATCTATGCCTACTAAACCGGAATTGATAGACAATGTGTTCATAGGATTCAACAGTGTGGTACAGAACTTGGAGAAACAAGTGAAAAAGTCACCAGATGTGAGGAATCTCAAATATGTGTTTGTTTGCAGAAATGATATCAAACCTGTGATGTTAACTTCACATTTCCCTAATTTATGCTATTTGGTCAAACTCCAACAGAACCCTACAGATTTGAAACTTGTTCAACTTCCGAGTGGTTCGATGGAGAAGTTGTCTGAAGTCCTAGATACGAAATTCGGTGGTGTGTTAGCATTATCATTAAATGATGACCTTCCTATGGAGTTTGTGAAGTTATTAGACTCACTTAAGGATGTTGAAGTGGATTGGTTAAAGAAGACGATGAAGGGGAATCACAGTAAGTTCAAAGAGACAAAGATCAAGATCTTGAAGACTACTGCAGTGATCAAACCGAGACAGAACCAAAAGGAGAAACAGAAACAGCAAAAGAAATAGATAATGCATGTATGTGTGTATATTCTATCGGATGAATCTCGATAATGTATGGAACCCTCGTTGGAAGGTCTTCATCTGGTTTCGTAGCGGTTTATAGTTATCTAAAAACTGTTGACTAATGACGGGTTCAGTTTGTTGAAATTGACTTGAAGTTTGAAAGAAGTTTACTTTTTGTTCAAATTCTCTTACTCTGGCTTCATTAACATATGAGCTGAACATTGTACGTTTCACCAAGTTCATATATAGGAGACTTTTGGCTCTCGTCATTCCGACATATGCTAGTCTTTTGTCTTCACTGGAAGTGAGATCGATTTGTTTGACATCCAACATGAAGACTATTGGGAACTCTAATCCTTTTGAAGAATGAATCGTGCTCAGTTTGACTGATTCATTGGCTGTTTTGGAGAATGGTAGGAGGTCCATGTAGTTTGTGAGAAAGACTTCAGCGATGGTTGTGGTTTCTGATTTCTCTGTATCTTGTTCCTTCAAAAGTTTTGCAATCTTAAGATTCTCATAGAATTCAAACAGTTGATTCTTTATTCTCATTTTATCATTCTGATCTTTCATGTTCTTCTTGACTTTTGTCTGTAATCCCAATTCGTTCCCCAACCTCAATAAATTATCAAATATGCTCCTCGTATCATTGAAGTCCATCTGGGTCATAGCTTTGTTGACCACATTGACGTATTTCTCAAATCTATGATCCTCTTTAATGATATCCGACACACTCCTCCCATTCATTATAGATGCCTGATATGTTCTTCTCACCGCAACAGGTCCAATACCGGGGAGTAGTTCCATCGTTGACAAGATAGCAAAGTCTGAACTGGAGGGATATACCAAGATCCTTAAAAACTCAATCAGATAAAAGAGATCACCTGAAAGCCATGATGGTTGAGATGAAATCTTGTAACTTTTCAATCCATAGAAACTCAATGCTTTTTGTACTGGTAGCAATTGGTTGTTCGTTCTTGCTAAGATAACAATATCTCTTGGTTTAATTGCACCTTTACTTTCATCGATGAGTCGTAAGATCTCCAAGACGACCATCTCAGCTTCATCAGTGACGTTTTCAAAAAGTGTAAACTTTGGTTTATTCTCATCACGTATTGCGATAGTGGTCTCATTCGTTTCTTTGTCAAGGACGTAGTTCGAAGCTTCGATTATTTGTGGAGATGATCTGAAACAATGATTAAGTTCGATCGTGTCTGTTGGCTTCAAGTTTATGAGAGTTTGACGGCTTTGTGAATTGGAACCTAAAAATCCATAAATTGATTGATTTGGATCACCAGCTATGATCAAGTGACTATTGATTGATACGAGAGTGACCAGTTCTGTCAGTTCATCGTACATATCTTGAAACTCATCAACAATGGTGATTTTGTGTCCCAATAAGGTCGGATTGTTTGTGAGGATCCTCTTAGCATTGGTCAATATCTCTGAATGTGTCAATACTCGTAAATCATTCAAGAATTGAGATAACTGCACAATGACCTTCTTTGGTAGTCCATGTTTCTTTGAAAGTTGTTCAACATCTGTATCTTGTAGATCACCGTTTTTCCTCAGGTCTCTTGTGATCTTTTCAAGTCTTCCCTTTGTTAACGTCCTATTATCAATCAACTTCTTAAGTAAATCCCATCCACTACTCTCCAAAATCTCTCTATTTTTGAAACTCTCATCCATTTCAATCAAAAGTTTATGACTGAAACCATGGAATGTATGAACATTCAGTCTATTGACCAATTCTTGATTCTGGAATATCTCCAACAATGAATTTTTGAAATTATCCACAGCTCTATTTGTCATTGTCAAGATGAGAATATCATCTGGATTCATTCCCATCGTGCCAATCAAATAAGCAATCTTGTAAACAAGCGTGGTTGTCTTTCCTGCACCGGGACCAGACACGACTTGGAGAGTCTTTTGTGTATCAATTGGATGCTCGATGACTTGCTTTTGTCGCTCAGTGACCGTGATCTCAACGTTCTTGAACGTGATGGGCGTTTGCTCCAAAGGCATAGCAGGCATTCTCAATATCTGTGCAATGTGTGTAATGTGTCTCACTTGTGACTGAAAGATTCTCAACTGCGCATTTCGCTTTAAACTCGCCTATAAAATGTCTACTTTGACAGAATAGATCAATTTCTGAAACATGACCAAATTAGGCAAATACATTGGAAAGAGCAGGGCTCGTAACTACAAACCACTTAGTTAACACACAAATTTAGCATTAAACAGTTTATTCATTACCAGGTTCATTATTGTCCATACGCATCGGTTAGCTTCTTGAATCTATCAATCTCAGTTTTTGCAAGATATCCTTCACAGTCATTCAGTACACCTAGGATGTATGAGTAGTTATTATATAAGAAAATTTCACTCTTCTTTGACATCTTGCTCAGTTTAGTGATGATTATCTCAAACTCAGTGTTGAGTCTTGTCAAACTGTTAAACAGTGGTTCTTGTTGTGCATCATTAACATGAACTGTTTCGAATAGCGTCAGTTTCAAGAACCCATACACAAGGTTTGTGAATTGTATAGTCAATGGATGAGGCTTATTGGCTTGAATCTCTGTGATTGAAGAACTCTTCAAACTTGATCTTTTCATATTTTCAACGTTCATATCGATCAATTTTTGGAATTGTGGCCATAGTACGATCATCTGCAAGTTGAAATAATCCTCAATCACTGGTATTCTTCTAGTTTGTAATTCATAAACTAAAGATTGGGATAATCTGATAAGAATCAAGACACCAAAAATATCAAACGTGTTTGCAATTAGATGTTTGGTGTATTCGATTCCTTGATCAAATGTAGGTTTGAAGATCTGTTCATGAATCCCCAAGATTTCATCAGATTTCATTTGAAAGAAGTCAAGTAAAAACAAGTACTCAACTGACCCGTTGTCTATCAATGCCAAGTTGAAACTTCTGAATCCTATCTCCATATGAAACATGACTTTGTTATACTCTGCAATCTGGGCTAACAGAACAGTCGGATCTTCAGCTTTAATGATATTAGCTCTCTTACCTATGGTATATTGATCAATCCCCGTCATGTTTGTCCTTTTGAAAAATGACTGAGACTGAATGCCAATAAGGAACGTTCTATCGTATTGGTGTAGCTTTAGTTTGGCTAGAGATTGTAAATAACGTCTGAAATGACTCTGGTAGTACCATCTCATGGTGTATATGTATGCTTGTTTGAGTTCTAATGCTAATGATGGGTTATGAAGTGAAAGGAATGAAAAGATGTCTTTGACTTCTATGAGGTCTTTTTGAATCACTTGAGAGGATGTGCCTATTTTTCTCAAACTTTTGATCTTTAGTACGATGAAGTTCTTTATTCTCTCTATCGTCTTTAATTGTAGTAGTCCATGGAGTTCTCTCAGCTCTTTCAATGACTTCATATCTTTGAATTCATCATTTGTTTCGTATTTGTATAGAATCTCTAGTTTATCCTTCAAGAACTGCAAGTTCTCACACCATTGTTGATCGATTGGATTGTTGTATATATCTTTGATCACTTCAGGTGGGATGATCAAGTCAGATACTATAGGGACATACTGCTTCTCCAATTGTTGTCTCTTGGTCAAATTTGATGACAATGAAACCGACCTGCTCTTTAAGCTCTGTAGCTCTTGAGACAACTCAACCAATTGTTGATTGAACCTTAGCAAGTAGTCACTTAATGGGGTGATCAGATTGTTAAATTGTTTCACCGTCGATTGAAAGTCCAGCAGATCATCAAGTTCTGTATGGAATTGTTCAGGATTCACTGGCGGCGTTGTCTCGAGGAATCGCTGTTCTTGTAGTGAAATGTACTTGGTGTTAATAACATCAGATAGCTTTGTTGGATCTATCGGTGTTGATTCATGAACCAATTCCTCGGAATTTAAGATGGATTTGAGTGTCGTCAAAGCATCAGTCATTTCGGGCTATGGAATTTCAGCTAGATCAACACAAAGAACCGACAGAAAGATCTTTTGAAAGCCTCAAAACACTGTTTTGATGGCACATTTTGTGAAATATTGTTGTTGTTGTCGTTATTTCGTCGCGAATATACTATATTGCCAATACATCCACAAAGGGAAATTACCACATTTGGATATCAATTAGTTATACTACGAAGCTGTATAAGAATGTGATGAATTGATGTTGAAGATATGTACTCTGCTCTATGATGTGCTTCACAGTTCAGCAATTCTCGCTATCAAAGCATTGAGTTGTAAAAATGAACCAACACCTTCCAGCACTCTCATATGAGTGATACCTATCTCTTTCATCACTTCCAATCTCTTGCTTTCGTTAATCTCTGTCAAATTCTTCACGACTTTGAAGCTCGTGGATGCAATGTCTATAGCAGAGTAACCTTTCTCCCATAGTTGTTTCAAGAATGCTAAACTCTCGTCGATATTTTTATTCAAAACGACACTCAAAATCATTTTCTTGATCACTAAAGGATGTGGAGAGTCAACAATCTTGAACACGTTCTCACCACTCACAAACCCGAAACCTGCGACTGTACTTTGCAGGTTATTCACAGCTTGTCTCATATCACCTTCAGCAGTGAAGATCAAGGCTTCTAGACCGTCATTCGTATACTTCACATCTTCAGCAGCGATGATTTCCAATAATCTCTTCAAGACTTCTTCATCTTGAAGTTTTCCATATCGCAAGATAGCACAACGCGATTGTAATGGTTCAATGATCTTATTTGATTGATTACAAGCAAATGCGAATCTTGTAGTGTTTGAGTAAATCTCCATGGTACGTCTCAAAGCTTGTTGAGCACCAGGAGTCATGGAATCAGCTTCATCCAGTATAATGATTTTATGTCTTCCTTCAGGCAGGGATACTTTCTTTTGTGCAAATTGTTTGATCTTGTTACGAACCACCTCGATACCTCTATCATCTGAAGCGTTCAGTTCAAGCACGGCATCATTGTATGATTTCCCTAATAATTCACGGGCAAGACAATGGATGGACGTGGTTTTCCCTATACCTGGTAGACCTGAAATGATCAAATGTGGAACGTTACCATCTTGGGCAATTAGTTTCAGACGTTCAACGGTTTCAATATTACCAACAACATCTTTCAGTTCCAATGGACGGTATTTCTCAACCCTTTAAAAAGTTAGTAAGAGGGAAAGGTGGGAAGCTCTAAAGTGACTTACCAAGGCAGCTCTAGTTTAAGCGAATTGTTAGACATCAGAACAAATTAGCGTCGAATTTTATCAATCGATCGTTTATTTATGCTGAACACGATTAGTTAATTTACTAGTTACATTTATTTCGCGTTTGTCGTGTCACACTACTATAATCACAATAATACACAGTACTGAAATATAGAATGACTTTTTTTATTCTGGCATACCCAATGACGTCTATTGGAACGGCCATTATATTGACTGTGTGATCATCTTGCTTCTGTACTTGCCCAGTAATCAGCCTGTGAAGATAGAAGCATCTCATTGGGTAAAGTAGTCATGTGACTGGTTACCCGGATGGATGATTATCTATTATCTATTTAAAAAAAACGGGGGCTAGTTTTCAATTCTGTAGTAACATAACTAGTCAATTATTCCCTAAAATCAAATCCAGTGGGTTTATACATATTTTTTTAAACAGTTCTTGTATGTGGTTCATATATTGTTTGTTTCATCATCAAACCGCCTATTTTGTTACCTTCGCCAATCAATCTGTATCCTTTGAATCTTAGAACGGTATCGCCTTCTCTCTGTTGTTTAACGGAAGTCAGAAAGTATCCTGGTGCTATTTGACTTGTCAGCCCATCGAGGCCGACGTCAATGTTCTTTAGATTCATAGCATAAAGATATCTGATTACTATGCGCGTGGCGTCTTCTACGATTCAGACTTTTTGTGTGTGTGTGTGTGTGATCACCCAATGGTGTCTCACTGCACGGCAATTGGTAGAATAGAGAGCCTACGCATAGTAACAATATACAATCAATTTACAAATCTACCTGTAGCTCTAATGAATCATGTTCAGTATATGATATCTATTCGTCGTTTGATGCTTCGTTACTCTCTTCTTCACCCTCAACTTGTTCAATTTTCTCTTCAACATCGTTATCATTCTCATCTTTCTCACTCTCCAACAATTTTCTGGCTGGTAAAACAGTCTCGAAGGCTACCTTCCAATCTTTAGATTCGAACCATTTCAACATAAGCTCAACAACATGTGTCGTTGTTAGAACTTTTCTCCCAAATAATTTAATATATTCCTCGATTGGTAATCTTGCAGTCTTGATCCCCATCTTCTCAGCTTTCCCTTTACATAATTGTTTATAACGGCCTTTATCCACTATACCACCGATGATATATGTGAAGTCTGGTTCAAGATCAGTTAAGACCTCATCAGAGTCTGCACTCAAGTAGATGCATTTGCTTAGGTCTTCTGGCACGAAGTCTGCTTCTTGAAACTTGAAATCTCTCCAGTTCCAATATTTTGAATCGCTCAAGGAAGCTTCAAATCTCTCTTTTAACAACTTATTGAACGATGTAACAGTAATATCAGCATTATGAGTTGCAAGTCTATTAGCAGAGTATGATCTTGTAATTTGATTAGACAATGAGGTTCTCTCGTTCTCTGTCATGAGGTCATCAAAGTCACAATCGATGACTATGCGAGAACCGAACTTGACTTGCGACTTTGGAGCTCTAGCTCTCCTACTCTTCAAGCTTTCTGGGATAGCCTCACCTCTCTCAACAAACTCCTGGATCTTTTGACGACGAGCTATTCTAGCTTGTTCCTTCTTCTTCTTACGAATTTCACTGAACTTTGGTTTCATCTCCAGTAATCTCTGCTTCTTTTGCAGTTTTTTCCATTGTGATTTGGACATTCCTTCCGGGATTTGTGGTCTAGCATGTTGCTCTGGAGTATTCTCTTTTGAAGTCTCCACTGAATCAGACATCTCTTCTCTTTAAGTAGTGAACAAATTTATCTGCTATAGAAACGAGCCATTGACAAGAAATTTTTCATTTTGGTGATGATGGTGTGCGGATGTATCGAGATGGGCTATCAAAACGTAAACAAACAATGATCTGCCAAATTTTGTAGTGATTTCGACAGTCGAATAGATCTGTTTGTGAGGCAGAAGCAATGGCAATTGATCGCTCAGATTGTATTTCAATCACCGAGAAGACATTTGATCTCTCATTGGAGGATTCTGGCCACACAGGAACAAAAAACCATGTTGTCAACACGGACAATCTGTTGAGGCCAATTGAAGATGATCTGAGCGCTACACAGGTTGGATCAGAGGTACCATTCACCAAGCCATACTTGGATCCACTGAGCAACAACATGTTTGGCAATTATTCGAAACACAATCACTTCGTGCATAGGATCAAATCCAATGAACAGTCCGTGGCGACAAATCTTAAGGCTTCCATTGAAACACTAAGCAGGATCTGTGAGAGTAACATTGCAGAGTTTGGAAACGATTGTGGTGTGGAAAAAATGGCAGAGTTGTTGTTAAAGCTCAGTGAGAATTGTGAATTGAAGTTGATGTTCTATGAGAAGAACTACAAGTTTCTAGAAGGACTATACGATTCATTGAACAAGGAGAACAACAATACGAAGAAAGAACTATCATCAAGAGAAGATGAAGTGAAGGAACTTATTCTGAAATACAAAGAGATGGAGAAGATCAATCGCTCAAGAGAATATCACCAGAATGGTCCGTCTTCAAGAAAGAGTGACTATTCAACGAGGGAAATTGAGTTAAATGAACAGATCGAAAAGCAGCAAAGAGAAATCAGAGAGTACAAGCGTTTCATTAAAGAGATGATGGACCGAGAGTGATATACTTATCCGCTGGATGGATTATAACTCATTTCACATAAAATTGCACGTGACTTTATCCAGTGCTCCATAACCCTCCCTCAAAGAAGAGGGGATAGTTGAATTAATTTCTCTAAGGATTTCCTAAAATAGACACTTTCCAAGGACACAATAACAAAGTCTTTAAAAAGAAAAGGTTCGCCACGTTTCATCAACAACACTCAAATATCATCTTCCTGAAACGCCCAGGCCTCTCATCGACCAATAAGTGCTATTGTTCAGAGCACAAACTGCAGCCAGTCATATTTGACGTCCCAAATTGGAAATCACCGGAAAAACCCAGACAAACGCGGTTTTACAGGAAACAGAAAAAAGGCAAATTGCTTTTTTGTACCTCGTGATTTTCATTTTGACATATTGTTAACGGAGAAACTCCGAGTGGCTAAAATTTTCTGTTGTCTGTTATTCGAAACTTTGCACTTGATTTGACTTTCCAGAATTTCTGTCCATTCTGCAGCTTCTACTTATCTTATCGCCACCATCTCACCACCAGCCAGTTTCATTCCCTCGTTTCACGCGAAGACCATTTCCACTATAAGTCAAACTATCTTTGTGGTGCTGTCATTATTATTATAACGTTGCCTTATCCATCTTTTAAAACTTAAATACAAACAGCTGTGCACGTTTATTTGGCTGATTTCGCTCATTCGTTAAAAGCTACAACTAATCACAAACATCTCATCTTTCTGCTTATCAGTCTACTCACACCATGGATTCACATACGGTACTAGGTGAGAAACTGCAAAGACTCAACACCAACGATTCCACGTCTGGTTACTCTATCTTCTCAAGAAATGAGTCCTCATCCTCGATGGTTACCACCATGTCACCATGTATGACCAAGTCACTTAGTTGCACAAAGATATCTGATCAACAGCCCAAATCACCATCTAATGGCAAGTTTGCTGATGCTTTAAGTTTTGCTTTGACTAAGATCCCATCGAATCAAGGCCAACCAAAATCGATCAATAAGCTCACGACCACACCAACGAATGAACTTGCGATAGATTCAAAGTGGTGTATCATTTTAGTTGGTCTACCCGCTGTTGGTAAATCATCCATTTGCAAGAACTTGAAACAAGACACGTCCAAGTGTTTTGGTGATGATGTTAACTTCAAGATAGATTCTTTCAATGCTGGTCATTTCCGTCGTAAACTGTCCAACTTTAGAAATCAAACATCTGACTATTTCAACATCAATAACCAACATGCTAAAGACCAAAGAGAGATGTTTGCCCATATCGCATTGGATCATTTATTGAACTCGCTAATCAACTCACAAATCGATGTCGGTATCTTTGACGCTACAAATTCTACTAAAGAACGCCGTGATAATATCATGAATAGTATTGCCGAAAAGGAAGAAACATCAGGTATGAAAATCAACACTCTATTACTGCATGTCAAATGTTCAAATCAAGATTTCTGGAGTTATAACGCTGAAGGTAAAACTACCGGTCCAGATTATATCAACTTGAACCATGATAATGCTATCAAAGACTTTGTGGAAAGAGCAAGACTTTATCGTCAAGTGTTTGAAGACATCACACCTGAAGAATTAGAACAACATAAGAACTTGGTCTATATGGAAATTGACAATGCCGGTAAAGATGTTCAAATCGACTCCAACGGGTTTGAAACAACAGATGATGTGATCTATAAAGAATTCATCGATTTTGTTGAACATTATTACGAAAGATATGGTCAATTTTATGAAAAGAAGGTGATGGAGTTCAAAAAAACAAGCTCTATAATATGAATTTAGTGTTTGTGTGTGTTCACTGGAGAAACACTCGATCCAATGTTTTCGGCAGTTCGGATCTGCTAGGAACTTGGGCTAATAATGAATTGATGATGGGATTTTATGCTGGGGTTGATCACTATATTAATATAGCTGGTTTACAAAAATATTTATGACACAAAAAAAAGGGAATATATGCACATTTTTATTCATGATGAGACGTGATGTAGATCTAACAACTAATAATCAACACCAGGTAAGTTGAACCCATTATTGTTATTGTTGTTATTGTTGTAAGATTGATAATTACCATCCAAACCAGGTAAATTGAATCCATCATTGTTATTATTTCTTCTATCATTATTCCCATTGTTATAGTTATTACTATTACCATTATTGTTATTTGGACCACCAACATTTTCATTCTTCGGCACAACTGCATTAACAGAGTTATTGATTGTGAAATACCAAGCACCTTGTTTATCATCAGTGTATGGAGGATCATTAAATGCATTAGGATCATTAGGACGTCCTCTACACCAGAATCTAGCTGATCTATCTGCACCGGCGGATGTCAAGACATGACCTAATGGATGGTATTCTAGTGCATGAATTGCTTTCTCATGAGCATATGGAATGGTATGGTATGGTTGGATGGTTTCAAGTGCTTCTGGAACAGTTTCATTTAGGAAATAGTGACTCATTGAACCATCATAAGAACCGGTGGTTAACATGTTGTTGTGGATTGGATTCCATGCAAGACTTGAAAGATCAACTTCCGATCTATAAACAAATAGATCTTTCATTGCTCTTAGATCGAATATTCTCATTGAACGATCTCTTGAGACGGAAGCTAATAGATAAGATGATTGTTGTGGTTGGAATCTCGTTTGTGTGATTGTATGTTTGAAACTATGGAGTGTAGATACAGCAGTGCCTGATCTTGGATCCCAGAATTTTATTAAATTATCCTTTGATCCACTCACTATCAGTCCGAGACTTTGATGCCAATCTGCACATTTAACATCCCAATTATGACCTTTCAATACTCTTTCTTCTCTACCATTACTGAAATTCCAAATTTTTAAAGAACTATCATCACTAGCAGTGACGAATTTCGAATCATTAGGTGAGAATGCAATATCTCTTATCCCATCCTGATGAGCTTCAATGATATTAACATTATTGAAATTAGGTTGCCAAAATTTTAAAACACCATCCTGATCACCACTCAATAGCCAATCATCATTATGACTGTAATTCAAACATAAAACAGCTGTATCATGGGCCTGCATGATTGTTTCGAAATTGAACGTCATACCATTCCATAAAGTGAATTCACCAGAATGACTCGCAACTAATAGTCTTCTTCCCTCTGGAGTCCATTTTATAGCATGAATTGCATGTTTAGCTTTATTCGAACTCAAATGAACGAATTTCGTCTGTGTATCCACAATAGGGGTCTCCTTATATGCAACGGGAGGTAGTAGATCAATAGTGTATGATGCCTCTGGACGAATTGTCCCTATTTTCTGTGTTCTATGTCCAAACTTCTTCTGGATGACCCAACGTCCCATTGGAGCACCATGATCAATGATACGACGATGTGCCGTGGTTTTCTTCTGCTGTGAAGCCAATTGGGCCTCAACAGACTGTGCGTAGTGGTATGGTTTCGGTTCAGGGTTCATTTCATCAGTATTTTAAGAACTTTCTAAACAACTTGATTCTTCAATCAAATCGATTTAAAGTGAAGTTCGGAAAATTATCAACAAACCTTCAAAATTCGCGGAATCCCCAACATGGGCTCATAACCAAACAACCAACAGACTTTTGATAGCAAAACAAACAAACAAGTAAACAAACAAACAAGTAAACAGACATTGTTTAGCCCAAAAATCTTTTAAAAGTCGAAATGTCGGAAGCTGAAGACGTGGATTTACCAGTGAAGACCATTGCGAGACTGTTTCAGACGGCTGTTTTCGAACACGAAGACACGAGAATCACTGAGAAATCATTACAATTGACATCAGAATACATAAAGGTATTTGTTAGGGAAGCAATATTGCGTGCTAATGAAGATCGTTTGAACCCGAACGTGACGCCCAGTGAGTTGGGAAATGGGCTTGTTCAGGAGAAAGAACCGGAAGAAGTGCTGGACGTACAACATCTAGAGAATATAGCTGGTCTACTGGTGTTGGATTTCTGAAATATGTGCTTTTTCAAATCTCTATTTACGCTCCGTGCAATTATTGATAAACTCATTGTTGCCTTCATTCAATGCTCATGGTCGTTAGGGTCGATCTTGAAGATTTTATCAGGATTCAACAGTCTCAATGGATCCAAGGCTATCTTGATTCTTCTCATCATGTTAACAGGATCTGGTCCTAGTTCTTCCAAGAGATATTCTCTCTTACCATACCCGACACCATGTTCACCGGTACAGGTTCCTTCGGCCTTGATGGCCCTCTTGACCATGTTCTCCACCAATCCCTCGGCGATGGATCTCTGGTCTGGAGTATATAATAAGAAAGCATGGAAATTACCATCACCAGCATGTCCTACTAATGTAGCTGTCAATCCAGATTTTGCCATATCTTCCTTTGTATCTGAAAGAACGCTAGCAAGTTTGGAAATTGGAACAGCAACATCAGTGGTCCAGATCTGCATGTCTGGATGCTGCTGTCTGCCTTGATTAATAGTTGACCATAATGCCATTTTTCTAGCTGACCATAGTTCTGTTATCTCATCTTCGTTCTTTGCAAACTCAAAATTGTATGATTTATTCTTCTTGGATAGATTTTCAACCTCTTTGATCAACTCAGCAAGAACTGATTTATTATTAGCACCAATCTTGAAGAACAATGTTGTCTTTTCTAACCATTTTTTAGTTGTTTCTCCAGAAGCATTAACCACTTCCATCATCTTGTCATCTAATAATTCCACTGCATTGACTTGAATACCATTCTGGACAATATCAGCGACTGTGTTGGAAGCATCAGTGATGGAATCAAAAGTGACAACAGCAACAGTTTCTTCTTTAGGTTTAACATGTAATTTTAATGTAATTTCCGTAACAACACCAAGAGTACCTTCAGATCCAATAATCAAACCAGTCAAGTTATAACCAGCAGCTGATTTTCTAGGACGATTCTTAGTCTTAACGATAGTACCATCTGCTAGAACAACAGTCAAACCAGCAACGTTTTCTTTCATAGTACCATATCTAGCTGCATTTGTACCAGAACATGAAGTACCAACCATACCACCGATCAATGCACCTGGACCGGGATCAGGACCAAATAATAAACCTTTTTCTCCCAAAAAATCATGTAGATCTTCCCATGAGACACCAGGTTGAACAACCATGTCTAGATCTTCTTTATGTAATTCGATAACTTGTGTCATATTTTTGGCGAAATCTAAGGTGATTGATGGTGTACCGGTAGTAGCGATGTAATGACCTTCTAAAGAAGTACCACCTGAGAATGGGATCGTTGGGATTTTATATTTATGTAAGATCTTCATGATTTTGGAGACTTCTTCAGTTGAGCTTGGGAAAACGATAAGATGTGGTTTTTGATCATCTTTAGCATGATGTGAATTGAAATATGTGTCTGAGTGTTGATCTAGTTCTGATCTTGAATTGGCGATGTTTTCTTTCCCAACAATATCAATGATTTCAGCTTTAGCCTTTTCAAAATCTTCTAAAGTACCATAAACTGGGGGTGTCAATTCATCCAATGAAGTGGTAGATGACTGAGGGTATAGAAACTCCTTTGCTTCAATGGTATCGTTCTGGAGTGATGGACTTATGTAAGAGTATGATAAAACACCACCAATTGCCAAAGTAGACAGGGCCAATAATCTCGAGGTGTTAATCTTCATGTACTTGCTAGATGACACATTTGACTGCATTGTTCTTCTGGCAGATGTGCTGAATGCACGACCTGATCGAGCAAGATGTGTTCTAAACATTATCAATCAAGATTATTGAACAACAAGAGAGTTTGTAACTGAATCTGGACCTGAACAAAAGTCAATTGAAGAGATCGAGGTGGGTATTTAAACGAAAGGATTCCTTCATAATATACTTTTCTGTAAAGTGTGCTGCGAAAGTCCAGACTGGGACTATTTGCACCTGAGACTAGTGTCCTGTTTAGACAGTTCTTGTAGTAGTCGTTACACTGTAGTCACACATAAATTAGTATCCCGTTTAATCATTGCCTCAAAAAAAAAGTGGTGGGTGGTGCTCGAAGTGGGGGCACATTTAGTGTGTATGTACAAGACTTACAAACCAGTCACTACTTCAAAGCCGGATTCAGTCAGGTGTTTCATCTCACTGTCAAGCATTCCAGGTCGTTGTCATCATTTGTTAGAAGAAAGACAATCAGAGTGTACAATTTCGTGCCAATGTCTCTTGACAGCCTGTTGTTTAGCTACGTCATGACTACAGAAAATCTTGATGAGACGTAGAAAAGTAGTGATAAATTGAGCATAAAATCAAGTACAAAGCATTGCGAAGCAACCCCACATATTTCCACCAATATATTTACCACCACGTCTATTGTTTGACGTTTTGTTCTGCTCTTCAATTTGTTCTAAACGCTGTTTAACGGAGCACCGGATGTATTTTGTACTATTGAATGAGACTAATGTCATGTTTGGTCTCGCCGCGTCTAGGATTTCCAGATCGGGACTTACCTTGTAGGCATGTACTGATCTCAGTATTGTTATAATATGGCAGCCATTGGTGATTCCACTATATAATGATCTTTTCTGTTAAGGATTTTCTCGTGATCTGGGCTTCACAGAGAGTATACAAGGACTTTGACTGCACGTCATCACTCTTCCCAGCTATTCAAAAGGACTGGACATCGAATTTTGCATACTTTCATTGAAAATTACGCTATAAAACATATTCACTCCTCAGTGAAATCTCGAGAGAACTTCTACAAAAAGGCAAGATCAAACATCAATATCACTTGTGTCTTGTTTTGGTACAGCAGTTTTCTATAGACTCATACAATGTCTCTTTAATATTTTACATACGTCTACAATTAGCTGGCTTTCATAATTTAGGAGCATATTAGCGAATATTGAAGTGTCACAACAAAAAACACCTGTAAATCTCATAAAATTTTATCAAAATAGCTCCCAAAAAGAACTTTTATGGGATATCAAACACTCTATTATACTCTGAATCCTCTAAAATACTTTGAAATAGTCAAATTAAGGATTTTTAAATTTTTACTAAATCTGTTATAGTTAATTAAAAGTAGAAATACAATAACAAAGATCATCCAGCTTTTCTAGAATACAAAAATCAAAAATCGAAAATCCTTTAAAACTTCAATATTAGAACCAGAAGATACCTGAGCTCTGTTTCATCTTATTTGTCTTGCTAATTTCCAGATAATTGATTTAAACCTTCAACAAATTGAATTTAAAGATGGTCATTAAGAGTACATTATTTGACACAAAAAACCGTCGAGTTACCCGGCAAAACTAGTTAATTAACGATGGAAAAAAAGCCCAATTTTTTTGATGAAAGAATATTTGGACACCTTCAAAATAAACCACCAATTCTGAAACAAGTTAATTGTATTTGATAGAACATAAATAAGATGAGTTGGGGTATGTTTCTTTCCATTTTCGGATAGCTAAGTGGTGTGTGTTTCTTTTGAAAATGCACTTCATTCAACTATCCATCATTTTCCTGTGGTATATACGTCTTTTGCCACAAGACATATAATGAAATTGGAATACTAACATCAGTAATTGTACAGACGACGAAGATTTCGATGTGCCTACTTCGAACGCTAAAGTTGTTGATTCCTGGGAAGACGAATTCAACGGTGACGATGATGTTTTAGAATCATGGGACGCTGAAGAAAAACCAAAAGCTAAACCAGCAGCTGCCACCAAGAAAGCTACTACTACTACTACCTCCAAGCCAATCAAACAAATCGATCTAGATACAGTGGATGAGAAGACCCGTAGAGAACTTTTGAAACAAGCTGAACTAGAGTCTGATTTGAACAATGCTGCTGATTTATTCGGTGGTCTAGGTGTCAATGAACATCCAAGAGAAAAAGCTACAAGAGCAGCTGCCGCAGCCAAAGCAGCTCAACCACAGATTACTGCTGACACTCCACTAACTGCTCATCCTTTATTCCAACCTGAAACCAAACAAGATTTCGAAAAATTGAGAAAAGCCATATCACCTGCTTTAACTAAATTGGCTGATGACAGTGCATTAAACTACTCTTCGAGTCTTGCAATCGATTTGATCAGAGATCTAACCAAACCATTATCTACTGAAAACATCAGAAAAGTTATTTCCACTTTAACTGTTCTATCCAAAGAGAAAGAAAAAGCTGAAAGACAAGCCAGATTAGCCAAAACCGGTGGTACTTCCACTGGTGGTGCTGGTAAGAAGAAGGCTAAGACTGCCAGACCAAACTTGGGTGGTGGTTTCAAGAAGGATAACGACATCGCTGTGGATAACTACGATGACTTTGCCGAGGATGACTTTATGTGAATTATAAGCTCTCTATATGTTTTCTGATATCGTCTCCGAACGCTAATGATACAAGTTCCTTGACCCTTGTTTAGAGTCGAAATTGATGAGCACTGCGAGTATTCAAATTTTGTAGCCTTATACAACTATACGCCATAAGCCATCACAACAACAAGGAAGGAGCCCGTGATTCACAGTATGACGTTGTTGTAATTGTACATACAAATCAGTCATATGAAATTTCTTGATGTCCTCGAAAATTACCGCATTGGGCCTCGATTTTAATGCCCAGCACAAATATTGCCGTCCAGGTCATCACCCAGAAAAAGTCTTCCAAATTCAGCCAGGCAACTCTGTGAAAAGCTTATAAGTCATCAGGTTTCCTTGTTTTACTCATTGGAACCTCTTTCCATCGTTTGTAAACTTACAAAGTTCCACACTAAACACAAACTTTCACTCAACTCACCGAGGCTCAGACACAAATACGCCTCAAATCGAGTGATCATCAAGTCAAAACATACACACACACAAAACACAGAAACATGGGTAAACACTACGTTTCCACCGGTCGTGGTGGTGCCGGTAATATCCAGCAGTCAGACGAACTACCTTCACCAAAGATTGTGGACCAAGGCTCAACCACACCAAACCTGCTCCAACCGGTCTTCTCCACAGGAAGGGGTGGTGCTGGTAACATGTTCAAGAACACAGACCCTGCATTGGCCAGAAAACTACAAGATGTGGACCCTGATCCAGAAGATCATATCACACCAGTCATTTCGGGCTCAAATGGTCAGAACAACTCCAGAAGTATCGGAAGAGGTGGATTCGGTAACATGATCAGTCCTAAGAACAGTGCCAATGAGGATCAAAGGATACAAAGAGACAAAAACGCCAGCGAGAAAAAAAAAAGGAAAGTAGCGGTGGTCTGCTTTCAAGAGCGAAGAACCTGTTCAAGAAATAGAGAGATGAACACATCAACCAGCCTAGACTAGTAAATGGCTTATCAATTAATAATGTACGAAATGATAATAATTTTTCTTGTTTGTAGTAGTTGGCCGAGGAGTTTGTTATCTATTCGAGAGAGAGAATGGAATGTGAAACGTGAAACATCAGGTGCCTATACACTAAATAATTGATGACTTGTCTGGTGACTTCAACTTCACTCACCATCATGCCAATATCAAATGAGGCACTCACTGTACTTCCCAATACGTGACCATACATCTTACAGGGGGATCAAATAATCAATATGTATACAAATAAAATCGGTACACAAGTACCAATAAATAGAATAATAATAATAACAGGAAAATCATGCAGCTTCAACTGCAATACCATCAGCCATCTCTTCCAATAACTTGAAGTCTCTTTGGATGATACCACCATTTCCTGGAAGTCTAGTGTTGTGCTCCAAGTATAAATCAACCTCTCTAGCACACTGTCTTCCCTCTTGAATACCCCAGACAATCAATGATTGACCTCTTCTACAATCACCAGCAGTGAACAAGTTATCATCAACTTGATAACTGGTAGCACTCAATGTAGGAACGGTACCTCTTGGTGTTTGTTTGACCTTCATTTGAGATAATTCAGGACCCATGAAACCCATGGATAAAACAACGAAATCAGCTTCAAATAATTCTTCACTACCTTCAACTTCTTCCATTTTCCATCCACCAGTCTCTGTTTTCTTCCATTCGACTCTAACGGTACGAATAGCCTTGACGTTTCCTTCATCATCACCAATGAATTCTTTAGACAAAATACTGTATTCTCTTGGATCTCTACCAAAATGATCCATCACTTCAGCATGACCATAATCGACTTTGAAAACTCTTGGCCATTGTGGCCATGGATTGTCTTTAGCACGTTCCATTGGAGGTTTTGGCATCAGTTCAAAGTTGATGACTGAAGAAGCACCAAATTTAGTCACTGTGGAAATGGAATCATTACCAGTATCACCACCACCAATGATGATAACTTTTTTACCTTTGAACTTGGCATGTAATTCAACCAAATCTTCAGCTAGTAATTTCTGTGTAGTGTTCTTCAAGTGTGTCATTGCGAAATCAATGTTATTGAATTCACGACCTGGAATCTTCAAGTCTCTTGGAATGGTAGAACCAACAGCTAACACCACAGCATCAAAGTTCTTCTTTAAATCAGTCAAATCTTCACCAATTTCAGTGTTACAAACAAATGTAATACCTTCAGCAGCTAATAGATCAGTACGACGTTTAACGATACCTTTATCCAACTTCATGTTTGGAATACCGTACATCAACAATCCACCAGGTCTATCAGAACGTTCAAAGACAGTAACATAATGACCAGCTTTGTTCAACTGATCAGCACAGGCCAAACCAGCAGGACCAGAACCAATGATAGCAATCTTTTTATCGGTACGAACAGATGGAGGATTTGGAACGACAAATCCTTTTTCAAATGCATTATCAATGATCAAACGTTCAACGGATTTGATTCCAACTGGATCATCAATGATTCCTAAAGTACAAGCACCTTGACATGGAGCAGGACAAACACGACCAGTGAATTCAGGGAAGTTATTAGTCTCAGAAAGTTTTTCCAAGGCCAATTTCCATTGTCCATTGAATACCAAATCATTGAATTTTGGAATGACATTACTGATAGGACAACCTGAATCAGATTGACAGAATGGAACACCACAATCCATACATCTAGCAGTTTGGATCTTTGCATCGGTTTTGGTGATGGCTTTTGAGATCTCTTTGAAGTCCTTAATTCTGAGTTTTGGTGATCTATATTCTTCTTTACGAAGTTTGTACTTCATGAAACCACGTAGTTTATCAACTTTTTTGTTTTCAAGAAGTGGATCTTTTACGGAATCTTCCAAATCCAGGATAACAGGTTCTTTGACACCAGCTTTGAAGGAAACAGACTTAGCAATGGCAGTACCATTGGTAGTCTCATTAGGAGCTTCTGGAATGACTTCAATCTTTGGAGTAGTCTCAACAGTCGAACCATTCTTGTCAAGAGCTTTCTTCGCTTGGTCTAAAACACGTTTGTATTCAGTTGGTAGAACCTTGACAAACTTACCTAGATAGTTGTCGAAATCAGCCAAGATTTCAGCAGCTAAGCTTGAATCAGTGTATTTGTGATGTTGTTGAATCAAATCCTTGACGAATTTGATTTCATCTTCTTCAGTGATAGTAGTCAATTCAACTGAAGCCTTGTTAATTCTTGAGTAGAAACGATCATAATTTGAAGTTAGAACGTATATGATACCACCAGAACAACCAGAGAAAGCGTTGTCACTTTCTAACTGGGACAAGACAACAGCACGACCACCAGTCATATATTGGAAAGCATTGTTACCTTTGATTTTCTCAACAACAATGGTTGCACCAGAGTTACGAACGGCAAAACGTTCCCCAGCGGCACCATTAATGAAACCATAACCACTAGTAGCACCATAGAAACAAGTGTTACCAACAATAACGTTATCCGAAGCAACGAAATGTGAGTTTTCAGGAGTTCTGATGATCAACTTACCACCACTCAGACCTTTACCGACATAATCATTAGAATCACCTTCAAGGTAAAAAGTAATACCATGGGCTAAGAAAGCACCAAATGATTGACCAGCATGACCTGTAATATGAGCAGTAACAGTATCATCAGGAAGACCAGCATTACCGTATTTTTTAGAGACACGGTATGAAAGAGTGGTACCGAAAGCACGATCAGTATTAGAAATGGAGGATTCGATAACAACTGGATGACCTTTCTCCAAAGTGACTTCGGATTCATGGATTAATTTGTTATCTAATCTCAAATGTAGTTTATGATCTTGTTTCTTGATGAATCTTGTGGCAACACCTGGTCTGATGGTATGAGCTGGAGTCAGCAAGGGAGTTAAATCCACAGATCTAGTCTTTATGTTTAGATCTTTTCTCATTTTCAGTTTCTCAGAATGACCAATCATTTCATCAACGGTTCTGTAACCAAGTTTAGCCATCAATTTTCTGACATCACTCAATAGATAGAAGAAGAAGTTGACAACATGTTCAGGAGTACCTTCGAATTTCTTTCTCAATTCAGGATCCTGAGTAGCAACACCGACAGGACAAGTGTTCAAATGACATTTTCTCATCATGATACAACCCAAAGTGATCAATGGAATGGTTGCCAAGGTGAAACCTTCAGCACCTAACAAAATACCAACCATGACATCAAAGGCAGTTCTAATTTGACCATCTGTTTGAATCTGTGTAGTTTTACGAAGATCATTTAACACTAATGTTTGATGAGTTTCAGCAAGACCAATTTCCCATTTGTTACCTGCACCTCTAATACTTGAGGAGACTTTAGCAGCACCAGTACCACCGGAACCATCACTGATTAAAATTTTATCAGCTTTGGCTTTGGCAACACCAGCAGCAACTATACCCACACCGATTTCACTCACTAGTTTGACGGAAATGTCAGCTCTTGGATTACCAGATTTCAAATCATAAATCAGTTGTTTCAAATCTTCAATGGAGTAGATATCATAATGTGGAGGAGGTGAAATCAAACCAACGTATGGAGTGGAATGACGGGCTTTAGCGATGGAAGGAACAACTTTTGATGGACCTAATTCACCACCTTCACCAGGTTTGGCACCTTGAGAAATCTTGATTTGTAACTCATCAGCATTTGATAGATAGTGTGAAGTGACACCGAATCTTCCTGAAGCAACTTGTTTGATGGAAGCTCTTATAGAATCACCGTTTTCAGTACCAGCTGTATCGAAATCTTCATATGAACCACCTTCACCGGTGTTACTTCTAGCATTCATTCTGTTCATGGCGATAGCAAGTGTCTTGTGAGCTTCGATGGAGATAGAGCCGTATGACATCGCACCAGTGGAGAAACGCTTAACAATCTCAGTCCATGGTTCAACCTCTTCCAGTGGAACTGGTGTAGAGTTTTCAAAGTCAAGTTCAAGTAGACCTCTCAATGTACAGTCTCTGATTGCTTGCATCTCTTTCTTGGTGTAAACGTCGAAAGCATCTTCATTCTCATTTCTGACAGCATCTTGTAAAGAGGAGATAGCAGTAGGATCATTGATATGTTTCTCACCACCATCTCTCCAGTGAAGTGTACCACTTTCTGGTAAGACAGAAGGTCTAGCAGTAGATCTTGATGGATAACCTCTGTCATGGAAAGAGAAAGCATCTTGTGCAATGAAGTTGAAATCTTGACCAGCGATTCTGCTTGGAGTGTTTACGAAAGCAACATCGATAACAGATTGATGAATACCAATAGCTTCAAAGATCTGAGCACCTTTGTATGAGGCCAATGTAGAGATACCCATCTTAGCCATGATTTTGTAAAGACCATAACAGACAGATGATTTGTAATTATAGACAAGTTTCTCATCTGTGATTTCTTCTCTGATCAAACCTTCATGGTTCATTCTGACTAATGTCTTGATGACCAAGTACGGATAGATTGCATCAGCACCGTAACCTAACAATAATGCGAAATGATGAATGTCTCTAGCATCACCGGATTCAATGAAGATGGCGACTTTGGAACGTTGTTTTTGACGAATCAAATGATGATGCACAGCACCAACAGCAACCAAACTCGATAGAGGAATTCTATTCTCATTAACAAAACGATCAGATAAAACAATGATCTTCTTGCCAGCAGCGGTAGCTTCACTGGCTTCTTTGGTGATTCTTTCAATGGCAGCAGTGTATCCAGCCAATCCTTCAGATTTTGGGAAAGTGATGTTGATGGTAGCAACAGTCCAATCTTCAATCACAGAAGCGATGTTTGTGAAACGATTAAATTCAGATTGATCCAAAATTGGTGTTTCCAACAAAAGTCTGTTACACTGTTCAGGTTCCATCTCCAGTAGATTACCTTGAGGACCAACGAAACATCTTAAAGACATAAAGAACTTTTCCCTGATTGGATCAATTGGAGGATTTGTAACTTGTGCAAACAGCTGTTTGAAGTAATCATAAACCAAAACTGGATTGTCATCAAGACAAGCCAAAGTAGAATCATCACCCATAGAACCTAATGGCTCTTCACCACTGGTAGCCATTGGGACCAGTAGCATTGAAAATTGTTCAAAAGTGTAACCGAAGGCTAATAGTCTAGGGTCCTTTTGACTAGTAATTGAGAAATCAATTGACATCTCATGATCCAAAGTGATATTTTTAGCAGCATACTTGGAAGTCAAGTCTTCTAGCTTGACGATCTTGGTTAACCATGATTTGAAGTCAACCTTGGAAGCAACGGTCTCTTTCAAAGTTTTGTCATCAACAATCTTTCCTAACTTTGTATCAACAAGTAACATATTACCCGGCTCCAGACGACCTTTTTGAACGATGAGGTCTTGATGAATTGGAATAACACCCACTTCACTACCACAGATGATTCTGTCATCGGATGTGATATAATAACGACATGGTCTCAAACCATTACGATCCAAAGTGGCACCACAGTATCTACCATCACTGAAGTTGAAAAGAGCAGGACCATCCCACCCTTCCATTTGACAAGCTGCCCATTGATAAAAGGCCTTCTTGTCTGCAGACATGTTTTGATCATTCTCCCAGGCTTCAGGAACCAACACCATCATTGCCTCAGGTAGAGTCAAGACACCATTCAGGACTAATAATTCTAGAACGTTATCAATGGCACCGGAATCTGAACCACCTTCTTCAATGATTGGATACAATGCATCAAGCTCATCACCGAACAAAGTACTTTTCATGACACCTTCTCTGGCCCTCATCCAATTTTTGTTACCTCTCAAGGTGTTGATCTCACCGTTATGGGCTAGCCATCTTAAAGGTTGAGCTCTATCCCATGAAGGAAAAGTATTTGTGGAGAATCTTGAATGTGCTAATGCAAAATGGGCCTGGTAATCAACACTTTTCAAATCATGGTAATAATCATAGACTTGAGCTGGAGTTAGTTGACCTTTATAAATAATGACTTTGTCGGATAATGAACAGGCATAGAACCAGTTTTCAATACCGATAGCGTTGGTGGCTTGTTTTCTCAGGACATATAGTTGTTTTTGAAACAGCTTGTCATATTTGGTTTCAAACTCTTCCTCTGGTAAATCTGGAGTGTTTGCCAATTCAGACAAGATGACGATTGGTTGGAGGACGATTGGTTCTCTAGATGAAGCGACTGAACCTAAGATGGAGGAATCACATGGCACTTTTCTCCAAGCAAGAACAGTCAAGGCGAGGTCTTTAGCTACTGATTCAAATATGTCTTTTGATTCTTGTAACTTTGATTCATCCTTTTTGAAGAAGATGTTACCAATAGCGTATTGACCTTTACTTGGAATGACCAAATCAAAGTCGTGCTTGAACTCTTTTGCGAAAAAATTATGTGAGATAGATAATAGAACACCAGCACCATCACCGTTACCATCAAGAGAAACAGCACCTCTGTGTGTCATGTTACAAAGCAGGTACTTTGCATCGCTGACAATCTTATGGGAAGGAACACCTTTGATGTTACAGACGAAACCAACACCACACGAGTCCTTTTCTAGTGATGGATCATACAGCCCTTTAGCTGTTGGGATTGAGGATGCCCATGACTTGTTCTCTGGAGTTTCATCGAACTGAAGCTCACCACTGATCACTGGGAGGTTGTTGTTCTTATCATCATCGTTTTCAGAGAGCTGTCGAAGCTGATTACTGACCATATTCTGTTAGTGTGTTAGTGCTGTTGTTGGTTAGTTGTGATCTTAAAACATAGTACGTACGTTGGTCTGTCGATGCTTCTGTTAATGAGTTGTCGGAGATGATGACGGGCGAAGAGATGACTCGAGGAATCTTTTTGTATTTATAACGTCGGTCTGCGGAACCTCCGTCGACGCAGAGAATGAGATAGATAGTGGATTTTGAAATATTAGCTGTTGAGTAGCCCAACTTCCAAGTAATCATGGTGGTGCTGCAGGACTTTCGGTGGGAAGCAGCCTGGGAGGACCCGTGCGATCGCCTAGCTCCCTTCGGTGGCCTGTCTGTCATCTCGCCGGAGTCGCCTTGGAGTATTAGAGAGCCTCCACCTAGCTCTGCCTACGTCTCTGCCTGGAACGCTCCCCACAGAGGTGAGATAATAATGCAAAAATTGACTCTGACACATCCAAAACTGATAAGACCATTTTCGATCGGCCAATCAGAGGCGCAGGATTTGAAACTGCGCAGTGTCATTACATAATTTCGATGGTGATCTCAGAGTGACAGTTTAAGTGGCCTACACTGGCATCTGCACTTCTGTACTCTGTAGTCTGTACTGTGTAGCACCGGCTACCGCCCGCTAGTTGATCTCAAACACTAATTCTGGTGTGACATACAGATTACGAGCGAACAGCCCTTTCGATCGTTCGTGATCTGTTGCATGGCCAAAAATATTACCGGCTGTTGTCTAACTAAACTCCGGTCAAACATCAGAACCCTTGTCTTTGGACGACAAGATTCGCTTGGTGCTTCATGTGCAAAGTGGTAAGTGCAAGATTTGTCTGTCGGGAGTGTCGCCTAAATTGGCAAAAATGACCGTATGCGTTTCTTAGTTACTGGAGTTACAAATTTCATCAGCCATTAGAAGTGCACGTGCCTTTCACGTGACCGGCTGTCGTAAAAATTCTTGGAGATTAGACTTATCGAGGAGTGGAGGAGCTCTGCGTGATGGTGGTTATATTGAACAAACAGAAGTCCATTCAGACAGGTCGCGCGCCTTAAATCAGCACACACTAAAATCTGGGTGACCGGAAAACTGCTTTCTTGCCTTTCCTTTTATTTGACAGCTGCCATATCCGCTACTTCGGTCCTATCTCCTACAGGTTTTCAGTCTTCCTTTCATTCATTCATTCATTCATCGTGATAATCCATATTAGGTTAAGAATTACGGCGACCCTACAACAATGCTACTCACGTTTGACACAAAGAAGTCAGGCGCCAAACAGAAGCCTCAGCAGTCCACCGGCACAGACTCTGCACTGAACACCAACAACAACCATCCTAAACAGAGTGGCGATGGTCTGGTCATTCAAAATGTTATCCTACAAAATGATCATCTCCCTGACGCCAAAGTGTTTAGTTTCACGCAGAGACAGTCCAAAGGTGGATGTTTGACCTGCAAGATCCGCAAAAAGAGATGTTCTGAAGAGCACCCAGAGTGTACAGACTGCAGACGACTGAACAAGAAGTGTGTTTGGGCCTCGAGTGACATGACCAGCGAGGAGATTAAACAACTAAAGAGAAAAGTCGAGCAAGAAGAGGAGGAATTCAAGACAAAGAGAAGACTCGAGTTTGAGGCTAAGAAGTTATCAAAGAAACAGAAGAAGCTCAATATTCACGTTGAGACCGAGAACACACAGAAAGAACACGAGAAGAAGATCAGGAAGAGCTCAAAGACGAGGATAAACCCTTCCAAAAAGGCACGAATTTCAGATTCAACTAATCAAAAACAGCAACCTCTAGAACAACAGAGACAACCATACCCACAAAAAGCAGCCTCACCATCACCAGAGGTGGAGGAGCACAGTGCTCTGGATTACGAAAACATAGCGAAAGGACAAACACCAATCGCTGCAAATCTTATTTACTTATCACAGACTTCACCTCAAATTTCACCAAGCTCTCCAAAATGGGATAGTCTCAGCATTCCATCACCTGGTTCAACGGCACAGTTCTTTGATCAGTTCAATACATTTTTAGAGAGTAATCTCAGAGGTCATCATAACGAGAGAGAACATTCCAACAAGATCACAAGCCTTGATAATGATTATGACGTTGAAGAGATCCAAACAGAAGCATCACCAACAACACTAGCTCATAGACTATCACCATTCCTTGCTTCATTCGACTTGGATCACACAGTACCTACATTCAACGATCTTCATCACACACAACCTTCAATCTATAACCAGTTGAACCTTGATGAGATGGGTATAAAATTCTATGATTATTACAGAAATCGTCTATCATACCTTGTCTCAATTGTCCCACCAGAACTGAATTACTATACAAAGGTGTTCTTACCTATGGCTGCTGTGAACCCTGGTATCTTGAACACAATCTTATCATGGTCTGCTTATCACATGGGTCCAGAATACGAATCGATTGGCGATGAGTATATGCAGAAGGCCTTGACACATCTGAACAAGACTCCTATTAGAAATGACAGTGATGCAATACAAAAACTGGCAAATTGTTTGATCCTGATAGGAACAGAGATTTGTAGGGGTGATGTTACGAAATGGGGGTCATATTTGAAATTAGGTGCTAGTGTTATTAAAGACCGTGGTGGGTTATTCAAATTCAACCAAGATAAAGATCAACAATGGTTAATTTCCAATTTCGTATATCATGATATTTTAGCCAGTTCCACAAGTGAAAGAGGAACATATTTCCCTGTGGAGGATTATGGAGATTTCTTGATTCATCAATTAGGATTCGGTGTCGATCCATTACAAGGTATTGTTAAACCGTTGTTCAATATCATTGGTGAAGTTTCTACACTAGCATATGAAACAAAGAAACTTTTGAAGATCTCATCAAACTCTTTGGGTTATGGTATTATGACTGATGATGAGGATTATGATGAAGAAGGCGACGATGAAGACTATAAGGGAGTTCCAGGATTGGAAAACTCACCACCTGGGTTTGAGAATGGCGAGAAAGTCTCACGTTATGCCTCATTACTTGTAATCATGCAAAAAGCATCAATTTTGGAGAACAAGATTAATGCTGTCAAACCTGATCCAAATGATTTATCATCCTTCACACCTGAAGAACTTGAATTACAAATGACATTATTTGAACTGTTTCAGTACACTGCAAAGTTACACTTAAGACAATCAGTCTTGAGACTAAACCCATCATCATTAGAGACTCAATTCATTCTATGCGAACTTCTTAAATGTCTTGATATCGTGTTGAAATCTTCTGTTGAAGGTTCGTTATGCTTCCCATTATTCATCGCTGGAATGAATTGTACAACGAAGAGAGATAGAAGAATGATGAGAGCAAGATTCGATGATATCTTGGGGAGATACAGTTTCAAGAATATCGATAGAGCTAAAACAGTCATGGAGAACGTCTGGGATGTTGATCCAACTGGTACGAGATGTGTTGATTGGTATGAAATCGTTAAGGGTAAGGATTGGGATTTGAGTTTTGCATGATGGTTATTATGCGACTACAGATGATGTGATGATACCTTCATTTGATGAATGATGCTTTTGAATAAATAGTTTGAGTTATATACATATGAATGATAATTTATGAGTGATAATTTATGAGTGATATGATGAAGTAGATAACAGGATTAAGGATGGTCAAGTTTGAATATTCTTTCTCTTCCATAGAGTTTCTTGACATCTTTGCATCACATAGGACATTCCCATCTTTGTGTTCTTGATGTTTTCTTCAAATCTGCTATGTGACCATCTTTCAATTCTATCCTTGATACCAAATCCTCTAAAATTTGAAGAGAATTTGACATTATAACTGACAGTGGTCATTTTGTTACCTTCTCCATTGAATTTATAATCAGTGTATTCCTCCACCCTTATGATTCTTGTATGATCGAGGTTTCTCTGATAAGCCTTCATTTCCTGTTTCAGTGGGTCGATGATAGTTTTTTCAATGATATATGTGTGTGATATCTTTCCCAGGAATGGCTTTACCCATCTCGGAAGTTTCCCGTTCTTCTTTATTAGTCTTGTAGAGTGTAGTTTACCATCGATGATTTGACGGTCTAGTGTATCCACCGAATGAACATGGGAAGCATAAGGATTTGGATATTTGTTAAAATGGGCGAGAGTCACAGTTTCAAAGTCAAAGTTATAATCGTGAACGCTTTTGTACCAGAGAACCATTGTGATTGATGCTGTGTGCTGTGATTAGATGATTGATTATAATGAGGTATTGATCAGGGGGTATATATATCTTGTTGTTGGAAATAAGGGAGATAAATGAAATATGAGACGATTTGTAATTCTTTATGGTTAATGATTGGCCTTCCGATTGATCACCTGTTCAAAATAGCTTCAAAAACAGCCTGTTGAATCAGAAAAAGACGCTGATATTGTTGTTGAGTGATCCGTGTTGTATGACCGACAGAATCCGTGCAGAAAACTGTGATTTGACGGTAAAGCGAGCCTGTTTGAAGCGAATTGTGCCGATTCTTGATGGGTTCTTCACTGAATTTTCTTCGAGCTGACCAATTTTTTTCTCCGCTCACCAAATTCGCTGTGTGGGTGAAAATTACTGGCAGACTGGGACTTGAGAGCCGGGGGGTTTAATGCCGAGAATTGCCGAATTAGTTAACGTTTAATCTGTATGACATAATTATTGAAGGTTATCGAAACAATCTACAAAATTGGTGATAGTTAAACTAGAATCTATTTTGATGGGTAAGTAAATGAATCGTTAAGTAGTCGTGATCAAGACACTTTGAAGTGTCTTGTGTAGTATGCAATAAGAATCAAAGAACATTAAATGCAGCGTAGCGTGGTGTATAAGTGAAGTCATTGACATTTCATTAGATCAGCAAGAGAGCACCAACACAGGCAACCGCTGGTGCAACGTATTTTCCGTAACTATGAGCACACTCATACATACCAGAACCTGCACCATTTGAACTGTTTCCAGCAGAAACAGTGTAGACAGAGCTTGCAGTGTATTGTGTGGTCAAGGTACTCGTAACGGAACCACTGACTATTGTGAATGTTGAGGTGCCTGTTTCTTTGGAAGTAGTCAATTTGACAGAAGAGGATGAACCAGATGAGCCAGATGACGCACTTTCTTTGGAGGCAGTTGACAAGGTGATGGTGGTAACTGAACCGGAAGATCCAGTGGAGACTGTGACAGAATCAGATGCTGTACCTGAGGCTGATGTGCTAGGAGTCCACCAGACCGTAGAGGATGGGGTCCACCAAACCGTTGTCGATGGAGTCCACCATGCTGTTGTGCTTGCACCAGTTGATGCGGTGGCAGTGGTAGTTCCCGTGGCGTCTGATGTAGCTTGGGTGGCAGTGGATGCACCTAGAGTGTAGACCTCGACTGTGTTTGTGTTTTCGGCAGTGGCAGCAGTTGCTTGACTCTTAGCCGTACCGGTAGCTGTAGTCTCATCAGCAGTGGCAGTCTCTTGTGTAGCCTCAGCAGTGGTTTCAGCAGTGGTTTCAGCTTTAGTTGTAGCAGTAACAGCAGTGGTTGGTTGTTCTTCATCAAGACCACCGTTCTGAGCTAAGATCAAAGGTAATAATGTTGCAAGGAATAAAGTTTGGTAACGCATTGTTTGTGTCTATGTATACCAAGAGATACAAGCAAGCTGTACAACCTAAAAGATGCCATGTCTCAGGTTTAAGTAGGTTTTGTGTCAAACTATCGAGCTATTTTTAGGTTGAGACTCGATGAGCTCGTTGTGTGAATTCAATTTACCGAATTAGGAAATTTCAAAACATAATAAGCCGTTGAAGTTTTAGCGAAGCCTTGGTTCACAAAAATGACACAGCCAGCCATTAGCCATGAGCTAGTAGCATACAACGTCTACCACACTTGCTCTACTGGAGGTGAGTATGGGTAAGACATAGTAACAACCAGGTTGTAATTACAAGCAACGTCGCGGGGTGACCGATCATGACCTGGATTGGCTATTAGAGAGCTTTGATTGTGTAGCCAATTTACTACGAGCAGATTACTGTTCAAGTCTCCATAACGGACTATCATACGCAACAGCGGTACACTTCGCCCTGTAATGTAGGCTGATCTGCTACTACTAGCAAATGCGATATGTCTTTGAGCCCGAGAAAGCTGCTTCTCCAACACAAACACCTTGCCTGCAAACAAGGCTGAAGGACGATATTGCTTCATCGACGTAAGCCCTGTAAACTTGGACTACCACGGAGCCAGAAATCTTTTCATAGAACGGTATACTACACTGGAGACCATACATGACCTTTATGAACTAGCGTCGAGAGTCATTGGTAGACAATAGACACTACAAACCATGCTAAAAGTGCATCCGGTTAAATGAATAATTTAGCCGAAAGTAAAAATTCGCGGGTTCAATTTTATCAGCTTGAGGGTTCATTCACGTTTTAAACCTTTGAAGTAGATAAACGACCGGACATTGTGCTGATACGCTATCCACTCGAACCGCCCAATCCAAAAACACTTGAGCGCAAAGATGTCCGAAAGTAGGCCACCTGCTTCTCAAAATGATGGACTGCTTAGCGATTCTTCTGATGCTCAGCAACCGCCTTTGAAGAAAGCTGGTTCACAATCACAGTTAAGCAACAACAGTACACAAACCCAGTCAACTTCGATATTCGTTCGTTCATTCAGATCTCTGTTTGGTTTCAGAAAGACATCTCTCACACTGTTCGCTTTGATCACCATCTTCGTCGTCATTGCCTCCGTTCCTTGGGCAAAACACAGAGCGCTATCTCTTCCTGATACCGAGCCTCGCATTTTATCAAGTTCTTGGTTGGACTTGCAGACAATTTCCAAAAAACCACACACTTATATCTCCCATGCCAATGATGAGGTTCATGATTATATCTTGTCCAGAGCTCAAGACCTGGCCAATTCTTCAAAATACATCACTGTCAGTGACGATAAGGACGAAAATGTTCATCTTTTCAAAGTGAGAAAGAGCTGGTGGAATTCAACCTCTGACTATTCACCATTACATTACTATGAAAGCAACAATGTGTTGGTGAAGATTCAAGGCCAGAAACCGGGACTTGAAGGTGTTCTATTGAGTGCCCACTACGACTCCGTTCCAACCGCCTATGGTTCAACTGATGATGGTGCAGGGATTGCATCTCTGTTGGGTATCCTTGAACATTATGCTAAAACTGGTGAGCGCCCAATCAGAACCATTGTTTTCAACTTTAACAATAACGAAGAGTTTGGCTTGTTTGGTGCTGATGCGTTCTTTGAACATCCATGGAGCAAACTAGTGAAGTTCTTTATCAACTTGGAAGGTACTGGTACTGGTGGTGAACGTACTGTTTTATTCAGAACAACTGACTATGAAACCGGTAAGCTATACAAGACTGTTAGATCCCCATTTGCAACCTCTATGTTCCAACAAGGATTTGCATCTGGGTTAGTTCACAGTGAGACTGATTACAGAGTGTACGCTTCAAATGGATTACGTGGGTTTGATATTGCCTTCTACAAGCCAAGATCACTGTATCACACTGCTTCGGATTCCATCAAGTTTACTTCCAAAAATGCATTGTGGCACATGTTATCCAACTCATTGGATTTGACCAAGACTTTGACCAATACTGAAGAAATCGACGATGATGTTGAGACTCAAGCTGTTTTCTTTGATGTTTTGGGACTCACCTTCATTGCGTTACCACACACTGCTCTTTATGCTATCAATATTGCACTATTGGTTACAGTGCCACTGGTATTGATCTTCTTTGGAGTTGTCATAAGTAGAAGAGGTATTTGGTCCACTGGGTTCAGTTGGTTTATTTTGCCAATCTCTTTGACATTCTCTGGTGTTGGTGCAAAGTTTATCACTGAAGTTATCTTCCGTTTCAATCCATATATTGTGTCAAAGAACCTTTTCTTACCACTCCTTGCAGTGACATCGACATTTTTGTTCTTGAATTATTTAACTTTGACATTCTTCCACCACTTTTGGCCAGTCCATGATTTCAAACTTCTGATCAGTTTGGAAGTCTTTGTTGTTCTTTGGGTAATACTGCTGACTTCAACCATCAAGCTAAGTACTTCAAACATTTATACCGGTGAGTATGCCTTCACAATCTACTACATTTTATATGCCATCTCTACTATACTGGGTCTGTTTGGAATCTCCGTTGCTTCCCCAAGAAGAAAAGCCGGCAAGGCTTCATCAAGAAGTTATGGCTCTATTGAAGAGAACAACTCAGAGCAAACTGATGCTGGACAAATTGATGCCGATGAGAGTGCACCATTATTGCCAAACTCTATACCTAATGTCACTGATTCAGAAGGTGAAGAACAAGACGAAGGCGCCGTTGAAAGTGGTCATCCTGAACACAACTCTTTCTCCTATGATTGGAGTTTGCAATTCTTCATCTTGGTTCCAATCAATTCACTTTTGTCATTCATATCTATCTGGTTGATTCTTGAAGCTACCAATCAAACTATCCAAGAAAGCCTTGAATCTCAATACTTTGTTTATTCCATCGTGTTACTTGGTGCAGTCACTCTTTCTGTCCCATTCCTGAGCTTTGCCTATAAATTGAACTTCATCTTTGGTCTTTTGCTTCTTGTTTCTATCGCTATGAGTGGAACTGCCTCAGTCTTCAGCGCACCTTTCAGCACTGGAGCACCATTGAAATTGAGATTTGCACAAACGATTGATTTGAGTGAGGCCTCACCTGTTGCTAAAGTTGAACTATTTGGTAGACAAGGTTTCATGGCAGATGTTATCCGTGATTTGCCATCCGTCAAAAATGATAATATTATCGTCTCTTGTGAATCAAAGGGTGATGGCAATGAGCTATGTACTTACCCTGGAGAAAGACCATACTTGGTTAACGGTACTGTTAAAGAAAACAAGTTCACTAACTATTTGAGTGTTGATATTCTGAAAACTAAACCTGCAAGTGATCCTTCACCATATTCTCCATTGACTGCAGAAATTGCCATCAATGCCGAACAGAACAGATTCTGCTCCTTATCATTCAACACAACAAGTTACAAATCTGGTGAACATGGAAAGTCTCCACTAAGACTATTGACCTACTATCACGACAAGGCATCGAACAAGACAACTGATATGGCTTACATTGCTGTTCCTTCTGGTCCAAGTCAAGATTCCAATGGAAATGAAGTTTTCAAGTGGTTGCCTGGTATTGATGAAGTTCATCTACATAAACTTGACTGGGACCAATCCTCGTATCATCTTGGTTTCCAATGGATTCCAAAATGGCTTGAAGATGGTGAAGAACAAGAACCTTCTGACTCGATAAAGAACAAACTTGGTATCCATATCTCATGCTATTGGGGAGAATACGATGATGTGGCAGTTATTGATGGTGAACCTATCAGAAAAATACCAGCATATGATGAATTGTTGGAGTATGCCCCATTGACCAACTCGTTCAGTAATAGATATGAAGGGCTAGTGAGGGTCGATAAATACGTTGTTCTATGAAGCACTCAATGTCTGTTTCATTGAAGTTCACTCTCAATTCCCATTACTACGATATTCATATCTCATTTCAGTTTTATTTCCAATTTTTTGTTTCATTATACCTCATATCAATTCGTTGATTTCATTCCAATTTTTAATATGTTTAATCTTAGACTCCCCTTGTAGTCCATTATCGTACGGTATACCTAGTTTATCAAGTGTGTTAAGTGCTGATCCATCACCCACAACAACACCGTAATCGACTTCGAGCATGGGTAGTATATCTGTTCCGCTATCACCGAAGTAATAAACTGAATCTTCTATGTTTCGTTTCTTCAAGTCTTCCATTATCAGTCTAACCTGTTCCACTTTATCCACTCCTGTTCTTATACAGACTTTATTCTGTACCTCTCCCGTCAGTATGCCATTATCATGTTCGAATTCATTTGTGATGAAGGTTATATTTTTTGAGAATCCATGATCTTGGAACACCTTGTTCATAATGATGGAGGTCCAATTACAGCTGAGTACATATATTGGTATGTTCTTCTGATCTATCCTCTTCAAAACATCAAAGAAGTTGTCCTTAATCTCGACTTTTGAAGCTTGTTTCTCCAATGTCTCATGCTTCACGCCTTTGAACAGTTGTAACCCGACATATTCATTGACAGAGCTCAATTCTATCTGTTTCAGACCTTTTTGGTATCTGACCTCATCTGCCAATGTCTCCCTTGGCCCAAAATTGTCGACGTAGACTTTATAATTTGAATAGTAAACCTCAGAGAAATGATCCCAGTTCTTTGGGAAGTTTGGGGTTGTGATATAAGCGGCCTCAGCTACTAGTTCGATCGTGTCTCTGTTCGTGATGGTATCATCCCAGTCTGTGATTAGGGCCTTCATTGTCGGGAGTCCGAGTGTGTACGTGTGTGTCGTTTCCGAGGATGTGTAAGTTGCAATAGAAGCCATAATAGTTTTTGTGGTGTGCAACAGTCGTTAAACTCCATCATATAATCAGTACTTAATTAGCAGAATAACGGCTACACGATCTAGTTGGATCCGGTGACTACACATAAGTTAACATCGAAGAGTGTACTCTAATAATCTATACAAGATACAAAATGTCCACGAACTCCTATATCAGACACCTACTTTCATTATACTGTGTCAGACTCAAACTGTGTGGCTATTAATTCTTCTCGCAAGGAACAGGGATAACAAAGCACTGCGCGACCGCAACACTAAAAGAGACACGGCCACGAGACGTTAAAAGCTTTCTGTCCACGATGCTGATATTTTGAATGTGAAGAGCCAGTAACAAGTTGGTTCAAGTGAAAGATCAGGCTGAAAATTTTTAGCCCGCTGCTGCCTGGCACGCGCTCTCTGGCAGAGATTCCGCGAAATCAGCCATCGTTGTAGGGAAAATTTTTGTAAGGGCTTTTGAAGGGCCTGGCTAAATAACAGAGAGATGAGCACAGAAAAGTAATTCAATATGAGTGAGAATATCCCTGCCTGGAAGAGAATCGGGCTGAAAGTGAAGGAGGTGCTTGGTGTGGACCCACTGGCCATCGCTACCCATTTGGACTCTGCCAAAGTCACAAAGAAGCAAGTCAAACAGCTGAATAAGAGAAAGGCACAAGAAGCACCAACAAATGGAGAGAAGAAACCACCAAAGAGAGTGAAGGTCGCTAAGGCTGAACGTGCTCCACCTCCAGAGAGAGATCAACTGGTATATTTGAAGACATACACAACCGATAAAGATCAATGGAAGTTCTCCAAACAGAAACAGAATTGGATCTTGAAACATATCAAGACCATTGATTCCCAGTACGAGGACTATCTAGTGAACTATCTTGAGGGACTCCAGGGTGGTAGTAAAGACAGAGTTGTTGAAGATCTTCGCAAGGTTGTTGAGAGTTGGAATAAGGCTGCAAATGAACCGGTAACACAGACAAGGGTAGAAGCTAAACCAGAAACAGAGGATTCCAAGATAGATAGTGATAAGAAGGAGAAACCTAAAACTGAAGAGCTAGAAAGCGTTGATAGTGATTACGCTACAAGAGCAAAGAAGATAATCGAAGCCATTACTGGTGAGACCATTGAATTGGTGGGAATCAAAGAGATACCAGCCGTTTCTGAGGATTCTGAACCAGTTGTTTCTGAAGAAACCCAAGCTGAAGAACCATTAGTGCAGACCGAGGAAGTAGAGAACCCAGTTGGAAGTGTTCCAGTTGAATCATCAGGGAATACCGATAACCTCATAATAGAAGAAGTCGAAGTCACAGAATTTGTGAACGACGAGGACTACGAGGACCAGCCAAAAGAGCAAGAAGAGGAAGTGAAGCCAAAGAAAAAGAAGAAGAAGACCAAAAAGAACAAGAAGTCCAAGGCTGAAACAACAACGGAAGAAGAAACTAAATAAATGTTGATGATAAAATGGTCAATATTGGCCAATATAAATTATAATGGTTTGTAATTGCTGACATGAGCCGCGAATTCTTAAAAAGCTAATATGATTTGGACGTGTAACAACTTGAATCAACTCCCGAATATTCTGTGTTGAATATTGCGTTTTGGGTTTTTGTTTGTAAGCTAGCCAGGATGTGTGCAAGGCAAACCACATCTGTATACCGTCCATCGCCAAGGAACGGTTTTTCTTTCGAAGTTTTGTCAACTCATGAAAGTAATTGAAGATGACTAAGGACTAACCGCTTTAGCAACCAAAAGAAAAAAGCAAGTGAATGAGAACATTTAAATTTACCATCTTTTAGAAGTTGGTCTATTTGTCGTTCCAACTCTGTTTTCTCTTTTGGAGCAAGCCTATAAGGGTACCGGTATGTTGCCGTTGAACCCGGCAGCATATCAATCCGGTGTTTGAACATCGGCTGGAACCCCTTGAGCACCTACCTGTCCAAATTCGTGTGGGATAATGCTAGAATAGCCCAAAGCACATCCTATCTGACTTACTGACCATTATAAATAGTACGATTTCCTCGAATCGTCATGGTTTTCCAGTAAATTCTGATACGATTACGCTACAAACTAGCCCTCTTCTGCTTTGTATTTGTTAACGTCAATCAAAGTTCAAGAGCTGGCTAATGAATAATTTACCCACCACCAAATCACTATTTGTAGCTTTAACGAGTCTACTGCAGACTATAATAATGGTACCTTTTTTTTTCTTTTCATAATATGATCGATCGTATATTTAGTATGTGGAAACGTTGATAAACTAAGGGACAACCTCTTTCTGATTTGATCCAGCTTCAAGTGGACCACATTATAGCTTGTTGAAATGGTATATTTAATATGGCAATTCGCGAAATTCTCTCGTAATAGAACAAAACAAACAACATCAACAAAATCCACTCAAATTGCCACTTGTTGACACTGCCAAAACCACCTTCAAACTCGTCCAATTCATACACAAACAAGCGCAATTGCTCATCATGTCCACTGATTTCAAAGGCGCCGATCAAAAATTGAAAGATATTGCCACGAAGGCTAATGATGTTGATCCTGATTTACGATTCATGGCACTAAATGACTTGAACAAGTTATTGATTGAACACAGTCTGATAATCAATAAAGTGAATACATATTCTTCGAAAATCGTTCAGATACTGCTAAGTGCATTGAATGATGCTAATTCCGATGTTCAAAATCAATCATTGAAATGTTTTGAGCCATTAGTGTCAAGTCTTGATGATGAAGAAGTGTTAAATGTTCTGGTCCAATTAAACAAAACTCAAATCACAACGAACTCAATCACTACATCTATCCACACAATGGCTGCTAGTGAGATCTTAAGAAACATCAACCTCAAAGATGGATCCACTGGTGAGAAAATTGTTGTGAGAATACTACCTAGCTTGATTGGTAATGATGGTCAAGTTGTTCCATCACTTGATGCCATTGAAACATTATCTGACCTGATTATTAATTTAGGAACTGTGATTCCAGATTTGCAAATTCAAATGATCTATAAAGCTCTTGTGAAAACGATCTTCAATGGACAGAACATATTGAGTAAGAAATCAATCACAAGTTTAGGGTGCTTGTTCAACTTTCTATCCGGGGATGATATACAACATCTATTGATATTGATCGACAAAAGTCATTCAACATCATATGAAAGCATCAATTTGACATTGCTGACTTACATCGCCTTGGCAAAGACTAGTGTCACCTCACTAGCACCATATGTCCAGGATCTTTTAAAATTCAGTTTACAGCATTTATACCTTGATAGTGATGAGTTGGATGATGACCAGGTAAAAGTTGATGACGTTCGTTATGATGCTCTACAATTGATCAGCTCTTTGCTACCATTGGGTGATTCAGTTCATAGTCATATTGATCAGTTCTTACAAATCATTCAAAAGTTCTTGGAATACGACCCATATAACAACGATGATGATGATATCGACGAAGATGAGGAAGATCAACTATCGGATTCAGGGTACTCTGATGATGAAGACTATGACGATTTCCAAGATGAGAATGACGATAACACATGGAAGCTACGTAAACAGGCTTCAGAATTTACTGCAAACTTAATCAAAATATTCCCAAGCACGCTTTTGAAGATTTACACTACTGGGATCTTTCAAAAACTATTGAAGAACATATCAGACACCTCAGAAGCCGTCTCCTTCGAAAACATCCGCACATTGACTGCTATCATCAATGCTACAATCAAACAACACGGCAAGAGATCAAGTCGTAAAAGAAGAGGTTCCGATGTGAGCATGTCCGATGCTGAGGATTCATTGTCTCACTTGAACAAACATAGAAGCTCTATCGTGGCCAAGTTCACCAAAGCACTAAGTGGTTTCAAGAGCAGTGATGTCAACAAATATAACACATTTTTGGCTTTCTTCCAAACTTTCAACAAATTGGACGGCGATTTAAAATTGTTACTATCCAGTATAAGACAACACAACTTTGGTTTGAGTCTGGATCTATTGAGATTTTACTCCTCTGTTTTAGAAAACAATGATTTGGAATATTTTGGTACAGAATTATCATTCATTGTTGAAACTATTAATAAGGGGTTGACCAGTAAAAACCACATCAGTATACTGAACTCCATTGATACATCAATTGACCTGTTAAACTTGACATATGTTGAGGCATTACCAGTTTCAATCTTGAGCATTGGGAATGACTCTAAAAATGACAGTGAATTGAGAAACGCTGCTATTCAAAGTTTAGGAAGTTTGAAGACGTTACCTCCTGCTAAGATTGCTGAAACATTAGAGCTCTTCATTACCACTTTGAGATATGAGCCTATTGTGATCAATACGATCTCTGCTATTTCATCTTTAGTTGAGAAATTTCACAGTTCGATCAATCTCGATCAGATCCACCAGATTGTTGATTCATATAAACCTTTGTTGACTGATGTGAACTATTCATCATATACTATTGATTCGCTGATTGTGATCGTTCGTTACTTCAAGATAGACATATCTATTGGCGAACCACTGTTAGTCTTGTTCAATAATAGCAAGAATCAATCCTCAATTTTGAGAGTGTTGTCACATCTGGACTTCCAGAAACCTGTTCTACATGATATCTTTATCAAAGCTTCCAACATGGATGAGATTGACGAGGAAGCTTTGATTGAAGTCTCAAGAAGAATTGGATCAGACTTGATTCCAACGTTGGAAGAAACTTCATCTAACCCAAGAAATATCAAAATATTAGCTGATATTGTTATCCATGAAGGGTTGACGGATTACATTCATCTGAGAGAGAAAGAACTTCTTGACAATAATAACAAAGCTTTCAATATCAAACTACTGGGATACATCGGACAAGATGTTGATTTGTCTATAACGATTGATCAACTTATCGCATATTTTGATGACGATGAAACCAAGATTTATGCAGCCGAAACTTTGGGTAAGTTGGCCTCTAAAAACAGTCAACACTATCTACCTATATTCCTGAAGAACATCAAACAGGATGAAAACCGATACTTGATGTTAGTCGTGGTGAAACAAGTGCTCAAAATCAAGAATGGTATATCATTCGAAGCATATAATGAAGTCTGGGATACAATCATTGATGTGTTATCCACACAGAAGGAAATCAATGAAGAGTTGTCCAAGATTGCTGCTCAAAACATAGGAATGATCTTGGTTAACAACAATGATATCAATTACTTCTACAACAAAGCTAATGATTTATTGAGAGGCTCATCTAACCCTATCATTTATTCGCTTATTGCTGCAATCAAGTTCATCTTGGCTTATGATAACATCATTTCGATAGACTTGATTGAGTCCACTTTACTGGAAGTGTTTGAGAAAATTGGTAATGAGGATTTAAAAATCAAACAAATTTCCGTCATCACTCTGATAACTGCCTTGAATAATAACTTCAGTTTGTTGATACCTTACCTACCGGTGATCCTGCCTAAGATCTATGAAGAACTAGCATCTAAGAAGGAATATCAAGAAGTCATACAAATTGGACCATTCAAGCATAAAGTTGATAAAGCATTGGAAGTTCGGAAAAATGCATTTGAGATCTTATACAAGTTGAGCTTGAACCATAGTCTATTGAAAGATGTTGATTTCAATGAGATTCTTTCCGTTGTTATTAAGACTGGTATTGTGATTGATATCATATCAATCAGTTCTTTGGTCATCATCAAGCTATTGGAGTTTGACGATGTGTTACTCTACAGTGAAGATAAACAAGTGTTGAGCACTAGTATTGACAAGTTGTTGAGTGCGATCAAGAAGAAAGAAGATAATCAGAAAGACACAAAGGAGGAATTGGAGAGTAAGGCTCTGTTGATCAACTTGAGAAACTCCATCTTCCAGGTTTGATCATGTAATACCTCATGTGTATACTGTATTGAATAGGTGAACAAAGGTTACTTTTTTTGTTCTGGACGTTCGTAGGAAATATGGAATTATGCACGACTCCTCTGGTGTGAGACTCAATTGCATCAATAATCTTCCCGACGTAAACAAGAAATGCCTATACATAGGCCTATGTAGACAGACCAGAGTGGAGCTGTGGACTCAAACTGTGAACTTGTGTGTGTTCTCTCCAGTCTCCAGTAGTAAACACTAGTTGGAAATGGACGCTGTGGATGGAGTATCGTTGAGAGTGTTGACTGTAATAATGCCGACCTTCTTCCCAAGAACGGACATTTCCCCCGGATTCACGTACCAGCGCCAAATTTTGACTTTGACAGGCCCGTCTCTTCAAAATCCCTGCCCAGAATTTGATGCGGCTGAAACGAAACACGGAATTTGTGGAAATTGGAATGTTGGGATTTCGGAAAGGAAAAAGAAACGGGTGCAAAAAGAAACAAGTATCAACCAACAGCCAGAGATAAATTTAGATGATCTTCCACCACTGCGCGTAAATTTGCCTCATGCGCTGAACATACAAGAATAGATGACCATGTGTTGTTGAATTATAAAATGGTGAACTTTCCTATTGTTTCCTTTGCTTTGTATCCATTCACTATCAACATTTAATCAAAGGAACAATATGACCCAAGGCGACGACACTCCAATCACTAAATCGTACATCTCTGACGACTTCACGGATGATTTACCTCGTCCAGCCCCAAAATTGGCCAAAAACATTATCGACAACTTCTCATTGAAGGGGAAAGTTGCCGTCGTTACAGGTGGTGCCCGTGGTATTGGTTATGCCATTGCCGAAGCATACAGTCAAGCCGGTGCTGACATTGCCATTGTTGACTTCCAGATCGAATTGGCCAAAGAGAGCGCCAAATTATTATCTGCTGCTTATTCCAACAAAGTAGAGGCTTATTTCGTCGATGTGAGCAAGGATAATGAAGTTGATTCAGCAGTGGATCAAATTGAGAAGGATTTCGGTACAATTGACATCTTTGTTGCTAATGCTGGTATCGCTTGGACTGATGGTGGTATCTTGAGTGATCATTTAAAGGAAACCGGTAATGATAAATGGAGAAGACTTCTTGATATTGACTTGAACGCCGTTTATTACTGTGCCAAAAGCGTGGGCAGAATCTTCAAGGCCAAACAATCCGGTTCTTTCATCATCACTGCTTCAATGTCCGGTCATATTGTCAATGTTCCAAACTACCAAACTGCTTATAACGTTGCTAAAGCTGGTTGTTTGCATCTGGGTAGATCATTGGCTGTTGAATGGTCAGGCTTTGCTAGAGTGAACACTGTGTCACCAGGTTACGTTGATTCTGGACTGTCTGACTTTTTACCACATGAAATTCGTGCTAAATGGTGGAGTTTGATTCCAATGGGTAGAGAAGCTCTTCCACAGGAATTGTGTGGAGCTTATCTATACTTGGCTTCAGATGCTAGTTCTTACACTACAGGTTCTGACATCAAAGTTGATGGGGGTTATACTGCTTTCTAGATCATCAGATCCTCACATATTGTTATAGATCTCTCCTAATATTTGTCTTTTTGTTCATTGATTTGCAGTTGATAGGTATAACTTGTCAAATAGCTAATACTTGAGTTTCTTTATACACATTTGTTATCATGTATTGTATTGTCTTTTGTATGTTGTTTGGTTGAAGAGTAACACTTATGCACCTTAGTTCATATTGATATATGTACAATGAGCTCATAAATCACGATTTTCATAAATCACGATTTCAGAGCTGTAACTTACAATCGGTCAATGTAACGTGTTATCGGGATTTCACCAAGCCCTTTGGTGGCAGATCAACCGTTTCTACTAGACTATAAGGAGGTGTACGTAGCAATTGGCCGGAAAAACCAAGGAGAACCGCTACTTACAGTCACTAGTACTAATTACTACCCCATAAAATTGTTATCGACTTGCGTATTACTAATTGTGCAATTGTGGATTGCGTCAAAATATCGAAAAGTATAAATGCAGCTCAACATCCCTTTGTTTTCATACATTATTAATAACCACAATTGAGAACACAATTGAACAATGACTACAAACTTGGACCATGCAGACCCGGATTATGAGAAGCTGGAACCACCTTACTTGAAGCTCTACAGTTTAGGCACTCCAAATGGTCAAAAAGTCACCGTCTACCTTGAACTCCTTGGCTTAAAATATCACAATCGTGTTATCAACATCATGACCAACATCCAAAAAGAACCATGGTTCCTCGCCTTGAATCCAAATGGAAGAATTCCAACATTGAGTGATGTCGATGCAAGCGGTAAACAAACCGTCTTGTTCGAAACTGCTGCTATCTTGTTGTATCTTGGTGAAACTTATGACAAGGAACACAAATATTATTACACCGTGGGTGATGAATATTATTGGGATCAGATTAAATGGTTAACATTCCAAGTCGCTTCTCATGCGCCATACCAAGGTCAAGCAAATCATTTCACATTAATGGCCAAAGAAAATGTCCCATACGGTATTAAACGTTATAAGGATGAAACTAGAAGAGTTTTAGGAGTCTTTGAAATTAGATTGAAAGAGAACAATGGATGGTTGGTCGGTGATCATTTGAACATTGCTGATATTGCAGCCTTCCCATGGATCCAGAAATTAGGAGTACTTGAGATTGATATTGCAACTGAGTTCCCAGCTTTGAAAGCTTGGGCTGATCAGATTGAAGCTCTTCCAGGTATCAAAGAAGGTCTTGCCGTGAAATGATGATGCTGAAGTGCTGGACGAATTCATGTCTTGTCTTTAATACTCCAACTGTTGTAGAATACTCCCACGAATCAACCTTAATGCTTCTTTCCATGAGTCAATACATATTTTTTTGTATATCGTATTACCGTATTTTGAAGTATGGGAAAGGTCTATAAACTTTGGTAAAATCACTGTTTACTATTACTGGTCTGCTACAGGCTTCTCCGTGAGGTTGCCAAAGCTCTAAAGATTGGAATGAATGAAGAACTTACGCTGAAAATGAAATGGTCACGTGATCGCGTGACATAAGTCTCGGTCCTCCTAGCGCCAAAACGAGCAGAACTCGTCCTTGTTAGCTCAGTTGGTAGAGCGTTCGGCTTTTAAGTCAAGCAAAGGGAATATCATTTCTTAGCGGAAGTTAACCGAAATGTCGGGGGTTCGAGCCCCCCATGAGGAGTTCTACTCATCTTTTTTTTTTGGCACGCACTTTTCATCTTTCAAAGTCCGGAATAGTGAAGCTATTTCATGATTCATCATGGTATTGATTACAAGCAATTGCGATGCAAGGACAATACTGCTTACTCAAACATTTGGCTACACTCTTATAGAGAAGATCACAACCACATTAATCACGACTAGCTGAATCAGATCAACGTTAGTCCAATAATTTCACGCCGAGTCAATGTTTTCCGGAGAGCGAATAGCGATGTTGCCGAACTTTGTGTCAAAGCCGTATACATCGTGAAAAGAAAATTTATTCGACCAATGAGAACGCCACAATTGTCATTCTGCAGGCGGATTCCTGCATGTTCTGAAATCAATGGCCGTTAAAAACATGGGGGTATAGAAATCAGCTAGGTCTACGGTTCTACGGTAAGCTAATTAATCACAAGAGGCGTATAATAAATAAACAGAGAGATATATCATTATAAGAGTTTATAGAAAACTTATAAAAGGCAAGGGGGTCATAATCGTAATTCAAACTTTTCTTCAATTGGTTCAGGAACGAAAGGCTGAAATCTATTTGCTAGCGTTGATACCTTTAACCAATTCTAGGTATTTTTCAGTAGAGAATGATTTTGGTCTTTCAATTGGAGTACCGACGGCTCTGTCAATGATCAATTGTGGCAAGACACCAAAGGCTCTTGAGACACCGAATAAAACGGTGTAGAATGAAGCTTCAGTCAAACCGTAGTATTGTAATAGGACACCTGAATGGGAGTCCACATTTGGCCATGGGTTTTTGGTTTTACCATGTTTGGTCAACACACCTGGAGCAACTTCGTAAATGGTGGAGACCAATTTGAATAGATCATCATTTGGTAAATGTTTCAAAGCGAATTCTCTTTGAGCAGTGTATCTTGGATCAGTCTTTCTCAAGACAGCATGACCGTAACCTGGAACAACTCTACCAGCGTTCAAAGTATCCCACAAGTATTTTTCAATGGTAGCAACAGAGTAATCACCATTGACTTCTTCTTTTAGTTTGAATAACCATTCCAAAACTTCTTGGTTAGCACGACCATGTAAAGGACCAGCCAAACCGTTCAAACCAGCAGAGAAGGATAAGAATGGGGAAGATAAAGCTGAACCAACCAAATGGGTGGTGTGAGCAGAGACGTTACCACCTTCATGATCAGAGTGAATGGTCAAGTATAGTCTGATTAATTCAACAAATTCTTGGTTTGATCCGTAACCCAAAAGAGTGGCCAGGTTTTTACCGTAATCAGCGTTCTTATCAATGGATGGGAGTTTACCATCTTTGAAGACGTTTTGGTAAATTCTAGCAGCGATGTTTGGTAATTTAGCCAAAAGGTCTAAAGAATCTTCAAAAGTGTAATTCCAGTAGTCTTTTTTAGAGACACCTGATGCATAAGCCTTAGCGAATTGAGATTCGGATTCTAAAGCAGTGACGGCAATGGAGAATTGAGCCATTGGATGTAAGTGAGATGGGGATCTGTCAATCAATTCTTCAACATGTTTTGGTAATTCACTTCTAGCAGCCAATTCAGCACTCAAAGCTTGAGTTTGTCCGATGGTTGGGACTTCACCGGTTAACAATAGCCAGAATAAAGCTTCTGGTAATGGTTCAGTACCACCTTCAGCTTGTGGCAATTCTTTTTGGATTTCTGGAATGGTTCTACCTCTGAATCTAATACCTTCAACTGGATCCAACACGGAACCTTCCCAAACTAAACCTTTAATACCACGCATACCACCGTAAGCTTGATCCAAGGTCAATTCACCAATGACGGTTTTTCCATAGTCTTTTTTCAGCTGTTTGATTTGTTCGACTTTTTCTGGAATCAATTCAGCAAAACGTTGTTTCAATGTCTTTTCGACAGATGAGTATGATCTGACAGCCAAAAGGTTGACTGATTTGTTTCTCAAAAGGGCATTAGCCTTCAAAGATTGTGATGCAAAACGCAAGGACATTATTATGAGTGTAGTTAGTTAGGGGTTTGATGGGAAAAGTGGGTACAAAAACCAATGTCAAATAAATAAGGGAAATTTCTCAATTTATAAGAAACCAAGATGTGTTGATAATTTCCATGTAAAAGCTGTCCATTTTTTTGGTCATCTCTTTCTATCCTGTTTTGAGCTACAGAAGCACTTATCTCTGTGGTAAGGGCCACATAACGTGGAGGCACACAGAGAATTTTCAAAGAAACTGGCAGGGTAACCGCGAAATTGCGGGTCCTTTGGCGGGATCATTCGTTCGGGAGTTTTTTTATTCCGCCTAGCTCGGCAAGTTCTGTCTGCGGCTAGGCGGTGAGTTTCACTAAAGGTTAGGCAGAGATTGATGTGGGTTCGGTGGGAAGGGAAGTATTCATCCGGAATGGATACTGATTACACAAAGCTAACAGTGTCGTAGATTCGTTGAAGTTACTGAAGAGGGTATCCAGTGATAGTTTAGTTGGTACATGGTGGAAGTAGAATAACTCACTACGAAGTAGACATAAACACAAAGTTCTACAACTTCTAGTCTCCACTTTTCGTTCTCTCGTGAATTTTCAACGTCTTTTCACGCAGCTGCTCAATTTACCAATGAAGAGAGTTCCCTCATACCGGTCCCGAAGAGCAATTACAATCATTGCTCAAATGCACGAAAAACACACTACAAAGCCATTAAGCAGAGAGACAAATTACGAGTTTCTTAAAAGTTATAGATCATGTAGATTGCCCATCTTCGACGTGCTTAGTGGGGTATATTGGACTTTAGTTTGACAGCACTGGCGCAGATGTGGGCCGTTGTGTGTGTTCCTATTGTTGCCTTAATCATGGTGGAGCAATATCTGGAGTAGACCCCTCTATTTAGCGAGTGCTTAAAAAAGCAATGCTAACCACTCTAACACTAAAGTGGAACAAGCATCGTAACACCTCACTTCCACTCGACCTCTAGGATGCTTTCCAACTCTCTCACAGCTTCTCGTTGAGCTGTTATTGTGATTGATTGGCCTTCATTTCAGCCGAACTCGCTTAGTGACTTTTCTCTGGGGTCACTCCAGGATTCAGGAACCCACCACAAAAACATCCTTCACCCGCTGCCACAATTACTGTGCCCGCTGTCAAATAGCAGACTTATCAATTCGATCAATGAGAAGCGTTTCTAGTGTGATCTGTACAGTTCGCATGCGCTACTGAGTACCTAAAAGTGACAGTATTTCAGTTGCAAGGCCACCTCATTGCAAACTACATGTTAATTGATTAATGCCATCATTTTACTAAATTTATACAAACAACGTCAATTATAGAGTGAGAATAAAACGACTCACTGGAAATATCTTGGTTCATCAAAAACATGGAATGCATGGCCCCTCACACCTTCACCATAAAAGATGTTTGGGAACCTTAGGTCTGGTGAGACTTCATTTTCATCCATTCTAACTTGAGAATACTCATCTCTCTCATCGGCACCAACCACAAATTTAGCAGCTTGGACTTCAGTGTCTGTAATTGTACCTCTGCTAATTCTGGCATATCCGACTCTCTTCAAGTGTTTGTACAGGATATATTCACACCATCTATCCCAATCGGAAGCATCAACATCATGCATGCCTGATTGTTTACTGACATAGTTGTTGTAATTTCCTTCCAATGGAGTCGTCACTAGATAACTTAGTAGAACCATTGGACGATCACTGGAGCCCATGATATCTCTGACACCTAAACTTTGTAACAATCTGTCTTCAACATCTTCTTCTTGACCACTATGGAACACAACAACATCAACCAGTTCACCATAAACGTCTAATGTGGCATGAATGGCTGGTGCTAACTCACCAACAGGACTTGGTAGAAGATGATGGGTTGAGTTCAAGATAGGGAATTTGGATAATAAGGCACAACCCCATGTATGTTTGTTTGGACCAGGACCGAAATCAGCATACATGTTCAGTTCTTCAGCTAACTGTTGAGTAAGATCTCTGTTACCCATGATGATTCTTTGTGTATCAGATTCAAGTAGACCAACAACATCAAGTTCAAGATCTTTGATTAGGTCTCTCATTCTGCCTTCACTAGCCCACATATCGTTATCCAAACCGAAATGAATGGTCCAGATACCTGCCGTGAAAGATTTTGATTCTGGATGATATGGCTTTGGATCCTCCAATGGGAATCTTAGATAACCAATCAAGATACTCAACAGAGTGAAAGCAATGATAATCTTCTTGATTTTATGTAGTGTGCTTGAAATGTTCACTTTGATACTGTCAGTATCTTGAATCAATCCTAATCCTACCAATCCAGTAGATACACCAAGAACAATATCAGTTCTCTCTCTCAAGAGCCAACCAGCTGGAACAAATGGGTAAGCAACAATCCAAACATGACCTAATATCAATAGAATGTGGACGAATGATGAAATGGTGAAAACCACACCAGGCTTGAAATAAGATGCATTCTTGAAGTATGTTGGGATAGAAAATATCAAGAATAGAGCATAACCCAATCCACCAATGTATCCAATCCAACCAGAGAACAAATATAGGATAGTAGCAGAAATGGAACCAAAGATAAAAGTCTTATAGTTTGCCAAATCATCTCTACTCAAAGCAACATAAGTACCAATTAAAGTGGTGATGAGAGTAACAGCACCATGTGGGACAGGAACAGGTCCTCTAATTGGATAACCTTCCCAAACCCATGTAATGATGACAGACGAATCGGTCAGCATGGCATGAAGAGAGAACATCAATGAACCTAAACCAACACCAGTCAAAAATAATGATGGTTTCTTTTCAGTAGAAGTAGGAGTAACAGCGACTTGTTGAGCTCTTGGTGTGAAAATAGCACCGATCAAACCAACGACAATACCAGTGTTATTCCAACCACCATTTTCAGCATGCATAATTGGCCAAATTGGGTTATTAGTATAGTTTGAGAATTTTGCAATAGACGATAAGATCAATCCAAGGGTGAACGTAGTGGCGTAGTATTTAGCACGGACTGGGTTTGCACCACTGCAGTGAACTTCATTAGCAAATGAGATGAATGCAAATACCGTCCCCACAGAGATTGATAATAGTCTATTGTCTGGGTTGTCAATGAGGTAAGAACCAATACCGAAGACAACGGATAAGACTCTTGGGATTTGTGGAAATGAACTGAATAGTCTCTTGACTGGTGGGATAACAAGAACAAATGTTGATAGGAATGACAAGATGGTCAATTCAAATCCTGAGATACCCATGTTCCATAATGGGAAGTACCAGATGACTAGTAGTAAAGAGGTGGCAATTGACCACAATGTGAATGAGTTGATCACGTTGATGATTAATTCGAAGTATGAAATATCATCTCTGTTTTTAGGAGTCAACTTTGTAGTTTCTTTGGCAATGACAGTTTCATTTAAGGAGAAGTTCAAGCTTTTGGAAGCATCTAATGAGATAGTCAAGTCTTGGAAGTCAATAGCAGCCCATGAGTCGAATAAGACATCAAGGATAATTAAAGACCATTCAAAGTAGGCATAAATGGAATAAGCACCAGCGGTTCTATGTACTTTATGTTGAATGAAGAAATACACCAATGGAACCAAAGTCGCAAAGAACGCAACGGAAGTGTAGAATCTGTAATTTCTCAAGCTTGTTCTCTTTGGAGTTGAGCTGATGACAAAGTATTCCCAGGGTATGGTCAACACGATGTATGCAATCATGAATACATCATGAGCATCATGATCATCAGTTGAGGTGATATACACCCATCCACCACAGGTGACTGTTCTCACAACACCACAAATCACACCAAACAGCACAAATCCTGAGGTCTCTACCGTGTGATATCTGATATATGAGATTATAAGTAATAAGAATCTTGGACCCGAAGTCAATGCAATCAATATTTGAAAAATTGATCTTTCAGGATATCTATCACCAATTGTAGCACTAACACTAGGGAACCATTCATCAGGATATCCCCAGTGAGCATTCTCCACGATCTTATGATAATGTAATGAGACACCCACGGCAAGTGCGGCCAAGAATGCAGAGTATGCACAGATAGTATGAGCCCATGCTATATATTTAGCATTGAACGACACAATTGATGTTTCTTGATCAGACATTGTTTTGATTTGAGTACCACTTCCTTGAATTCAACCTATGAGCAAGATAGTCTAAAGTTTGATAGCAATTGTGAAAAGGCACCAGATACCTTTCAACTAATTAGATCAAATGAGCAATACTGGTAACAGCCTCCTGAAATGATATCCGATTATTTAATCACTCACTGCTTAAATCGAAGAGTTATATTTGGCGGTGGATTTAATTATTTTCGCGACACACTGAAGTTTTGCCGACAACCGAATAGTCACGTGTATGATCACGTGGGTGCTGCCCAAATTTCGCGAACCAGTATGATCGCGATCGTGGAGAAATCCCCTAAAGACAACAGAATCTTGGTTTATAACAATTGTTTGTGATTGTACAAGTAATTCTATACGATGGGTGGTAAGTGTGGTGTTTTGTTACCCACTTCTATATGGACACTAACTAGTAAGAAGTACACGAAAGAAACGAACTGGTGTCGTTTGATGAGATTGATTATGAAAACACTGCTGATTTGAGAAAAGCACAAGAGGCTCTAGTAAGAGAACAATGGATCAGGGTAAATGCCTTCAAGATTACACGTGAAGCTTTGGAGAAATGTTATCATCACCATGGTGTCAACCACTTTGAAGAGTGTAGGGAGTTGGCGGAGAAGTACATGCAAATGACAGATACACATTCATTTGTCAAAGGTTTCTACGGTTATCAAAAAAACGATCCTTCGAAATAGAAATACTGGGAAACCCAACACAGCTCTGGTATATTTATTCACTACTATTTATTAGACGCAGGTGCAACTTTTGCAGATCATCTCAGAAGTCACTTGGTCGTTATTTATTTACTTATTTATTTATTGATCTATTTATTCACTACATATTGTTTGCCTTAAGCTGGTGTAAGCTTATATGATGTTGATCATAACTACGTCTGCATTCACTCGTCACACGTGGTGTACCATCAACACAGATGTGGCACCACTCAAGGACCGTATGAACCTTGTTTATTATCAAGGAATAATTAGTAGTCTCGTGGTTAATTAGCTGTTACCCGTTATGAGCCATGTGATTTTCGCCCAATCACGTGATACTATGGGATGACATAATTTTGCCCGGGTCATGGCGATACCAAAAACAAGGCATCAGCCAACTCAAAATTAAGTATTTAACTGAAATGATCTTTCGTTTTTTGTCTTTGAGCTTTTTTGCTAACAACGTCTTAAAACAATCCCAATTTTCAGACTCTTTCGAAAAGTATGTTGACTTGAAGCTGATATAGTCAGGATCAATTGGACCAGTGTCCCTGAGTTCAATTGATACTGTCTGTTTTTTCCCTTCTTTCTTGCATCAATATTGCCCTTTCATAATAGAACGTTGGTACTAACGCATTTTTAGATGTCCTTGTCAAACAAATTATCCGTCAGCGATCTAGATGTCTCCGGTAAACGTGTCTTCATCCGTGTCGACTTCAACGTCCCATTAGACGGTACCACCATCACCAACAACCAAAGAATCGTTGCTGCTTTACCAACCATTCAATACGTTTTGGAACAAAAACCAAAAGTTGTCATCTTAGCTTCCCATCTAGGTAGACCAAACGGTGAAAGAAACGAGAAATACTCCTTAAAACCAGTTGCTGATGAATTAACTAAACTTTTAGGTAAATCAGTCAACTTCTTGAACGACTGTGTCGGTGAAGAAGTTGAATCTGCTGTCAACGGTGCTAAAGATGGTGAAGTTATCTTATTAGAAAACTTACGTTTCCACATTGAAGAAGAAGGTTCCAAGAAAACCGATGCTGGTAAAGTCAAAGCTTCCAAAGAAGAAGTTGATACTTTCAGAAAACAATTGACCTCCTTAGCTGATGTCTACGTTAACGATGCTTTCGGTACTGCTCACAGAGCCCACTCTTCCATGGTTGGTTTCGATCTTCCACAAAGAGCTGCTGGTTTCTTGGTCAACAAAGAATTGACTTACTTTGCTAAAGCTCTAGAAAACCCAGAAAGACCATTCCTAGCCATCCTAGGTGGTGCTAAAGTCTCTGACAAAATCCAATTGATTGACAACTTGTTAGACAAGGTTGACATCTTATTGATCGGTGGTGGTATGGCTTTCACCTTCAACAAAGTCTTGAACGACACCAAAATTGGTAACTCCATCTTTGACACTGCCGGTGCTGAAATTGTTCCAAAATTAGTTGAAAAGGCTAAAAAGAACAATGTTGAAATCGTCCTACCAGTTGATTTCGTCACTGCTGATAAATTCGCTCCAGATGCTAAAGTTGGTTACGCTACTGCCGAAGAAGGTATTCCAGATGGATGGGAAGGTCTAGATGCTGGTCCAGAATCCAACAAATTATACGCTGCTGCCGTTGCTAAAGCTAAGACCATCGTTTGGAACGGTCCACCAGGTGTCTTTGAATTTGAATCATTTGCTAAAGGTACCAAATCTTTATTAGATGCTGCTGTTAAATCTGCCGAAGCTGGTAACACCGTTATCATCGGTGGTGGTGATACCGCTACTGTCGCTAAGAAATTCGGTGTTGCTGATAAACTATCACACGTTTCTACCGGTGGTGGTGCTTCTTTGGAATTATTGGAAGGTAAAGAATTACCAGGTGTTTCTTACTTGTCAAACAAATAAGTTAAAATGCTACTTTCTTCTGTTTAATGCAAATAAATTTCAAGCTATACGATTTAAAGGATGTAGTGTACAACATTCACAAAGGTTCAAACCAACCGAGATTTCGATCCCATGGTTCTCTCCATTTGACTTCAAGAATCTCAAAGATCTTTTTCTCGTCAAATCCTTCGATTAACTCCTGTTGTTTGACACCATTTTCAACAGAAATAAGCATATATAAACCAGAGTCGTTCAGAGTCATACCTTTCTTCTTAGCTTGCAGTCTTAATCTCTTATTGAGATCATCATTACCCGTGAAATAGATGAACGCAGCTCCTTTCTCCTCCCATGGGACCAACAGAAAATCAATACGACGACATTTACCCCATTCTTTCATGCCCGTTGCCTTTTTATTGTACTCTGGAGGTAAAGCACAACCACCGTACCACTTAGAAGAGACTTCCAGCTCATTAGATAATGAACATTTGTGATACCCAGTGTTCTTGATTCTTCGAATCAATCTCTGTATGATCTCTCGCAATTCTTCAATACCGGTGTTTGGTTTAGTCACCATGAAGTCAATATCACCGCATGTTTTTGCACCTCTTCTATAACTCCCAGCAATGGTTAGTTCCACCTCGTCATCAATATCCTTCAACAAGCTAGTCAGGTACTCGTTGTGCACAGTACATTCCTTCCGTGGAATACGTGAATTCCAATCATCATAGTATTGAAGCCCCAGTCTCTGGTTAAAGCTCAAATCATCTCTATCTTCGAGTTCTTTTAGTGTTCTAACACCTTCATGAACCCATCTCTTTGCAGTTATATCACCAACGCCATGGACACCTTTGAACATCTTGAGCAGTTTCAATGTTCCGTCATTCTTGAGTACCTGTAGGTCTTTCAAGTCATGAGTCTTGACAATCTCCTCGATCTTCTCACCTATGGATTTCCCAATACCTGGTAGTTTCATAGCTTTCTCTGAACTATTGATAAATTCCATAGTCTTAGAGAGTGAATCAATGGCTGTTCTATACGACTTCACTTTGTAAACGTCACCTTGTATTTGACGTTCACTTGCCATTTGTTGTAGTAGAGCGATAGTTGGAGCGTTGGGATTCTCATCATTCAGCACCTCTTTATTTAAAGATTCACTTAACGCTTCTGTCTTGGTGATCTTTCTTCGTTTCGGAGAGAGCTCTGAAGGTGTACCTTCTCTGGAGAAGCAGCGCTGTATATCAATCTTAAACTCAGTATGAGGTAATTGTTCCTGCTTCTGCACGGATTGCACCAACCACGTCTGAGACAAAACAGGAATCCTCAAGTCCTTCAAAGACTCCAAGCCTTCAGATTGCAACTTTTGTGCCACTTGCTCAGGATGCGGGATCATCTTGCTGTCGACAAGGATATGTGTAGTTTTTGAAACATTGAGTCTGCCGTTCACAATAGCCGAGTTCTCCCTGGCTATACGTTTGCGTATCTGGGTCATCACAGTCCTATTGTTAGGCAATAAGAAGAACTGGAGTCCTTTGAATAACTGAGACATGACTTGATCCCCGGGCAGTTCTTCCTCGTCATCATCCATGAAAGCAGTGTGATCTGTGAGACAAATGCGGACTCTTATAAGAAGCGAGATCAGTAATGCACAATTTGTTTCAGGTTTGTTTCAAGTTAAATGGAGAAGTTGCTAATAGAGAAGAGCTGATTTGTGTTCGAAGCCCTGGTCATACGAGCACGTGATCACACATCAAAAGTGCAATGAACCATCTTCCTTGTGTCGTTTGAAGTACTTGAGAAACATATGTCGATTCAGAAGTAGCTATCTATTATACAATTACAGATAAAATAGCAAATATAATATTATAATAGTAATCCTCGTATATATATAAACACATATTCAACCGTCTGCAAGCTGCGCTTTATCCGAATTCTCTCTGTCCAAAGCTTGTCTTCTATCATCTCTTCTAGACAAGAAAAGCACAACTGTCACCACGATGGCACCGAAACTAGAAAGACAGGCGGTGTAAGTGAAACCTTTGTGGAAGTTAGGGGCGTCATCTTGGTTGAATGTCAGTAATGGAACCCATGCTCCTGTTACGTATGCCAGAGTGTTTGTACAAACAACAACAAAGTTTCTCTTCATATCATCGTGTGCTAGCATTCTGTTCACCCAGGAAAAGATCAAAGGCTGACCACATGCCAACGGGATCCCAATGGAGAAATAAGCAAACCAATGGAGACCTGAGGGAACAGTCCAAGCGGCTAGTATAGCAGAACCGAGTACCACTAAGAAATACATCAGCAACAGGAAGAATGGGTTCAATCTACCTTTGTTGAAGTCATTGATGTAAGCAATGATGACAGCAAAACCTATACCACCACCAGATATAGCAGTTGGATAGATGTTATACTCGTATGAAGATAATTTCAGGTCGTATTTCATCCATAGTTGGAAAGCTTGTGATGAGATTGGTTGATAAGAGTTGTTGAATGTCAGGAATAAGACAGGCAAGATCCATATGTGCCATGTGTTGAAGAAAGATTTGATCTTCTTCAAGGTGTATTTCTCTCTGATGTTAAGCTGGGCACCGATTCTTCTTCTTCTTTCCAAAGCAACTCGTTTATCAGTCTCACTGAAGTAGAATGCAGTCGTAGTTGATGGAGTGTTTGGATCCACAAACAATGTATAGACTGCTATTGGAACAGAGATGACAGCATCGATTACAAACATCCATTGAAATGGTTTCAATCCACCAGCCAAACCAGAAGTCAATATTCTCTGCTGTAATGGACCTGAGATCAACCCAGCAGCAGTACCGGCACATGCAAAGTAAGTTGACCTCTTGGTAAGTTCTTTCTTCGAGTACCATGATCCAATTAGATATTCCAGCCCAGGAAAATATCCACTTTCAGTTAAACCGATGAAGAACCTGATAGCGTAAACACCATTCAAACTCTTTGGAGTGATCATCAAAACAGTCAATATAGCCCATGTAAACTCTAGTCCAGCTAAATAATAACGAGCAGATATTCTATGTAGGATCAAATTTGATGGGATCTGACCAATGATGTATCCGACCGTCCATAATGTATTCAAATAGTTATATTGATTACCTTTCATATCGTAAAACTCCTTCATACCATTCACATAGGCTGTAGCGACATTTGATTGATTCAAGTTCTTCAAGAAGTAACCAGCACATGCAGAAGATAGTAGAAACCAGTCCAGTTTCAGCATGAATTTTCTTTCTGTTGGATGCTTGTCAATAGGATCCCAGAAAAATATACCAGTCTTGTACCACCAAGTTTCTCTTCTCTTCAGCTCATTCTCATTAAGGTCAACTGTGAGATCAATGTATGGCTCATTGTGTTGGATCGTGAAACCGTTCACTTCAACGATGGTGCTTTCATCTGATGACAACCCTGACTCAACATCATGGATTGTTTGATCCTTGGTCTCGTGACTGTTGACGAGTTGTGACATGTTTGGATGATTGTTGAAAGTCTCATCTTTCTAACCTATCTAAAGGGGTATACTGTCTGTTTTATATGACCTTCACTTGAGAGAGAATCTATATTGATTCTATCAACTGCGGTATGTGTAAAAGGTGAATATAATGACGAATAGTCTGCGAATCCACAAATCCACCACCATATGAAAACCACTATTGAAGCCATAAGCCATCAATATCGGAGTGTGGAGATTCATTACTCAGTTCATAAAATTGTGGTATATTCCTTCAGCCGCCTGACCCATCAGTAGCATTTTCGGAGTTTTGTCATCAATATAGAAACTTTCTATTCACTCATCAGAGTAAAGATAGTGAGTAGTGACCATAGCTATGGCAATGTACCACGTTCCGCAAAACCAATATTGATCATTCTGTCAAGCTGTGAAGTGTGAGCGATCGACTACCAAGCCACCAAAAACCGAATCAACTCTTACCGGTTCATTTACCCATTCGATCTCTCCTACTTCACATTGCGAGAATTTGTGAATTGTGACCCAGATGATCGCAATGTGCCACAATTTGATTTTATTGACATGTTGTGGATTGTGTCACTGAAATTTATCAAGAAATTCGTCTGGAAACTAAGAAAGAAGTCGGTACTCAGCACTTCAAGTCCATCTCTTCAAAATCCAAGACAGTCTGAGTGGAAATGGCTCACAGACAACTGCCAATTCTGCCAATAATTATGAACGTTCTTTTTGCTTGTCAAGAAACAGAATCTCTTGTCAACAATTTGTGTGGCTGTGATTAGTGATTACTACAGGTACGCCAAAAACAATAAACAATATTAGCTGACCAATCAACCTTCGGTATACAGATCCTTCTCTCCGTCACCAGTCTCTGAGTCTACCTTCTTTTGATCTTTCAAAAATAGGAACAATGTGACGGAAGTTAATATGATACCGGTAGAAGCCAAACAAGCAGTGTACACGAAACCTTTGAAGAATTCTGGCGCCATATCTTGATTGAACGTTAACAGTGGAACCCATGCTCCTGTTACGTATGCCAACATGTTTGTGCAAACAACAACAAAGTTTCTTTTCATATCGTCATGTGCTAGCATTCTGTTTATCCAGGAAAAAAGTAGAGGTTGACCAACAGCTTGTGGAATACCAAGTGCAAAATAGGCAAACCAATGTAAACCAATAGGGATGTCCCAAGCAGCTAAAACTGAAGAGCTGAACACAATCAGTATGTACATCACCAACAGGAAGAACACAGTCAATTTACCTTTGTAGTAATCATTAATAAATGCCACGATAATTGCGAGACCGATACCACCACCGGAAACGGCTGTTGGATAAATATTGTACTCGTACGAGGATTTCTTCAGATCAACTTTCATCCATAATTGGAACGCCTGCGACACAACTGGCTGGTAGCAGTTATTGTACGTTAGAAACAATAATGGAAGAACCCAAATATGCCAAGTGTTGAAGAATGATGTGATCTTCTTCATGGTATATTTCTCTCTAGTATTGATTTGTGCACCTATTCTTCTTCTTCTCTCCAATGCAATCTTCTTATCAGTCTCTGTGAAGTAAAAGGCAGTTGTGGTTGATGGAGTGTTTGGACCAACAAACATTGTGTAAAGACCGATTGGAATAGCAATGACAGCATCTATAACGAACATCCATTGGAACGGTTCAAGTCCACGATGAGCCCAGCTAGACTCCAAGATCCTCTGTTGTAATGGACCAGAGATCAAACCAGCCGCAGTACCGGCACATGAGAAGTATGTCGATCTCTTTGTAAGTTCTTTCTTTGAATACCAAGAACCGATCAAATACTCTAATCCTGGGAAGTATCCACTTTCAGTCAACCCAATGAAGAATCTCAAAGCATAAAGCGCATTCATTGACTTCGCGGTGATCAAAAGCACCGTTAAAAATCCCCAAGTGAACTCAAGAAATGCTAGATAATAACGAGCTGAGACTCTGTGAAGAATCAAGTTTGAAGGAAGTTGACCTATAATGTACCCAACGGTCCATAATGTGTTCAGATAGTTGTATTCATTACCTTTCATGTCATAGTGCTCTTTCATACCATTTACATAAGCTGTAGCAACATTAGATTGGTTCAAATTTTTGAGGAAGTAACCTGCACAAGCGGATGATAACAGGAACCAATCTAGTTTGATCATGAACTTTCTCTCATCAGAGTGTTTATCAATAGGATCCCAGATCACAAGTAGCGTCTTATACCACCATGTTGACCTTCTCTTTACTTCGTCATCATCCATTACAACACGGAGGTTGATGTAAGGTTCATCAGTATGAACCTTGAATCCATTAACTTCGATACTTGATTCATCTGTGGATGTCTTCGAGAAAGTATCTACTATCTCGTTGCTTTTATCGGTACCATGACCCTCAGCTTCCAGAACATGAACCATCTCAATCAGTGCCGTTTGCAGAACTGAGAAGGGTCTCAGAACAACAACCATGAAATAATAAGAAACCACACCTTCTTATATCATGAACCCATCGATCCAAAACTGATTAGTGAGCCGGATGACGAATGAGTCCGATATGCAACATAATCATGAATAGGGTGCATTAAGCCGATATTGGTAGCCTAGATGACTAAGTTGATGCCTCACTTTTCAATCAAGCCCATATAAAATTTCGGTTTCCTCATAGATTGGTGTGTATCAATTGTAGCCACAGTAATTATGGGCTTATGTGTAGTAAATAACACCAACAGTCAATCAGCATCGTTAATCAACAATATTATCAATAAAGACGTGAAAATAACCGTCAAGGTCAACCCAAATCATAGAACGCAAAGCTTATCACAGATCCATCACGATTGTAACCGAATTGGCAACGTTGTCGGAGTCGTTTTCTCGACTGATCTTGTTTCTTTTGTTTAGAGAATCCACAGTCCACAATTGAAAAATCGCGACAAGAGTTGACGCAAAATGAATTATATGGCGGAAGTTCGTATTGATTAATAAACCCGCCAATTTGACGGCACTTGCTATGATTTGTGCTGAATCGCTGTGGAGTGTGGATTTTCATTGTGTAGAGCCACCATACGTATTATAAGCCACTGATCTGTAGTTGTCAAGCTCTTTGTTGAGGAGGCTATCAGAGGCTAAACACCGGTGGAAACAGAGATCTGCGGTTTGCCTCAGTTTACTATGAGTACTACAAATATGGCACTATCAAATCAATTATTAAACTGTTGCATTCATAATTTGTTCAAAGAGTTGGTCTCTTCGACATACATAACGTGATCCTTCGACTCAACGTCTTCCCTTTTCTTATCCTCAGCAATAGCCTGTCCTTCTGCCTGTAGTTCACTCATCACGATCTTGTGAGCTCTCCAAGCAGGATACGAGAATAATCTATCCATCTGTTCTAATGGAATACCTTTAGTTTCAGGCAGCCAGAACCAGATGAATGGAAGTGAGACAATACCGAAAGCACCAAAGAAAAAGAAGATTCCGAATCCCATCTTCTCGATCATTTGTCCTGTGAATCTACTCATCAAGAACACACCCAGCCACAATCCCATAGAGTTGATAGCTTGACAGAAAGCACGGATGTTATTGTCGAAGATTTCAGCACCAACAATGTATGGGGTACCAGACCAACCCATGATGAAGAAGAAACCAAAGACATAGATCAAGGCAAGAGCAGCCGTACCAGCCGGTCCACCACCTCCAACACTGATGTAGCCTCCAATGTAGAAGTGACAAATGATACAGAATGGCGAAGTGAATAGTAGAGTTGTTCTTCTACCAAACTGTTCAACAACGAATAAGGACCAAATGATCGTTGAGACAAACTTGTCAACACCAAACAAACCAGTTGAAAATAGTGACATATTTGTTGTTTTGATACCAACTTGTTTGAAGATAGTAGGCGAGTAGTAATTGATGGACTGAATACCGTAAAGGGACTGGAGAATATATAAAGAGACCGATATTAACAATCTCTTCTGGATGTCTCGTCTTCTGATTATTTCTCTGAGTGGATCGAAGAATCCTAAACCGACATTCTGCTTTAAAGAATCGACTTCATTTCTGATATTCTCAACTTCCCAAGTGATGTATTCATGATCTGGAGGTAGTTTTCTTAACTTGGAAAGAACATGTAATGCCTTCTCTTCTTGTCCCTTGGTGTATAACCAACGAGGTGACTCATGTAGGAACCAAACACCAATCAAGTAAAGCCCAGCTGGAATCAATTGAACTGCGAATGGAATGAACCATTGTTTAGTTCCAGGTGTTTGCCGACTGTCAACACCATATGAGATGAAGAACCCGTTCAAGTCACCAACTCTCCAACCAATTTCGTAACACGAAGACACTATACCTCTCACAGCTGGAGGTGAGATCTCACTCAGATAAACTGGAACAACTGCAGTCGAGATACCCACACCAACACCAGCTAAAACACGTCCAACATAAATACATTCAATCTTCTTGTCACCAATGGCAGCACAACACATGATAATGGCACCAAGAGCCATGGTAACTGAAGAGACCACAAGCGCTAATAGACGACCCCATCTGTAACTGAAGTAATATGAGAAGATTGAACCAAAGAAACACCCAACATGGAACACACTAATGATATTGGCATTCACCATTGTGTGTTCATCAGTGGTCATGAGATCCAATTTGAAGTCCTTTTGAAACGACTTCAACGCCAGGGTACCACCAATGAACCCAGAGTCATAACCGATCTCTAAAGCAGCAGCGGCTATAACGAAGGCAGAACCATAAATCTTCCAGTTATACACATCTTTTGGCGTCGGTCTTTCCTCGACCTTCTTGAATGGATTCGCAATGTATTGAGATAACTTCATTGCCCAAAGACCAAGAAACACCAACAACAAACAGCCTTGTAAACACTGCCGTTTAGCTGCTTTATATATATACGCGCCATCGAGTTCCTGGACCCTTTGTTCACATGCATGTTATCTCCAAGCGCTAAGAGAAAGAAGACCCCAAGAGTGATTGTGAAGGCCAATTTCCACTTCTCCGCATCTCCATTGAAAGCTGTGATGCGTATGTGTGATCTGGAATTAGGAACAAGCTTTGTTTGATTGTGCGTGCTGTGTCACATTCTGTGTCACTTTCTGTGGGGTAGTTCATTAGTTAATATAAGTAGTTTGTTCTGTCTTATTTTGCATCGGTTGAAAGATGTAGCGAGCTAGGAATATCTCCAATTAATGACACAAATTGATATTACGGTGATGCTGTAGATTGCCATCAGTAAGACTTTGAGTTCATTTTGTAGTATCATCAGTGAGTTGGTACTGCGGGAATTACTGAAGAGAGCTTGTTCAGAAGGACTTTGCCCGTTTGAGATCTTGTTGACGATTGGATCGTTCATTACCGCACTTTGAACAATGATGGGCTCAAACAAACGATCGATGTGAAACACCGACGCTTTTACTAAACTTTCTTGGTCTGTGTCGTTTGTGAGAAGTGATGCATGACTAGCATTATCCTTTCCTTTATTGGAGTCACTGGTGGTAATTCCCTCCAATCTCAAAAGTGTGGTGTAAGGTGGACTTCATGATCATGTTACTACTAGAAACAGGATTGACTAGAGCCACTGAGCAACAAGAAATATAGTATACAGTAAATTTTCACGGAGTACAGATGTAAAGTGACCGATCAATCGTACGGTGTACCCCAAAGCTACACACAGAGCGAGGTTACGATACGAACATATCTCCATCTAGTCAGTTGTGGTACTATTATTAACTATCAAGTGAAAAGATAAACCTTTCCAGAAGCACCACCACCGACGATCCAGTTCTCCGTCTGATGGAAGTTACAAACAGCAGGCACATTTGTCATCAATGGATGCCCAATATGCGCTAGTTGGAAGCCATCTCTATCATAGACGTCAAAATACTTGTTCATATTACCAATGACGAATTTCTCAGTACGATCCATTGGATATTTCTGCCATCTGGCCTTCAGGATAGAAACCCATCTACCTGTACGACAATTATGCCTTATTGTATTTTGTGGTTTCATTGGTTTTAGTTCGTGATCCTCTGACCAATCTGAAGCTTCTTTTCCCAGGTTGAAAATGTTGATAGTATCATCATATCCGTTGCACACCAGATCATTCGACGAGTTCCAATCCACAATAGACACGGATAGTCTTGAGTCATAAGTACCACATAGATGTGCGGTTTCCAAATCATCCTCTTCGTTCCAACTTTGAGAACTCTTCAAGGTTCTAATGTCCCAAACTTTCATAGTTCTATCCAACGAGCTGGTAGCTATTTGATTGTAGTTCGTAGGATTGATAGAAAACCCACCGATCTTCTTTACTGATAATCGTAGGACCTGGTTCTTACTATGGTCACTAGCTCTGAGATCAACACGACCAAATGTACCGTCTAGTGTAGTATAGTAGATCTCACTGGAGTTGTTGTAACTGATATCGGATATACCACTATCATTAGGATCAGCAAAGAAAGAGGTTGATTTTAGTTTGGTCAAGTCTGTTGATCTGATTGTACCATCATAACTTGCAGTGTAGAACTTATTACTATCATCGACATCAAACTCGAATTTAGCAATGGTCTTGTTGTGTAGTTTGAACTGTGTTATATCGACGGTCTCTGTAGATTGTGGATTGAATATACCACAGTTACCGTTGGTATCACCTCCTAGAATCAATTTTTGCTTCTTTGAAGGATGGAATACCACCGCTGTCATTCTCTCGGCGGTCAATTTCAGATCCTTTGGTTCAAAATGAGAATAAAGCTTCAGTGAGCCTAGCTTCTTTCTTATCTTCTCAGTCTGTTTATCAGATCCATCACTCTTTCTAGTAGTTTCGAAATAATCACCGATTGAAAAATTCTTATAATTGGCAAAAAAGTCCTTGAACTTCTCCAATTGATGTTCATCCATGTCATCCAACTCCGCTTGACCTTTCGCCAATGCCTTTAGGTCCAACTCTGCGAATTTCTTTCTTTCAGAACTGATCAAATCATGTTTGTGAATACCAACTTGTAGTAACTCAGGAACGGTAAGCTTCACTGTATTTTCGTCTTCAGGAGCGGAAATACCAGCCAATCTTCTTGAACGTCTTTGTACAGGTTCTGGGGTCTCTGATTTAGCTTTCTTCTTCTCTGCAACCTTTTTGCTACGCTTAGCAGCTTTAGCTTTTCGAAGTCTAGTTGCTTCTTCCTCTTCTTTCTCTTCTACTACCTTTGCATCGTTAAGGATTTCTTTGGAGATGGTATCAATGTTCAAAGAGTTCAACAGTTTCCTGTTCCGCTCGATATTTGCCAGTCTCTTCCTTTCGAACTCGGAGATCGCCATCGTGATACTGGATGAATTGAGTTTGTTCTTCAAAATACGCGTTAAGAGAGTGAAAAATTATATACGCGTGTGGCCCATTGCTGAAAATTCGCGACATATAGTAACATCAACTATCTTCAACATGATGGCATCAGAGTTTCAAACGATGTTGTATGCTACTCAAATATAGGCTGAATATAGCTCTAGATACATGATCCACCAGCCGTCAGTTTTCAGTCCTAAAAAAATCGATATAAACCAACTCATAAAGCAGGATATCTGATAAAATAAGGGTGCTCATAACCCCCAAGTTCGCGATGGCTAAAAATTTGTATGCGCAGAACTTCATCTATCAAAGGAAGTGTTTTCTGTAGTTTTGTTACTTATCATTCTTATAAAGACATGTCTAACATCTTGAAAGTGTTCTCACCACCGGAATCAAGAGACCTGGAACCAAAAGAGTACGAAAACTGTCTCCCGTGTCAGATCATGGCTACTGTTGGTGCAATAGGATCTGGTATATGGTTTGCATCAGGTCAGGTTTTCAAAGAAGATAAGTTGACATATGAAGAAAGTCTCAAGAAGAATCCGATATGGTGGAGAAACTTCATTAGAGGGTCTGGGTTTGGACTTATAGGATATGGTGTTTATAGGGGTACAGAGGGTCTATTATGGAATGTTGATGACACAAAGAACATATTAAGGGAATAAGGATGATACAGAATATGTTTGCTTGTATATATGTTATGAAGCTACAGAGACATGGTGTTTTAGTATAACATTCGTAAATTTCTAGTTAATGCAATTATCATTCATTTCTTTGGCTTGACTATCTTCTTGGCCAAGTGTCTCAAGAGTTGACCGGTATCTTCTTTATCGTATTTATTCAAGAAACTCTTTGGCATTTTCAGCAAGTCGTTTGGAGTTGGTCTCTCATGTTGTTTCTTTAAGCATGAATCAACGAATGCACACAGCTCTTTACTGTATTTATTAGCTGGTAGAGTTGGTGGCTCTTCGTTGACAATTCGTTGTAATAAGTCAAGAATCCCATTTGGAGTATCTTTCTTACCAAATGGAAATTCGCCGGTAGCTAGCTCAATCAGCATTAACCCCACTGACCAGATGTCACCTTTTATACTATAAACATCTCCTTGGATTCTTTCAGGTGACATGTATGTGGAAGTACCGACGAAAGTATCAGCGATTGAGTTATTGTTCAACTCTCTGCTCACACCGAAATCAATGAGTTTCACTTCACCACGTGAGTTCAGTAAAACATTCTGTGGCTTGATATCTCTATGGATAATTTTGTGCGTTTGGTAAAGATAGTTCAGACCTTGTAGAATGCTGAAGGTAATCTTACTCAGATAAACCTCTTTCAGGAACCCGAGTTTCTTTAGAATGTCATCAAGTGATCCACAGTCCATGAATTCCATGAATATCAGAACACCATTGCTATGTATGCTTGACACTTCTTTGCTATCTAGCTCTTGGGCTTTATCTCCATCAGTTTGTTTCTCGCTATCATTCTGTTTCTGCTTCAATGTACTCTCGCTATTGGTTCCATTAAGTGATGCACTTGAACTATCGATGAATATTCCTCCATAGAACTCAACAATGAACGGACTTTTTACCTCATTGAGGATCTTTAACTCTCTCAATATCTGATTCTGAACTTTGAAAGTCTTCTCGAAAAGCACTTGTTTCTTTGCCATAATTTTATTAGTTGGGATGTGTAACACCTGGGACACAATTCCATGCTGACCTTCCCCTAGAGTCTTCAAAGTTAACAGATCCTGCTGCCTTATATGTAACCCTTTGTTGATGGTGACAGCCAACTTCTCGAAGTTCTCCAAGAGTTCAAGATCTTCATTTTTGCTTGAAGTGGATGAACTTGGAGTTTTTAGACTTTGTTGCATAGGCGATGAGGATGATGAAGGTGCTGGAGAGAACCCATTATCTTCACTTAGTGTAAGTTTCTTAAGATTTCTTCTCTTTAATGTTTTCGGTTGGAAAATCGACGATTGTGATGATGGAGCTGAACCTGAGCTCAGGAACGTGGATGATGGAGTCGTATTAGCAGTAAGGGTATTTGGATCTAATGTCAGTCTAGGTGTTATCGGTGAATGTACACTTGAAGGACGTGATAGTGATGGTACTGAGGGGTCCAGTATTAAAGGAGGAAGTGGTTTGTTTCTACTCGCACTCAGTTTAAGCGTTGACGAGTTTCTGTGTGAAGTGGACATGACGAGCCAAGTTTGGTCAGTGCAAACAAGGAGACAATTGTTGAATGTTCAATTGAACTGACAACCAACTTGAAGAATGTAACGTCAGTGCTATAAATTTAAAAAAATCCGGAGTACCAGTCAAATCTCAATGTTGACAGTTGAAACGATTGAAAACAGCACAAACAATATCGTTATGAGACAGGGAATTGAGTGGGTATGTTATCTCAGAGGATCGACAGGTCGTTGTGGACTTGCCGAGTTGTGGTTTGCAACGAGCGTTCTCTTCGGCAGTGTGAAATTTGATAGGATTTTTTGAAACATTTTTTTGCCAAATTTGGATTCCCGAATTCTTGATAATCTGTTTCCCGATTTGGCAATTTCCCATAAATGGATGCTCTGAAAGATATTCATCATTATTATTCCCCGATTAGGCTATCAACATCCAATACTTCCATCCATGAGTTTAAATTGCCTTATTGGGCAGTCAACACTCCAAGTTGTTGAAATTCACAGAACCAGCGCCGAAAATTGTAAGTTTGGCCTCAGGAGCCCACCAACAATTAAGCACGCAGTCCCTCACGAAAGCCGTTTACAAAGAAGAATAGATACGTTCCACAGCGAAGTTTTTACTCCCGCCTTCTGTTACATACACTTTCACACATCACACAAATAATACATTCAGAAAAGATGACTGAAGAGTGGAAAAACTCGCTCAATATACCTGACAGAGACACTAGACCTCAAACAGAAGATGTCACCAAGACTAAAGGTAATTCCTTCGAAGACTTCTATCTAAGCAGGAAGCTACTGATGGGTATCTTTGAAGCCGGTTTCGAGAAACCAAGTCCTATCCAAGAAGAAAGTATTCCTATTGCTTTGGCTGGTCGTGATATCTTAGCAAGAGCTAAAAACGGTACGGGTAAAACCGCCTCATTCATCATCCCTACACTAGAGAAAATCAAACCAAAGGTCGATAAGATTCAAGCATTGATCCTGCTGCCAACAAGAGAATTGGCCCTACAGACATCCCAAGTTGTGAAAACTTTAGGTAAACACTTGAGTATTCAATGTATGGTTTCCACAGGTGGTACCTCTTTGAGAGATGATATTGTTAGATTGAACGAGCCTGTCCATATCTTAGTTGGTACTCCTGGTAGAGTGTTAGATTTGGCCACTAGATCTATCGCTGACTTGTCCAATTGTTCCATCTTTGTCATGGACGAAGCTGACAAGATGTTATCATATGAGTTCAAAAACGTCATTGATCAAACAATCAAATTCTTACCTGCTAAGCATCAATCTCTACTATTTTCAGCTACTTTCCCTCTTACAATCCAAGAGTTCATCGCCCAGAACTTGAAAAATCCTTATGAAATCAATCTTATGGATGAATTGACCTTGAGAGGTATTACAAACTATTATGCATTTCTAGAAGAAGAACAAAAACTACACTGTTTGAACACATTATTTTCCAAACTACAGATCAATCAATCCATCATCTTCTGTAACTCTGCCAAAAGAGTTGAACTTTTGGCCAGAAAAATCACCCAATTGGGTTACTCATGTTATTACTCGCATGCTAAGATGCCTCAAGATGCTAGAAACAAAGTGTTCCATGAATTCAGACAAGGAAAAGTCCGTAATCTTGTCTGTTCAGATTTGCTAACAAGAGGTATCGATATTCAAGCTGTTAATGTCGTTATCAACTTTGATTTCCCAAAGAACGCCGAAACATATCTACATAGAATTGGTAGATCAGGTAGATTTGGTCACTTGGGTCTAGCTATTGACTTCATCACCTGGAACGATAGAGAAAACTTATTTAGAGTTGAGAAAGAATTGGGTATTGAAATCCCAAAGATCCCAAATAACATTGATGAAAGTCTTTACGTCGCTAAAGATTCCAAGAATGTTCCAAAACCATTTGCTCTTCAAGCCTTACCAAATGCCCATAGTAATGGATTCGGTTACAAAGGTCAACCAGAAGTCCAACAACAACAACAACAAGCTACTGCTCCTCAACATCCCCAACCACTACAGGAACCACCACAACCACAACAGTTCCAACAACAACCACAAGTCCCACCTCAATTCCAACAACCACAACAGTATCCTTACCCACCACAAGGCTATCCACCACAAGGATACCCAGTCCCAGGTAGTGCCCCACTACAACAAGCCTATCCTCAAGGATATCCTATCAACAATGGAATCCCACCACAACAACAGTTCCCTTCCCAACCTCAACCAACTCAGCAATAAAAAAAAAAAAAGACTGTGTTGATTCAAAGGTTGTAATGACTGTTTGAACGTTTATGATTGATGTACGAAATTGTTATTTGTGTTTTTATGAGTTTCATGAAGTTACTAATATATTAGACTTCAAGAAACACATACATACTGTTAAAGAAAAGAAAAAAAAAAAAAAAAAAAAAAAATTATGTCGTCTTTTTGCTGTTATTTTATCACCAAACTTGTGTTTTTATATTGTTGATCTTCATTGCACTCTTTTTGATATCGTTTGGTTCCATGAGTCTGTTTTTGTTTCGAGTTTTGATCCATTTTGCCAATGTATTGAGATGATGAACTGCAGCTTATTTGAATCTGATGTTTCAAATTGATCTTTGAATCTCATATTACTATGGAGCTCGAAACCGGTTGCAATGTTTGACGACCCATGCTGTTCATCATCCAGATGAGCGACCTGTATGTCTTCATTCGTTCTTTCACTTCATCTCCACCTCCATTCAATTTGCTTTTCAATCGGTGTTCATTTTTGGCGTGTTTGATTTTGATTTTGATTTTGAGTTTTGTTGCTTCATGTCTTTATGAGGGGAGTGATGATTGTATTTATCCACCATCTGTATTTCATACATGACAATGGTGCGAATGCTGTTTTTGTTTTACGTGTTGGCTTTGTTTTAGAGGATCCAGGAGAAGGTTTTGCTATGTGTTTCCTTTTTTCACATTATATTTTTTTCCATCAACTCGGAATGAGAGTCCTGTTTTCTTGACTGAGAGCAAAAGTGCCAAGGTCCAAATTTATAGAGTGTTTCCAGCTGCTGAATAGAGAATCTGAACGCTTTAAACACCAAATTGTAGACTTTTATGTGTCACCGAAGTCATGTTCAGCTGCAAATTTCTTTTTTCGCGCTTTTTAGCAGAGTCAATTTTTTGGTGATGCCAATTATTTCAAAAAAATTTAGTTGACTGATCATGAACATGAACCACAGTAATTTATTGACAGGTCTCCTCGCTCCAACGTCGATTCATTCTAATACTTTACAGCTATGTCCCTCAATATCTTGGTCGTCGGTAACGGTGGTCGTGAACACGCCCTTGTGTGGAAACTTGCTCAATCCAAATCCGTGAACCACATCTATGTGGCCCCAGGTAATGGTGGTACTGATTCATATGATAACGTTACCAACATCCCAATTGGCTCATCAAAAGCTGACTTTGACAAACTTGTCGACTTCGCTAAAGAAAAAGATATTGGTCTTGTTGTCCCAGGTCCAGAACAGCCTCTTGTCGATGGTATCGCTACCTATTTCAAGAAAATCGGTGTTCCAGTATTTGGACCAAGTGAGAAAGCTGCCTTAATGGAAGGTTCTAAAGCCATCTCCAAAGATTTCATGGCTAAACACAACATTCCAACTGCTGCTTTCAAGAACTTCACCGATTACGAGTCTGCAAAAGCTTATGTTTCAAGTGTGTCACATAACGTGGTCATCAAAGCTTCAGGTATCGCTGCTGGTAAAGGTGTGTTAATTCCAACCAACAAACAAGAAGCCTTTGACGCTTTGAAAACCGTTATGGTTGATAAAGAATTCGGCTCAGCAGGTGATGAAGTCGTTGTTGAAGAATTCCTAGAAGGTGATGAAATCTCCATCCTAACTCTGAGTGATGGTTACTCTTTCTACAACTTACCAGCTGCTCAAGATCACAAAAGAATCGGTAACGGTGACACTGGTCTAAACACAGGTGGTATGGGTACTTACGCTCCAGCTCCAGTTGCCACTCCACATTTACTGCAGCAAATCGATGACACTATCATCAAACCATCAATTGACGGTATGAGAAAAGATGGATTCCCATTCGTTGGTGTTTTATTCACTGGTGTCATTATCACAGCCACTGGTCCAAAAGTACTAGAATACAACGTCAGATTCGGTGATCCAGAAACTCAATCCGTTCTACCATTGTTGACCGATGACACTGATTTGGCTCAAGTTTTCCTTGCTGCTGCTGAAGGTCGTTTGGATTCTGTCAAAATTGAAACTAAAAAAAATACATTCGCTACTACTGTTGTGATTGCTGCTGGTGGTTACCCAGAATCTTATAAGAAAGGTGACAAAATCACTGTTGACTCCGATAACGAATCTTTAGTTTTCCACGCTGGTACCATTAAGAAAGATGGTGAAGTCTTCACTAATGGTGGTAGAGTCATCGCTTCTACTTCAACTGCTGAAACTTTAGAGAAAGCTGTTGAGAAAGCTTATGAAGGTGTCTCCAAGATCCACTTCGACAACAAATATAACCGTACAGATATCGCTCACAGAGCCTTCAGAGACTCCAATAAGACCGTTGGTGGTATCACTTATGCCGAAGCTGGTGTTTCTGTTGACAATGGTAACCAGTTTGTTGAAACCATCAAAGCTAAAGTCAAATCAACCAGAAGACCAGGTGCTGATTCTGATATTGGTGGATTCGGTGGTGTTTTCGATCTAGCTAAAGCTGGTTATAACACTGATGAAACTCTATTAGTCGCAGCCACCGATGGTGTTGGTACCAAATTGAGAATTGCTCAAATTTTGAACATCCACGATACCGTTGGTATTGATTTAGTTGCTATGAATGTTAATGATTTAGTTGTCCAAGGTGCTGAACCATTGATCTTTTTGGATTATTTTGCTACTGGTAAACTAGACATTGCCGTTGCTGCTGATTTCGTCAAAGGTGTTGCTGATGGTTGTATCCTAGCTGGTAGTGCACTAGTTGGTGGTGAAACCTCTGAGATGCCAGGTATGTACGAACCAGGTCATTACGATACCAATGGTACTGCTGTTGGTGCTGTTCACAAAGATAAAATCTTACCAAAATTCGACGCTATGCAAAAAGGTGATGTTGTGCTAGGTTTGAAATCCGATGGTGTTCATTCAAATGGGTTTTCTTTGGTTCGTAAAATCATTGAAACTTATGGTTACAGTTACACTGATCCAGCCCCATGGAAACCAGAGAGTACCATTGGTAAAGAATTACTAGTCCCAACTAGAATTTACGTCAAACAACTTCTAAAACCAATACAAAAAGATTTAATTCTAGGGTTGGCACATATAACCGGTGGTGGTCTAGTTGAAAACATACCAAGAGCTCTACCAAAACATTTAAGTGCTAAGATTGATCTAAAATCGTTTGAAATCTTGGATATCTTCAAATGGTTCGGTAAAACTGCCAACGTTCCAATCAAAGATCTACTGAAGACTTTCAACTTGGGTATTGGTATGACCGCTATCGTCAGAGAAGAAAACGTTGCAGAAGTCACCAAATTACTAGAAGAAGCCGGTGAAACTGTTTACAGAATTGGTGAATTGGTTGAAAGAGGTGATGACATCGGAACCATTGTTGAAAATTCTGAAGGTTTGTATTAAGAACCGTGTTGTTATTTAATGAGTGTAATAGATAGAAAATGAAATAATGTTATTTTTTTTGTTATAACAGATGAACATGACTTGTATGAAATTAAATTATGTATCTAAAAAAGTGTATCACTCAGGCTGGAATGGATTTTCTTTCAATGCCCTCGTTATTTGATTCTCAACACTTTGATAGACGGTGAAGATGATGGCACTACTAGTACCAACCTTCAAAAGTCTTGGGAACCATCCTGACCAGAACGTTTTGACACCCTCTTCAACAAATATTCTGTAAGCACAATGCATAGAATTTTTATATAGGTAGTATGTTTCTCTACTTTGCATACGGGTTTTCACAACATCAATAGGTTGTGTTGCAGCAATGACCATGACTGAACTCACGATACTGATGGTGAATGCAAGGTATGAATTCACTTCACCGTTATTTGGTGCAATCAGTTGTCTCAATGAAGCATAAGTACCAAATTGCACTGCACTGTTTGAACATTGTCTAAAAAGAGTTGGTACAGAACCTTGGAAGAACCCTCTAAATCCACGAGTTTGATATATTTCCTGGAACGATTGAAGGAAATTTGTGGCTGGGAACTTATCCCATTTTCTCTTTGCAACGATATAAGGATGATTAGCTAGCTCTTTTGATATACTAGAACTAGCATGAAATGTCTTCTTACCTGAAGTGGAGCCTGTAGAAGTAGTAGTGGTTTCCTTCGCGTCTTCTAGTCCTCTTTCTTTCTTACTCAGTATCAAGGCGCTTTCAATCATTGTAGTCTTCAAGTTTTCGAACGGTATAATCCACAAAGATTCAACAAACCCAGTCATCGCACCAGCAATGACAAGTCTTGGAGCTGAGGTCTTCCCATTATCAGTAGCCATGAACTTTGAAGCAGAGTTGAACACGAGGAATCTAGACCCAGACTTCAGCGAATTCCCTATATTCAAAGCACCACACCCACTGAAGTAATATTTGAACTGATGATGTAGATCAACTGGTTTTATCAACCCTTTAGCATCAGGTATGTTTCTGTGTAGTTGTGTGATGGTTTTAGAGAACTCAAAAGGATATGTAAGTGTGGTTTGAACAACAGATGCAGTAACACCAGCTACAATGGCAGTGAGTAAGTTTGGCTAAAACTCAGTTAGTATACTCATCATTACTTCATCCATGAAACGACAGTCACTCACATCAACTTTCAAGTCACGGTTTGGGGTGTGAGACCCGAGACTAGCCTTCACTTCCTCAGTGGTAGGAATGTCGTCCGAAGCCATCTCAACAGATTGTAAAGTAGACAAATCAGGGTTCTTCAATTAGTTTCAATGTGCTACTCATTAATTGCTAAATGAATCGTTATTTCGCGGGTTGCTGGAAAATCCGTATTAGCACATGACTATCACGTGACATTGTCTTTTAATAGTTTTCTAGTTCCATATTTAACAAGAGAATCAGTTGATTGATCATTGCACTCATTCCGCTATTGAGTGTTGACCACTGTGAGGAAATATGTAGCTGTGAGATGTAATTATTCGATATGCACAGATGATATTCCGAAGGCTTTCATCATGTGGCCAGTCCGCGTACCTGAAAATCGGGACTTGTTGAGGTCGATCACCTATCACGATTCACGGCTGATAAGTCTTTCAATTTTCATATAAACTTAAATGAAATGAAAGTAACAATATGGCACTACAATATGAAGAGCCGATATACAACCCAACAAATGAAACAACATCACCACTAAAAGAATTTCCATGTTTTTATCGATTTGGAACGCTGTTGTTTGTTGTCCAAATCTCAAATCTCAGTGAGCAGGCTATGAGAGACTAGGTAGTCTCAGATCGGCAGCATGTTGGCATATCAGTCCCCGATTAGAATCAATATGTATGGTGAAAGTCTCAATCTTACAATCGCCGAGACTTGAAAGCCCGAAATTCAGACTAAAGTCCCACATGTTTAAAAAAAGGACGCGTTTGCCATAATTTTTTAGATTTTTTGTTGTTGAAATTGGAAAAAAATAACAAAAACTCCTTTTGACAACAAACCAACTACAAACTCACTAACACAACTATCATGTCCCAATTACCACAAGCTGCGCCAACCGGCCTGGCTTCTCTGGTCAACAACGGTCCAGTCTCCATCTTCTCGTACTGTGTTTCGTCCATCTTGATGACCGTCACAAACAAGTACGTTGTTAATGGCTTCAGTTTCAACATGAACTTTGTCCTGTTACTTGTCCAATCTCTGGTCTGTGTTGCTGCTTTGGCTGTGTTGAAGACTTTTGGTGTCATTACATATAGACCACTGAACAAGACCGACTCCAAAAACTGGGCTCCAATCTCCGTGTTGTTGGTCATTATGATCTATACTTCCTCAAAGGCTTTGCAATTCTTGAGTATCCCAGTCTACACTATCTTCAAGAACTTAACCATCATTTTGATCGCTTACGGTGAAGTCATCTTCTTTGGCGGTTCCGTTTCTCCAATGGCTCTAGGCTCTTTCATCTTGATGGTGTTGTCATCTGTCATTGCTTCTGCTGGTGACCAACAAGACTCAGAAACTTACGGTTTAAACATTGGTTACTTCTGGATGTTCACTAACTGTGTCTCATCTGCTGCTTTCGTTCTTTACATGAGAAAGAGAATTAAATTGACCAACTTCAAAGATTTCGACACCATGTACTACAACAATGTCTTATCTGTCCCAATCTTATTGATCAGTTCTTTGATCTTGGAAGACTGGTCCCCAGAAAACTTGGCTGTCAACTTCACTCAACCATCAGTCATCGCTATGGTTGTTTCTGGTTTAGCCTCCGTCGGTATCTCATACTGTTCAGGATGGTGTGTCAGAGTCACCTCATCAACAACTTACTCCATGGTTGGTGCTTTGAACAAATTGCCAATCGCTTTGTCAGGATTGATCTTCTTTGACGCTGCCGTCAACTTCTTATCCATCACTTCTATCTTCATTGGATTCTTAGCTGGTCTTGTCTACGCTGTTGCCAAACAACAAAAGAAATGAACTCTTTTAAGAATTCATCAATAGCTTTCACAGTGTTTCCCTACAGTTGATATTATAGAGAACTGAGTAGTGAAGAAAGGCAATCATTGTATACTAAAAAGCTGAATCATTAGACAGTTCATATTCACCTCATGATGTAGTGTACTTTGAAGTGGTAAAGATCTACAGTGTCTCTATAAATATCTATATATTGAAAAGGTATAAATAACGAATTAAATATTGGTAGATCATGCGAAACTCAAGTCCCAGCCGAGATCTTTCATCAGATCATACCAATCAACAAACTTCACACCATCAGGATTCAATTCCCAAACTTTCTCCACTGCCTCTTTGGCTCTACCAAGATTTCTATACTCCCAACGATCAATCAAATCATCAAAGATATCACTCACCAACTTTCTATCAATCTTACTGACACAGTTTATACCAGCTATGAACATTGGGAAACACAAAGATGCTTCACATTGAGTTCTCATTAGGATCTCAACTGATCTTAATAGTTCACAGAGTAACACTTGTGTTTCTAATGAAGATGAGTTTAATCTGAGAACAGATTGGCGTAAATGCAACTTAGCAGTGTATTGGAACAGTTCAAACAACGTTAGTTGAAGCTCGAGCTCTCTTGGAGTGAACTCACCCAAGAACACAGGATCAGCTCTAACAGTGTTGATTTTGTTCTCTAGTGCTGTACTCTTCTCCATTATGCTTGTGAAGTCAGAGTACTTTGCAGCAGATCCAGATTCCACGATGAATGACTTGCGTTTGAGGTAATCACCAGTGAGTTTGGAGTCATTCAACGATGTTTCAGTCTTCTTCAAAACTCTCTTCAACTCTGCAGCCAAACTAGAAATCTCCCCAATCAAGTGGAATATAGGTCTAGCAACACCTTGCAATGGATCAGCATCTTCTCTTGGAACATCAACTAGCATCTTTTCATAGTCTTCTATTGGGAAATACGTGCCTCTATCACAGATAGAACTAGCATGCATATCATGGTATGAGAAGCTTGACATGAGGAAGTTCTCTTCTTTACTCTTGTTGAAAGTGAAGATCCCACCATTCTGTTTAATAGCTTCTGCACTCATCTTCAAGTATTTTCCCCATTGGGAAACATCACCTTCACAAATTTGAGTTGTCATCAGAATCATACAGTTCACTACCTTTTGAACTCTATCACTTTCACTAGCATTTGGTCTTGTTTCCATGAACTTGAGTGATTTATTCATGTACTTCTGTACTTCTGCCTCATATCCTTTTCCTTTATATGAAGCAGACCAAGCAATCAATGCGTATAGGATACCACGGTTCACCGATGCCATTGGCAGATACAACTTTCTGTAATGGGTGGACTTGCTAGGTACCAAGCATACCACATTCAACATATGATTCTTGAAGTAATCGAATAGGAAAGTCCCAGTTTCATCAAGGTCGAGTTTGATCTCAGGTGGTGATCTCGGTATGTGGAAAGGTTTCTGCAAATCTAGGAAAGGCATGGAGCAGAACTCCTCCAAAGAGTTCGGGAAAGGTTTGAACTGGGAACTGAACATGTTTCTTCTTGAGTTGCGCACGATGGAACTGTCATCTCTAATGTTGTCAGGAGTAGCAGGATCATACGGTTCAACTTTAGGAGTTGGAAAGTTAAGGCTCAAATGTGAGTCCTCCATGAATGTATTCAAGTCGTCAAAGAAGATGAAAGGACTGGATGGAGTCAGTGAGCCGTTGACTGGTACCCAATTATGATGTGGATTAGCACCTCCATTGTTACCATTCGAGTTGGTATTGTGCACATCCTGCATTGGTTCAGTAATACACTCTCTGTTAAAGTTTGTAGTGTATTCTGGTGGGGTTGTCAATGGATGTGTTAACAATGGTATGGTAGGCTTCTTCATCTTGTCCACGAACTCCTGTTTGATCTGAACAGAATCTGTGGATGATGTTGGGGCCATATTTGGTGTTGAGCCAAACTCAAGTAGATTGAATTGTCCAGCTGAAGCCTGTGATGATGAATCGTTGAGGTGCTTCTTCTGCTTCTTGTAGCCTGTGATCTTCTTCACTTGAACGTCCAGCTTTCTCTTGAGCTTTGATTCCTTCTCTGCACTCTCGACTTTCTCCTTGAGCTGTCTGATCTCCTGGATGGTCATGGTGTCGTCTATCCAGACACAGCACTTGTTGAGCCTCTTGCAATCGGAGCATGTTGGGCGTTCCTTGGAGCACTTCTTCTTTCTGATCTTGCAAGTGAGACAGGTTTCTTTGTATTTAGTCTGGACAAATGAGAATATCTTTCCTTTGTTATCAATATCATTGACGTCTGAGTTTATTGAATGATTATCCACAGCGGTTTGTTGTACCGGTAAGCGCATCATGGTGGCTGCTGGCATGGTTTTGTTCACTGTGGTTGTGGTAGTGGATGGTGATCGTTAGGTTGGTGAGTTGGCGGTAAGTTGGTGCTGAAGGCCATTGATAAATAATGAAGCGTCCTTCGCTATCACTATCAGCTATCGCAATCTGCAGGACCACGCCCCAATATTATCGGATTTATCACCAGCTGCTGGGCAACTCCATCTCCAATTTGCCAATTGTCCACCGGCTACTGCCCACTTCCCAGCTGCTACCCAGCTGCAGGCGGTGACGACCACTGATTCTGTTTACATGCAGTAAAACCCTTTTGGGAATCCGGCGGCAATTGATCGCTGAAAGTCCCTCAGTACTCCGTTAACAGATACTGTCACCGATCTATATCATTGTGCCAACTACAGAAACTCCAAACAATGCTTAATGTAGCTGAACAGTACCATGATCGCACAGAGTAATGGGATCACCAGGAACTAAGCACACAAAGTACAGAGAAGGCTGTGTGACGTGCAAGATCCGTAAGAAGAAATGCTCAAAGGACCAGCCAGTATGCGCAGACTGCAAGCGCCTCAACAAGAACTGTGTCTGGGTCAATGAGACTATGTCTATCACTGAGATTAGACAGCTCAAGTCACAGGTGCAACAAGAAGAAGAGAATCATCGTATCCAGAGAAGGGTCGATCTCCAGACAGGAAGGATCACAAATAAACGCAACAGACTGGATGCTTCGGACATGCTCAATGGAGCGGCCTTCAATATACTTCAGTTCAAGCCTCCCACTATCAACAAAAGGTCTAAGAACTCAACACCATTGGTTTCAACTCTTAATTTCAATGAGAGTAATAACTCAGACTCTGAAGATGAAGTTATAGTCACAAGCTCTACTCACAACCGTGATCTACTTCTACGGCAGAAAACACCACACTTGGATCCATCATCGCCTTTCATCAGCTTCATGGTTATGCCAACTAGTGTCTCCAGCTCACCTAAACCCATCACACTTGAAGAAGATGTCGACCAAGTCAAGAATGACACATCTTTGATGAGGAATAGATCACCATCACCATTTGCACATTTCTCACTTGATGAAGCCGATCGATCATCTGTTCCAATGTCGGTATGGGACTCATTGAATCTCCATCCCAAGATTTCCTATCATAACTTTAATCTGGATGAAAGTGGATCGCGGTGTTTCGACTATTATAGAACACACTTATCACAGATTGTTTCTATTGTTCCAGCTGAGTCGAATTACTACGTCAATCTATTCTTGCCATTGGCATCGGTGAATCGTGGTGTTCTATATGGATTGCTATCTTGGTCTGCTGCTCATATGGGCGAGGAATACGAGGACGAGTCTGAGAAGTACATGAATATGGCACTAGAATATCACAATGATGAGAGCTCAAGCGATCAATTGGAATCGGGTGCTGTACAACAACTAGCCTACTGTTTGATCTTGGTCGCAAGAGAACTATGCAAAGGTGATGTTGCAAAATGGCGACAATACTTGAAATGGGGAACAAAAGTCATAGAAGATCGTGGTGGACTTTTTGAGTTCAACTATGACAAGAACCAACACTGGTTGATTTCAAATTACATATATCATGATACTTTGAGGAGCTCAGCAACCGAAAATGGAACCTACTTTCCTGTTAGTCATTATGAATCATTCATGGTGAGCCAATTGGGGCTGATACTGGATCCACTACAAGGCATAGTTAGACCATTGTTCACTATCATTGGTGAGATATCAACATTGGCATCAGAAGTCCGAACCTTGTCACAGAGCTCTTCATCTGAAGGTAAAAACTTACTACTGGTAGGGTACATGCGCAAGGCAAGGCTATTGGAGGATAAGATCGACTTATCAACACCAAACGCTGGCGATCTACAGTCCTTCTCCTCTAATGAGTTAGAGTTACAACTGACACTTTTTGAACTGTTTCAATACACTGCAAAACTACACCTACGACAGTCAGTACTGAAGCTGAATCCATCTTCATTAGAGTCGCAATATATTGTCGGTGAGTTCTTGAACTCCTTGAGTGTTGTTTCTGGATCTGCCGTTGAGGCAGCTTTATGTTTTCCATTGTTCATTGCTGGTATGAATTGTTATTCACAGAAGGATAGAGATATCATAATGGATCAGTTCAATGGATTGATTGAACGGGCTAACTTCCAGAATATTGTCAGAGCAAAGTTCATCACCATGAAAGTCTGGGAATTGGATCCTAATGGTTCCAGTTGTATCGATTGGTATGATATACTGAAGAAATTGGATTGGGATTTGTGCTTTGGATAATGATTGGTGTGTGTGTAACTGGAATAGGGATTCGAAATGACGGGTAGTCGCAATGTAGCATGTAGTTAGATACTCGAGATCGACACTTACAGAGATCTCAGATTAAATTGGTCGATGTACTCATTATCAAAGTGATACCATCGGAGTATGAGGAAACTGATTATAATGCCAGAACTTATAGTAATTCAGCTTCTAGTTCTTTCAAAGATTGACCAATGATACTGACAATCTCATCCACTTGTTCTTTAGTAATGATGAAAGCAGGGCCTAGAAGAACATGATCACCAATGTATCCATCAATGGTACCAGCACCAGATTGAACAAAACAGTTCTTGTCGTAACATTTCTTCTGGAATTTAGCCCAGAATCCAACAGAAGCTGGGAATGGCTCCTTGGTGGCTTTATCTTTGACGAATTCAATAGCCCAGAATCCACCACGGCCTCTAACATCACCGACAAATTTGGCGTCTTTTAGCTTCTCGGCCAATTGAGCACCCATATAGTTACCAACTTCCAAGATGTTGGCGATCAAGTTATCTCTTTCGACTTTTCTTTGGACTTCTAGAGCAACTTGACAGTTGAAGGCATGGGCATGGTATGTTTGAGCACCAGGTGCTAATGTCTTCGCATCTTTGAAAACCTTCATGATCTTTGGAGAGAATAATATAGAGGCAATAGTAACGAAACCAGAACCTAAAGTCTTACCATTAGTTTGGATATCTGGACCTGGACCATCCATAAATTGTTCCCAGGCATTAAAAGAACCAGAACGGCCAAATCCACACATGACTTCATCCAAGAAGAACAAAGCACCATATTTGTGACAGATATCACGAACACCATCAAGATATCCTGGAATTGGAGTTTGACAACCATAAGTTGAACCAGTGACGGTTTCAGCAATGAAAGCAGCAATGGTATCAGTTCCTTCAGAAATGAAAGCGGCTTCAATTTCAGCCAACAGTTCATCTTTGTATTGTTCTAAAGTTTGACCTTCTTTGACGTTTCTGTAAGGATAGACATGGGAGACTTTTGGAGTGATCTTAGGATCGAATAGCATTCCTTCGAAATCAGTTTTTCTGGTGTTATCAGCGATGGAAAAAGCACCAAGAGTGTAACCATGGTATGACTGTTTTCTAGACATGAATTTGATTCTCTTAGTTTCACCTTTGATCAAGAAATACTTTCTAATGACTTTCAAAGCGTTTTCATTAGCTTCAGAACCAGAACCGGTGAAGTTTGCGGATTCGAAAGTACCCTTTGGAGAGTGTTCAACAAGGAATCTAGCCAATTCTTCAGATGGAGTGTTTGTCATGTACAATGGGAAGTTGTAGATGTGCTTCTCGACAGCATCCTTCATCTTCTGTTGGATCTCTTTGTCACCGTGACCAACAGCACAAACAGCAGCACCAGAGTTTGCATCAATCATTCTCTTGATCTCACCAGTATTTGGTTCTTTGATCTCGACGTAGATACCGTCACCTTTCAAGACGGTTGGTAGTTCAGTGATACATGTTTGGTAAAGGACAGAGGAGTCAGTAGCGACGGTCATATTGATAATGATGATAGTCTTAAAACCAGTTCAATTGAATATAATCTTTGAAAGAGAACTCTCTTCTTTTTATATGTCTGTGCAAGGAAATCGATGAACTTCACAGTCCCACCGCGCGTATACTCATTCCATAATAACACACAGCACCTTCCGCTAAATCTCACTTCATCTGTACACTGATAAGTGCTTTCCCGTCTAAACATCGCTCTTTTGGGTAGACTGGCGGCAGTGTTATTTGCACTGCTGAATTGGCAGTCGCGAAATCTGTGTGATTTTTGCGCGCCGCTACCGCCAGACATCCGTTTTGAGCGCTAGGTACACTTAATGCTGGGTCCTGCTGGGCCAGGGACTTGGACACTTACTGGCAGTGGAAATAGCGAGAAGAACTACTATAAGCAGTATATGGAGTATGGAGACTGAATGTATTAGTTTCCGTCAAACTTTCTGAGACGGATTGGGACTCTGAGCGTTGATGACTGGTTTCCTTTCAGTTTGATCTCAACTTCTATACAGTACATGCGGGAAAGGATACACGATTGGAAAGTAGGAACCAATGTCTCTTCGATCTTGTCCTTCAACTCCAAATTCAGTATCAATGACTGTTCCCAGAAATCACCGCCGTCTGACTTTGTCCACTTCGACTTGTCGAGGATTTTGTTCTGGAATACTGAGAGATTGTATGAATCCATTCGTAAACTCTCCATTGATTTGATGTCTTGGACAACTTGGAATGGGATGTACTTCTTGATGTCTAGTCCGTATAGCTGAAATGAATTCTCAAGTTCGATCAGTCTGTTTCTGTACTTCTTGAAGTCTGATCTGATCTGTCTCACTTCGTTTGTTTCTGTATCAAGGAACATATCAGCTGATAGTTTGATTGGGATCGATGTCACTGAGTAAACGTTCATGGCTACCAGTCTAGTCTCAATGGATTTTATACTTGGTGGTTCTGACAGTTCTCCATTCTCTAACGGTGTGAATTTGAGTGAAATGTTCATGGATGAAAGTGTCTCTTTTTCTGTTTGGGATAGCGATGAGTCCATCATGTTATAGTTATCAAATCCAAGCTTGTCCAAGTTAGAGATCTCGTTTGTCTTCTTGATAAGTGAAGGTGAGACGTAAGGTAAACCTTCTGTTGGGAGATTCGTCGTGATCTCGATATATCCGGTGTTGCTAGCTGTAGGTTTTGAGCTTGATTTGAACTTAGACAAGATTGTGTTCTTTTCATTAGTGTAGATGAATCCAGTCTTCAGCTTCAATGACTCCAATGGTGGATTGTTGGCATTTCTTAATGGAAAATTGTATGCAGCACGATCGTTGGTAGATCTATCCACAGGTCCAGTGACCCTTAATTGTGCGAGCTTGACCTGTCTATCCAGTTCTTCCACTTCGTCTCTAAGACCTTCAAGTGTGAGCATCAGGCCTCTTTCTGCCGTTCTAAATGTCTGCTCAATTGAACTCTTTAGTGAGCTTAGACCTCTCTGTGAGGAGAATAAAGACGTACCATAACCGAACGGTATGAATCTCAATGAATGTTCGTGTTCTTTTAATACCATGATCTCTTGGCTTTCAGGTTTGTAAGGATGGAATCCTAACAAAGTAGCATTGATACTGTAGGAGACACTCAGTGAATCCTGTGCTAGGTCTCGGGTAATGATTGGTGATCCTCTTTTCCCTGAATGACCATAACCCAATAAACTGTTGACCTCAAGTCCGACATTGTCTTTCTTCATTCTGTTCAGGCCGAAACTTGGTGGCAGTAGGGTATGAAGTTCTTGCTGATGCTGACAGTTTGTGTCTAGTGTTCTGTAAGGGAACTTGAAAGTGAAGAATTTCTTGTACATCACATTAGGCTCAAGCATGCGATCATTTCTCAGTCCAAGATAGCAACCGTCTTGGTCAAGTGACTCTGCTTCGAATGTCAGATTGGATGACGAGGAAATGTCAGCGTAGGACCAACTTGCACTGATATCCATCATGTTCAGAAATTTCTTCAGTATTTGCTTCTTCGACTTGTGATTAATGACAGATATCTCACCTTCTAGAGTGACGTAAAACATCTTGAATGCAATGGGTTTGTTTGAGGTGTTCTTCATGGTGAAGTAACCATGTACTATATCACCTGAAGTGTACTCTTTCAAGCTTGAAGCAGGTTTTGATCTCTCATGAGGACTTGGAACATCTTTTGTTACCACAATATCGATCTCAATCTTGTCTGATTTCCAGTGTGGTAACGTATGCACGTTATCAATGACACTCTTACCAGTGTAGGCTTCGTGTCTGGGTGTCTCATCGTCAGCATATGCTTCGTTGGCCGGTGTTGCTGGAAGGGAACTTGTATTAGATGCAGGTGGTGGTGGGATGTAATCATTGATGCTCATACGTGACATCTGTACATCAATGGATGAGTGATTTGGTGTGAGTTGGTTGATTGAAGAATCATTGGAGAAATATGATTGAAGGTTAGGTCTAGTTGGAATACCTGGTTCATTTATATCTTCGACTTTGTAGTCTGGTGGATGTTCATGTATGTCAGGATCGAGTGACTCTTGAGGATTCGAGTATTGAACAGACTGATACATCTCAAAAGATGGTAAAACGTCGAAGATGATATCACTGTTTGATATCCCCTTAGGTGTCATTAGTTCTGTCACATAACCTAATCTAACATTTTGTGTCTTTGCTAAAATCTCGGCGTTGTGTTGTAGAAGTTCTTGGCTGTTCTGAGTTCTTTTTGTTTCTCGAAGAACTGCTTTTGTGTAATCTATAGCGTCGTGGTTGATATGTGCAGTGGATGGCGAGGATGCTGCTTGATCATTGACGATATTTGTGGTCTTGTTTGAGGACGATGAGGCAATAGGTGTCAAAAGTGGGGGAGAATGCACCTTTCGACTTGAATCCAGTTCCTTTGGTGGCATGTCAGTGATAAAAGAAGAGAACAGTTTCAGTCCTTACTGATAACGAAACACTAGTTAGTTCACTTCACACTTCAGGAGTTGCAAATTGATGGAATTATGTAGGTTGTACAAATTTTGTTGTTGTTTCGCTCAATTGCGGAATTTTCGCGACAAGTCATCGTCTCGGGCTACAACTACCACTTTCTTTCCACTTACGAAGTACTGTAATACATAAAGCTTCGTATTGAGCGGTGATCTGTTTGTTATGTAGAAGGTTCTGGATTCACTCGTAGTATTTAGTAGAGTTGACTCTTTCTGGGTCTACTTTTATGATGCCTCGATCTTCCTTGAGCTTGAACTGCAAGAGCTTCAACAGCTGGTGAATCAATGAAAGTGTCGGGGTCTGGACACCCAGCTCACCCGCAACCACCAGTAAGTTACCCAGTATAGCCTCTAGTTCAATCGGATTGCCCTTTTCAACGTCCACAAGCATTGAAGGTTTGAACCAGTCATCGTCATCGGAGTGGATGTTGTTGTTTATGACATCTTTTGGTAACTCGACTCCATCAGCTTTGGCTATGGCGACGACTTCTCTCATGGCTGGCACAACAATACCATCAATACCACCAGCAAGGTCTATTCTGGCAGTGTCGATTCTAGCCAATGCAGCAGTAGTGTTCAAGGTTGCATTGTAGACCAACTTACTGTATCTGGCAAGCTTAGCATCTGGAGAGTATGAAACAGTGTTCTTGTCATTTGAGTAGATGGAAACAAACTTTCTAGCTTTAGTCTCTTGGATTTCTTTAGGAAGGTTAGCGTTGTAAAAGTAACCAATGGTAGTCTTGTCATTTTGTGATTGTTTGATTGATCCACCATGGTTGTGGGAAGCGTTGTAAGTGACACCAGAAATACAGACATTTTGAGGATATCTTTTGATAATTGGACGCCCAATATCAAATCCATTCTGGACCAATACAATAGCGGTCTTACCCATAGTCACCACTGGTTCAATCATATCCTCGATCCTGGTAATATCAGGCAGATTTTTTGTGGCAACGATAACGAAATCGTACACCGTCTTTGAAGCAGCTTCAACAGTTGGATAGACGTTTTGCGGTTTCCAACCTTTCACTATTCCATAATCACAGGAATCAATATCATACCCGTCTTCTAGCACTTTCTCATAGTCACTGCGAACAACGATTGACAGGTTAGACTTTCCAACCTTATCAATTCCATATGCCACAATGGCACCAATTCCACCAGTACCAATCAACAGAACGTTACTAGACATATTATCAGGTCCTAGAAGAGTGAAGTTGACTTGATATATTATCACAGCAAAAGATTGAGGGCGGTCTCATTGATTTATAGACACATTACTCGGGATTTCCTAGAAGCGCTATTTCTCACCGCCCAGTACTGTTTTCAGTATGTACTTTGTATTTGATGCGAAAATTCATGGGGGTGTAATTGTTAGTGAGTTATATAACATTAGGAAGATTGATGCTCCGCTGATAATGGATTGCTTCCAGAGTGCGAGTGTGTGTATCATCGCGGTATCTGTGACAACAGTCATCGGAGTAAAATTGACAGAGTGAGGCACAATATAGCTAAATTCATAGTGTTATTCTTCGTTTCCGGGTAACTTGGGCTTATATACAAAATCATAACCTAAACAAAGAACAGTAAAACATTTCACACATCAGCACTCATCATAAAGCACTAAAATGTCCATCGACATCGACAGAATCACCAACCTCACAAGTGATGATCTCTTCAAGACACATTCTTTGATTCAAGTCCAACAGATATCCCAAGATCTTGACATCAAATCAAGCGAGAAACATGAAGAGTTACGCCAATTGGTGGCTTCAAAGTATCGTGATCTGTTGTCAACTGCCGATGAGATCATTGACATGAACAAGCTGGCCAAGATTCAGGATAAGAGACTATACGACTTTAGTTTTCTCAAGAGTGTGAGACTGTCGAAGAACTCGAGGATAGAGAAGAACATAGACAGCTGGTTGGGTACATATGGTAATGGTGATTTGGAAGCTGTTACTGAGCAAAGAAGACATAACATCATCAAGAACAGCGAGTTCTTCTTGGAGTTCTCGAGGCTTCTGAACTTGAATCGTGATGATGACTGGAGAACAATTGTGGACGGTATCAGTAGTCTTCCATTGACTGAAGACTGGTTCGTATCGAGAAAGGCTATATTGATCGACAAATTCAGAGAGTTGGAAGTGATACTACTGGATGAGGTACAGAATATGAAAAGTATTGATGACCTTTATGAACTGAATGGATTCATTGTTGGGAAACATGAAAAGTTTGGCATGGATTTAACCCAATTCGAGAAGACTTTGACGGATAGACTATTGGTTCTTATCAATGCTGAAAACGTGTCGGTGATTATCAAGAACTTTCAAAAGTTTCAGCAGACATTCTCCATGGTTTATCAGAATAATGTTGTGACTAAGATTGACAAGTTGTCTGGGTTGATGGAAAATATTAATGAACATGATGATAATGACAACGAGCTCAAACTATATGAGTTAGATCCAAACGATGATCAGGAATACTTACAAAACATCGAGTATATAAACAACGGTTTGGTGCTCAAGAAATACCAATCAGTGGATAAACTGATCAAAGAATCATTCAGTGATTTGCAGATCTTGAAACAAATTGACAAGAACCTTCACGAAACAAAACACAAAGAACTATTACAGATAATTGAGAAGTTCAAAGTACATTCAAATGAGAAACAAAACAAACCTTTATCAAAGTATTTAAACCAGATATGTTAGAGATCTCAAAGAAGACCAAAACAGAAATCAATATGATAGACAATCACCTGGAATGCCTATATGTGTAGATGTAAATTAAAATGAAAATGATGATAGATATATGAACCTTGTGTGAAAGTCAAACGGGGAGGGGGTCGTAAAAAGTCATGAGCATAAATAAGGGGTACACCAGTGGATACCCAAGAGAGAGCAGCACCAGCGATTTTATAAATAGAGGGATTGGGGGTACACCAGTATAGAAAGGAAGCATCAGTGGAAAACAAAGAGCAACGATTTCATGAGTTCTGGCGATTTATAAATAATAAAGCACACCATTGGTTATTGGACCAACGAATTATAAATAAGGGATTTTTGAATAAATAGGTGTTTGACATCAGTAAGGGCATAAAAAATCATCATTATGTGGGGGAAATAGGATCTTGTGACAGACATCAAAACTTCTTAAAAAGTAATGATTCAGCATCTTCGTCTTTTTGAAGCACAACTTCATTTTCCATTTCGAAATCTTGGAGTTGATTGTTCTCTTTATCAGCATTCTCTTTCACGTTTTGGTAAAGATAAGCAAACACAAAGTTGGAGTCTTTATTCTGACGATACATCTCCTTGACACAGTTCTGTAATGAACTCTTGTGATATGAAGGAACAGTTCTTTCATGTAATTGAACATAACTGTCCATGAATCTGTTTTTTTCCTTTGGAGTTAACTCAAACCAGTTCTTGTAGTTAGAATTGAAGTTATAATGTGAGTACTCCTTCAAGTAGCTGTATGTTGTATCATCGAATGATTGGGTGTTGTATGATCTGTTCAATAATGAAAGACTGTATCTGTAATGCGACCCATCGTGAGATAGTTGTTTAACCAGCTGGACATGGGTTGGAACCATGTTCTTTAGTTTGAGAGCTCTGAATGACATTTTATTTGTTGTGGTAGTACTAGCAGTGATGAATTAACTTGCCCAAAGGACGAAGAAGCAAAGAGGTGACTACAAGGAGGGCAGAGAACAGGAAATTACATTGTTTATGTATTGACATTCTCAGACATTTGAGCGTTTTGAGTTTTGAGTTGTGGTGCCTCACAGAGTGATCTGAGGGGAATGGGTTGATTTTTTTGTTCAGGACGTGATTGGACGCCAAATTGGTGATGTTTTTCTTTTCTTTTGTGTCTTGTCCTATTGTGCTGCGGCTAGATTTACTTTCCCTAGAAACCACTGCCTTGTCCTCGCCGGAAAAATGATTGTTCTGGCGCGAGTGGATTTCTTTGATTTAGCCGGAAGGAAAAAATGACGTGAATCTACCAAAGAGGAAATTGAGGAGAAGGGAAAAGGGCAAACAATTGTCACGGTTATCCCAATGTGGACAGGTTAGACTAGATAATATTACAGTTTGGACAACTGAACACGCTGGGCCATTGGTCTTTTCTCCACAACTTGCATGCTCACCCACTGGACAAGTGTCAGCTGTCACTCCAAGCGCTAGGTTTAGTGATCAGTGTAGAATCAGTAGTGAACAGTGTAGTACCATATCAAGTGGGTTAAACTTTAAAGCGAGCGATAGGAACGCATCCAGCCTACGGCTTATTCAGGATGACACGGAACTGATACCTATATTGCTATCATTGAGTAAGGTACTACTACATACCACACATGACAGAAGACACACATAGTGTCAAATGTAAAGGTGCTTCTAGTCTCGTAAGATATATCAGATGATATAATATCAAACCTTCAGCTGGACAGAGCCCTGAATCTATTCAGTGTTCAGTGTTCAAACTATAATCAGGCCAGATCGGCAATCTGTCCGTTTGTGTTTAATTTCCAGCCCAAGGAAACTCTGGTAAGGGTATCTACCCCTCCTTCCATTTGTTTATCCGTGAGCGTGAGGTTTCTCGATTGGGTAGCCAAAGACGCTGGTTTACTATCAGACATTTCATTCATAAAAACCATGTGTTCAATATTCGTAGCATATACAAGCTGGACAGTGTTCACATAAACCCTCCAAACCCACCGCTGTTTCCAAAACCACCGCTGTTCCCGAATCCCTGGTCACTTCTACCAAATGGCGTGCCTCTAAAGCTTCCACCTGGTAATCCCAATTCAACGCTTTCGTCTCTCATTAAAGGATCATCATATCTTGCACCCCTTGGATGATCACCTGTATTGCCCAAATCTGGACGGTTCAATCCACCGGAGAACAAAGGGTGGGACCTATCGGGTATCATACCATTAAACCCACTTGAATTGGAAGAATTGTAATCCGATAAGGGATCCACATATGGCTTCATTGACGGATATTTTGCTCCCAAAGGATTGATATCACTATCACCAATTGATGGGATCACAGAGTTGAAAGGTTGATTTGTAGGTTTGTTTCTCAATAATTCATATTCATCGTCAAATTTAGGTAACTCAAGATCATTCGTCTTCGGTTTGACAGTCTTGCTTTGTTCAGTTTGTCGTCTGAGTTTTTCTGCTTTTGATTCACCATCATAATCATCAGGGAATAATGGAATACCACAAAGTTTCAATTTGACCTCTCTTGTCAATCTCACTTGATCACTATCTTCCAATTTAGCTAGTGCCGGATTGTTCTTAAATTGTGATAAAGTTGGCTCGACGACTCCTCTATAGAATCTGACTTCTGGTGCATCTTCTTCTTGACGCAAAAACAGTTTACTCTCCAAATGTGAGAAATCACCAATCTTATGGAGGATAGCACCAGGAAAAGTCTTTGACCAATCACCATTGTAGTTATCGTAATAATGATCCAATTCATCTTCACTAACGGGTAGCACCAAGTTTTTGAAAAAGTTGTTATAATTGAGGATACATGATATGATTGCATCCTCATCGTTTTTCACGGTGGTAGTGTATATGTACTCATCATCTTGAGTGTGCGAAATTGTGACATATACCGTTTTCTTCAAATCTTTGTCATATAGTTCAGCGACGTGTGATTGTTCGTCAACTTCTTTGCGAACAACTTCGAATCCAATCCCTCTGAATATGAATGTGGAGAAGCAACCAAGCACTTCAAGTTTATTTCTCAATTGACCCATTTTGAATGTGTGACGTTATGACAATTAGCTTGAAAGTTTCCTTGTTTTGTTTTTGCCATTGAAATATTTGTGCTCAAATCGTGTGCTCATAACCAAATGGGCCATTTATCCCATCACTGAACGCCATAATTCACAATTGCCTTCATGAGACAACGATTCAGCGGTGGAAATCTGATTCGATTCACGGAAGGAGATTTTTACGTGTACATGCCTTCATTGTTTTGAACCTACCAGCTGAGGCCAATAAGGCTTCTGATATGGTTTCTGTTCTTCGAGCTTAACTTCAATCATCGACTCGGGTGACGGGAAAGTAGTCAATGAACTCTCTCTATTCAGCTGCTTCGAAGCATTTATCATCATTTGAACGGTCTTCTCTGATAGATTGGAGTTAGTATCAACGATGGATCGTTGGGAGTAAAGCTTAACATACGGTGAAGTGATGATGTAATTCTTTGGTCTTGATGCCTCTTGCACTCACGCACCTCCTCATCACGTCCTCTCTTTCCAAAATTTGACATTTCTGGATCAACAATTATTCAACTAATGACTTCGAAGAACAGGATTACCGAATTCTCTATGTCACCTACAACACTTATGGCTTGTACACAATCAAGTCATCGCAACCGCGTTTGTTTTTGTTACGCGACTGTTTCGCGCATGTTTCGCGAACTTCTTTAATAAGCTGACGTAAATAATGTTCGCGAAAAGTCGCATTTCGCGAAAACACGGGGACTGGGGTAGCACATAACTACTGGTAGCGTGAGCTTTGAGCTATATATACTACTGCTCTTCTAGACGTATATCTTCATTGCTCTGTTGATAATCAGTGCATATTCGATATGGTAAGCGAGGACAGAGGACACCTGCTTAGGGGGGTTCCGCAATTTGTGGAAGGTGGCTCCAATGTAAATAGCACTAGAAATAGTGCGGTATTGGAACGGGAAAATAGCAATGTCACTTCATGTTCAAGTATAGACTCAATGGCAGACATATCAGAAGTATCGGACTCAATAAATCCACATAGGTCGCTGTTCTACATCTTTGTGCTGGCGATAATAGTCGGTGGGCTACAACTCTCGTGGTGTACAGAGTTTTCAGAGGGAACTCCTTTCTTGTTATCGTTAGGTATCTCTAAAGAAGTGTTAGCTCTTGTGTGGATAGCAGGTCCACTAAGTGGATCATTAGGACAGCCTATCATTGGAATCTTCAGTGATAACTCAGAGAATGTGTCAGGAAGAAGAAAACCATTCATTATTGGAGGCGCAATCGCTACATCCTTATCGCTCTTTTACTTGAGTTATTCAGTTGATCTGATCTCATTGTTTGCTCCAAAGGGTACTGAGCGTGATGTTATCAAATACTATACCATTCCATTTGCCGCGTTCGGTGTCTACTTGTTGGACTTCTCCATCAGTGCCATTCAGGCTGCTTCGAGAGCTTTCATTGTTGATAATGTCCCAACTCATCAGCAACAACTTGCCAATGCCATGGCTGCCATCCTGATAGGTGCCTTCAACATAATAGGATATTTCCTGGGCTCGATCAACTTGGTGCGTTACTTTTGGTTCCTTGGCTCCAGTCAGTTCAAAGTATTGGCCTCTATCGCTAGTTTGACACTACTGGTCACATCGGTCTTTTCGCTCTTCTACTGCAAAGAGAGAAACCCAACTACGGACATTGTTATTAGATATGAAAGAAAGAAGAATCGAAGCAGATTGAGAAAGCTAGGGATCGAGAACCCAACGACATTCTGGGGTGTCTTACAATCTCTTTACAAACAAACGAGACACAGTATAACAAGACTTTCGCCACAAGTGAGAATCGTGTGCTATGCAGAATTCTTTGCCTGGATTGGCTATTTTCCTATGTTGTTCTACACCACTACTTATGTTGGTGAACTGTTCAAGTACGAGTTCTTCCAGAAGAGAGACCCTTCACTACCACCTCTAACACATGATGAGCTACAATGGTTGAGTGATGAAGCCACTAGAAAAGGTGCCATGGCCTTACTACTACACTCGATTAGTTCCTTTTTGGTAGACTTGTTGCTGCCCTTATTAGTGCAACCATTTGACTCTAGAAGTGAGGAATCTAAACTAGGAACAAGTTCTGCAGTTGGCCAATTCATCGAGAAGTATAGAATTAGATGGGTCCCATGGTTGACAGTGAGAAACTCGTGGTACATGTCACATTTTTTGTTCATCGCTTGCATGGCCTCCACATTCTTCGTCAGGTCTTCAAATGGAGCAATCGCGTTGTTTGCAGTACTTGGTATAACATGGGGTAACGCTCTATGGGCTCCATTTGTGCTCATATCTGAAGAGATCTCAAGAATCAAAGAGATCAAGGCTCGAATCCAAAAGGACAGACTTGGACTCACGAGCTCAAGAGAGCTGGAAGCAGGTTCCAAAACTGCAGAAAAGCATGAAAACTATGAACACGAAGCTGGTATCATTCTAGGTCTTCACAATTTCTTCGTGGCTGCTCCTCAAGTGATCAGTTCGCTGTTTAGCAGTCTGCTTTTCAGACTTCTATCCAAAGCATCTAATGATGGCTCAGACTATGATGACAGCTTAGGCTGGGTCTTCAGATTTGGTGGAGTTGCAGCGATTGGAGCACTGATCCTGAGTCTGAAAGTCAAGACCAATGAGGAACTGGCCAAAGAGGAAGAAGACCTGTTTGTATCATCGGCTTAATAAAAGTATTATGTCTTGGTATTTGTAGTAACCTCTAAAAGTGGTGTGTGATAAGTTGGTGATGTTGGACATAATAAGTAGCCAAAAATTACGTAATCATTCTCGCCTATTTTTCCTGATTACTCCAGCCGGCGGAGCGAAGTTACTAGCGAGCTTCCGATCATATACAAAGTCATAACGCCATTCCGTCTGGTGGAAAATTTTGGTATAAATCCCCAAAAGTTTCTCCAACTCATTGTTTTGAGTCATAAAGCCGTTGTTCAAGCCATATTTCACATAATGATCAGAGCCTCAAGAGTATTGGGCCCAATTGCCAGAAGAGCAGTTTTCCAAAACACTATTGCTGTTGCATTGAGAACCTCATCGCTAGTTCAAAAAAGATCAGTGGCCCAACTTTCCATCCCAGCCATTCCTGAGATCAAGAATGAAGCCGTCAAACCATTCGCTAAGACGGACTTGAAAGACTGGGACTTACTGCGGGCATCGATCCTTCGTTTTACCGACAATGGTGCTTTGGATATCCCACTAGTTATTAATGGTAAGAGAATATACGGAAAAGATACCAACAGACAATTACAAGCACAAGTCAACCCAGCCAAGATCAGTCAAGAACTGGCCACCATCACACAAGCCAACGAGCAAGATATCAAAGACGCCATTCAAGCTTCCAAAGATGCCAAAGCCAGTTGGGCAAACACCCCATTTGTTGACAGAGCCGCTGTCTTCTTGAAAGCTGCAGATTTGATCTCCACCAAATACCGTCATGATATCTTAGCTGCTACCATGCTTGGTCAAGGTAAGAACGTTTACCAAGCCGAGATTGATGCCGTTACTGAATTGAGTGATTTCTTCAGATTCAACGTTAAATACGCCCAAGAGCTATACAACACACAACCAGCAGAGTCTTCCCCAGGTGTGTGGAACAGAGCTGAATACAGACCATTAGAAGGTTTTGTTTATGCCGTTACTCCATTCAACTTCACGGCCATTGCTGCCAACTTGATCGGTGCCCCAGCTTTAATGGGTAACACCGTTGTCTGGAAACCTTCAAAGACCGCTGCTCTATCTAACTACTTGCTATACACAATCCTAGAAGAAGCCGGTCTGCCAAATGGTGTCATTAACTTCGTTCCAGGTGAGCCAAACCAGGTCACTGATCTTGTTTTGGACGACTCTGAGTTCTCAGCTTTGCATTTCACTGGTTCCACCAGAGTCTTCAAGAATCTATATAAGAAGATCTCTGACAACGTTGCTCTAGACAAATACAGAGACTTCCCAAGAATTGTCGGTGAAACTGGTGGTAAGAACTTCCACGTCATTCACCCTTCAGCTCCAGTTCTACACTCCGCTTTGTCCACAGTCCGTGGTGCCTTCGAGTACCAAGGTCAAAAATGTTCAGCTACTTCAAGAATCTATGTCGCCAAATCGATATGGGAAGATTTCAAAACCGTCATGGTCGAGTCAATTGCCACCCTTGAGCCAACAAATACTTCAAGTGGTGAAGGTTTGAAAGCCTTTTCTGGTCCAGTCATCCATGAAGAAAGTTTTAACAAGATCACACAAGCCATTGAAGCTGCTAAAAATGACCCAGAACTAAAGATCGTTGCTGGTGGTAGATTTGACAAATCATTGGGCTACTTCATCGAACCAACGGTCATTGAAACCACCAATCCAGATCATCCATATCTAAAAACCGAATTCTTCGGTCCACTATTGACAGCTTACGTCTATGAAGATGCCCAATTCGAGTCTATCCTAGAGAAAGTTGATAAGGCTACTGGATATGGTCTAACAGGTTCCATCTTTGCCAAAGACCGTGCAGCCGTCAGACTTGCTGAAGAGAAACTTCGTTACAGTGCTGGTAACTTCTACATCAACGATAAATCCACCGGTGCCGTTGTTGGACAACAGTGGTTTGGTGGTGCCAGAGCTTCTGGAACCAACGATAAAGCTGGATCCGGTAACATATTGAGTAGATTTGTTTCGGTGAGAAACGTGAAAGAAAACTTCTACGAGATCACTGACTTCAAGTACCCAAGTAATTACAAATAATGAATGCACAGCTACCCACTCTTGATATGAACTTCACTGTATTGTAATCGTATAATAAGTAAATTTGGTTCGAAGCCCCGTGATCTTTGCCCTTTTCACGAATTGGAAAAACAACAGCCAATTTAACCAAACAACTCACTCAGGAAATAAGCAAAACTGACGTCGGAAGGGCACCAGAAGCGATGGCTGAATCAATCACCAGAATCACGTCGATGCTGGAAACAGCCAGGGACTTCGCCATAGAGACGGCAGCTGTTGCCTCTGCGAAATTGGCCGAAACACCAACACATGTCCGGCCACAAGAGGTCTCCAACCTGTTGAGCTCAAGAACTGAAAGAGATATCCTTAAGGGACTCAAATATGTGATCTCATTGATCTCCAGTGGAGAGGATGCATCGAGATACTTTACCGATGTCGTGAAGAACGTCACCTCGTCCAATTTGAAGATCAGAAAACTGGTATATGCCTACTTATTGAGATATTCCGATAAAGAGAACGATGCAGCTCTTCTTTCCGTCAATGCTATTCAGAAGTCATTAGGGGACACCAGTGAACAAGTTAGAGCGTTGGCGATCAGGGTCATGTCTGAGATCAAAATACCATCGATTTATCCAATTGTGCTACTAGGGATCAAGAAGTGTACAAGTGATACTTCAGCCAGTGTGAGACAAGCTGCTGCCATATCCTTAATCAAACTATACAACAACTATGGTGACTCTGCTCAAGAAGAATTACTGGGCTTCATAAAAGTACTGCTGAAAGACAATGATGTGGGAGTTTTAAGTTCCACGATCTTGGCTGTCAAGATCATTTTCCCTTCGAACTTCGATTTGATTCATGGGCACTTCCGCAGATACTGTTCAATCATAGGCGACTTGGATGAGTGGTCGCAAACGTACCTCATAGAAATCCTTACTGGATACGCCAGATTATTCCTTGCCAAACCTAAGCTCTACAATCAAGCCTCAACAGATCAAGAATTCATTTATTTGCCTGATAGATACAACGAAATACCATTCCCAGTCTATGACGTTGAATATGATCCTGACCTGAAACTGTTTCTAGATTCCATCAAGTATCTGGTCTACTCCAAAAGTGAAGCCGTCATTTTAGCTGTCAGCCGGGCTTATTTCCATCTCACCCCTCCAAAAACCTTCAAAGAGGTTCAAATCACAGCTGCTCTCGTGAGGGTTCTCCTAACGAGCTCCTCTGAAGTTCAAGACTTTATTTTACAATCCATACTATTCATGGCTGTCCATGATCCTACCATCTTCGTGCAATACGAGAAGAGATTCTACGTGTTACCTAGTGACAGTCTCACCAACTCCAAATTCAAAATCATGATTCTCTCCACAATCTGCAACGAGAACAACATGAAATCCATCTTCAATGAACTGCAGTACCATGTCCTACACTCCAAAGAACCTAAACTCGCAGTTGAAGCCATCAAAGCCATAGGTATTTGTTCACAGGTTAGCATATTTTGGAGCTCAAAAATATTGAAATGGCTTCTAAGACAAATATCGACACTGAACATCGGAGAAGCTCCGACATCTGAAGCGTTGAACGTTATCGGGCATATTGTTCAGCAGAACCCTGAAAACAACATCAAAACTGTGGTGAAACTTGCAAAACTTCTTGATAATGATACATTCGTTGAAGGTGCTAAAGAAAGAGTTATATGGTTGGTTGGTGAGTTCTCCGGTATCGAACCAAGAATTGGACCTGATGTTGTCAGAAAGCTACTCAAGAAGTTCTCACTGGAGACTCCAGCGGTAAGATATCAAACCATTCTACTAGCAGCCAAAGTCTTTTCCTACCACATAGAAGAATACAAGAAAAACTCTGGTGATGACGATCTTTCCAACTACAACTATGATGATATTGTGGCAAAGATGTTCGCATATAGTATCACATTGGGAAAATATGACGACGTTTATGATATCAGAGATAGAGCCAGAATGTTCCATACATTGCTGACATCAAAGCACACACAACTTGCAACCTTGATACTGCAAGCTCCAAAACCTGTTCCATTGGTCTCGCTAAAAAGAACAGATCCATTGGAGAATGAAGAAGACTTTGCTTCAACCATTCCGGTTGACGATATGATCAAACAGTATAACATCTTACCAAGCTGGGCTGATCAGGATACACTCCCAGCTGCATCCATCAGAGACGTTATCATCGTCGAAGAAGTGGCCAGAAGCTTCTCTCAGCAGTCCATTGTTCACGCCAACAGCAGCAATCATTTTGCATCATCCTCGTCTTCTAGACACCCAGCTCCAGCTCCTGAAAGAAAATTCAAACTGCAGAGTCTTGATGACTTCCTTGCAGATGACACATATACGCACAAACCACAATCGAAAAAGAAGATCATATACCAAGAAGAGAGTTCTAGCGAAGAGGAAGAGGACGATTCCAGTGAAGAAGAAGAAGAAGAAGAAGAAGAAGAGAGCTCAATCGAAGAAGATGATGACGAGGAAGTTGAAAATAACGGGACCACTCATGAAGACTACAGTGAAAATGAAGAAAAAGAATACGGTGACAAAGAGAAACTTCTGTCTTATTGAATAAGATTTTCATAACATCACATCAAACAAATCCAATTTGTAAGGCTCATCTTCCAACGTAGGATAATGTGGCACAAGTGCATCGACCTGTTGGACATAAGCACTATTGTAGATCCTCCAATATGGTTTTCTGACCTTTCTTGCTGGATGGAACAACCCATTCCACACATAATTCAACACCAGGCCTGGTCCGACCGCTACTCTAACACCCTCAATCCCCTCGAGAATTCTGTTGATAACATGTGGTGATGTCTCAAAGATGTTTGGAAGTAGTAGATTCAACAAATGGATAAAAACATCTTCGCATCCTAGCCCAATACATCCCAGTGTGATATGTCTCACGACAGTAGCTGCAGTTTGTCTGTGGACTTGGTCACGATCAGTCAATGCATCTTCAAGTAACGGCGTCACAGCATACATGTAATCGGCGGACATATCACCAATATACTCGAACATGAAAGTCATAGCTTTCAAGACACCATTCTGGACATTTACTTCTGGTGTTCTGTATTCGTTCATCAAGGCTGGTAATACGGTAAACGGAGCACACGTCTCAGCCACAATACCTATGGCAACAGCTGTACAGACTCTCAGTTGACGTTCTTGAACCCTCAAATTGTTCAGTAACGTGACTAGCACTTCTTGTGGGCCAACAGCTTTGGCAATGTACCCGAACGTATTATTGGCAGCTCTTCTAATACTTTTTTTTGTACTTTTCAACATATCAAGCAGCTCGAAACAAATACGCATCCACTCTTTTGGTGAAACGTACTCAGCACCTCTATCAGCTATACGTCCAACTAGATCAATAGCATTCTCTTGAACTTTGTCATGTCTGTTTTTCAAGATAGGTGTCAATGTTGGTAGCAGTTGATTGATTGGTGGTTGCATTGATTCAATACCAACAACAGTCACAATCGTTTTCAAGGCACCTAATAAAGAACCTAAAACTTCAGGGAAAACTTCACCCAACGATTCGTATAGGATGACAGATAACTTATTCAAAGTTTCTTCTTCGCCACATGCTTTGATCACAGGTGCGATAAATCCTATCAAATCAGCAGCTTGTTGACGAGTTTCGGCAACTTTGTTCTTCAATCTATGAAGAATGGTGGTGACAATGGCACCAATGTAAGGTTTGACTCTAACGTCAAGTGATTTGATGGTTGTCGCAATACCCCTTAGTATTACAAAATCAGCTTCGGTTTGTTCTTGGAAAGCAACCAGTAGACCATCAATTAGTCTTTCTTCTGTTCTTTCAGATAAACCCGTTGTCCCAAGATTAGTGACTACCCTGTGAACTGTATCGACAGCCATTCTCCGAAATGGTTCAGACTCATCCTTTAGAGTTTTCAATAATCGCTCGATAATCTCAACGACACCTACCTTCTCAGATAAGACAACAGTGGTCTCAATGACGATTCTGGAGGATCTCTTATCCAGTGCCAATCTTCTAACCCAGAAATGCTTGAAGAAAGGTGGTAGAACTTCTTCCCTTAGATATTTTGGCTCGACACCGTCTGTGGCTGAGCACTGTTGAACAACCTTGAGGACAGTTTTCTTCATTTCTTCATCAGGTGAGCTAAACTCTCTTAGAAGAATGTGCATAACTTCTCTAGTGTAATAACTGGCATACTCAGCATCCATCAATGGGATTAAGAACCCAATACACTTGAGAAAAGCAGCAAGACTTTTACCTCTATGTCTTTTCATGGCATTCCACAAAGGTTCCAAAATGGACTCGAATGACTCAATACCATATGGTGCAGCAGCTTCAGCAAGAGCAGAGAGAGCGTTAGCGGTCACGACTCTAACGGCTAGTTGTTCATCGGTTAGACCCTTATTGATACAAGTCACCAAGTCGTTTAAATGAGGCAAGACACCACATCCCATTAGTATTGCGATTTGTTGAATGACTTTGATACCCGTGTGACGAGCTTGCCACGATTTCTTCGAAGCACAGACTGCTTTCAAGAATGGTAATGTTGCTTGAATACCGAGCGCACTAGAAACGACAGCAAGAGCTCTCGACGTGGTGTTTCTGATAAACTCGTCGCTATGATCAATATCTGGTCTCATAGTGGATATCATATGGGATAGACCAGCAGCTTTGGACAAATTAGATATGATTTCACGACCTTCAGCTCTCGTTAGATAGTCTTCATCGATAAGTAATGGAGATATAACCACCAAAATCTTATGTGTGAATGGTCTTATCATATCATCCAATTTATAAAGAATTCTGTCTATCACTTTCACCAGCAGATGTCTTTCTTGATCATCCAAACTTTTCTCCAGTAGTAATGGTAGTATCTGGTTGAAAAGAGCTTTTGCTCCGAACGATCTAGCATTGTCTGTTATCGATCTCAAGGCGGCTTTTCTAACAGCAGGAGTTCCATTCTTCACTTTTAACAGCAATCTCATGATTTTTCTTTCCTTGAGCTCTTCTAAACTGAGATCATCTTGTGATTTGTTATCGAGTAGTTTACCAAAGTATTTCTCGTCCTCCTCCTTGAAGAACTGTAGGTCTTTGACACCTGGGATCTCAGTAACTAAGGCATTTCGTATCACACTGGATGCCACCTTGTTCTCAGTTGGCATGATGTATCCATCAGGCACTTCTTCTGACTTTTCTTCCGTTGATATGGTCTTCTGCTCCCAACGTGACTGGTTCGGAACTACTTCAATGTTCTTTTCTTCAGCCTGGTCTTTATCTACCACATCCCACCTTCTCTTTCTGGATCTTCTTGGTGGTGTTTTGCTACCATCTTCTTCACCTTCTGCAACCTCCTTAGCAGCATCTACCTCTACCTGTTTCTGTCTGTCTTGAGCTTCTTGAAACTGCCTCTGTTCCGCCTCTCTTATCTTAAGTAGCTCTTCATCTGTGATATCTGGATTTCTCTCTGGTGATAGTTCTCTGTTGAATCGTCTTCTGTGATAATCCGTCTCCCTGTCAAATTTGGATCTCCCTCTATTTCTATCAGCTAACGGATCGAGATCTTCATCGTTCTGTGTGATTGAGTCTTTGATGTCTTGTGTGACAGAGTACTTCCCAGTAAGACTATACTGATTACCCGTCTCTTCAGCTTTCTTAAACACAAGTTGACGGTCTAAAACACTGTTAGTAAGCAATTCATCATGTCTATTATCATCGAACGCACTTGACATGGCACTAAACACCGCAAATTGGCAGTTTTGTTATGTTTTTAACACTTTATTTGTTTGGTTAAATAACTTTTGTTAAAATTAACCAGTGCTAATAGTTAATTCCCAATCCAGAAATTTTCGCGGATGTTCAATTATGCTGTTTTGGTGATGAACTTTTGTACGTGTTTATAATGTCACAACAAACGAGCATTTTCACTGCAATCCGCTATGCTACCGACCTTTTTCGTGCGATGGCTGGCACTGGGTGCCGTGCTTTCTGTGCGTGCTCTTGCACAGGAAAACAACGATGAAAGTCAGCCCGAGATTGAGCAAGTTATAGAGGAAACAGTGCTGGAAGATCAAGTGGAAGATGAACCTCTTATAAAACAAGTTGCCATTTCATACCCTTTCACTGAGAAGTTAGATATTACTCTCCTACCGAAGAACCACATACTCACGTCTTTTGATTTCCAGCTCTCATCCGAACCATGGGATATCACTAAGCCAAACAAGTTCACAAATTACAAATCATTTCCAAGGTCTTTGGCTCCAATACTTGAAAGAACAGGTGCAAGAGAACTGCACTTGAGATTTGGTCAAGGGTGGTGGGATGCAGAACTATGGGGACAGTTGCCAAATTCAGGAAAAACCTCTGGAGGTGTGGGTGTTGAAGTATGGGCTGTCATTGAGGCAAAGGACAAAGAGTCAAGTTTAGAGCAATGGACTTCACTTGTCAACTCTCTCTCAGGTTTGTTCTGTGCCTCATTGAACTTCATTGATAGTACAAGAACGATATACCCAATCAACTCATTTGACTCTGAGCAGAACTTCACTTTGTTTGACGAAGAAAATAGGCTATTCCTGTTGAGATCAGCGCTTGCTGCTGAACCCGTCTGTACTGAAAATCTAACCCCATTCCTAAAGTTCCTTCCAACGAGAGGAAAGGCAGGTCTATCCTCTCTGCTTGATGGTCACAAGGTCTATGACTCGTTATGGCACATGATGTCTATTGATGTTGAAACTGAGTGTCACGATTCATTCTGCAGATACAACATGGTACAGAAAATTGATGCTGTTTCTAATATCAATAGATCCCTCCTCAGGAAGAGAGATCCGATCCCAAAGCCGCTACCAGGGGACCAACTCAAATGTGATCCTACCAAATATCATGACGTCTTCCAGTGTTTCCCATTGGACGACCCACAAGATATCACATTCACTCTTCAAGACCTGTTTGGCCGTTCAATAATCGGGCCAAGCTTGATTGCAGAAACACCTTCCACCATATGTGTTCATGCTACAAGGGACTGGAATGTATACTTGAGAGCTGGTGAAAATCACTATGGTACACCATCGAACTGCTTTGAATTGATTGATCAGGACCGTTATGACATTTTCCTATCGACTTCAAAAGCTTCAAATGTCTTGGATATCAAGGAAGTTCCAATCCATGTGTCCAGATCACTTACTGGCTATGCTCAAGATAAAGGTGACTCAAGAACAGTGTTCAGAAACCCTACAGGTGATTTTGTCAAGCTACGCTATCTTGAAACATTGCCTTGGTTCATGAGAGTATATCTACATACGCTCAAGATAGCTGGTGCTTCAAAGGAAGAGGTTGTCAAATCGATCTATTACTCCCCTGAAGTTGATCGTCAAAGACCATCACATATTGAATTTGAGCTAGTGATTCCGCCAAACTCGAACATCGCATTGTCATATTCATTTGACAAATCATTATTACTTTACGCAGAGTATCCACCCGATGCTAATCACGGTTTCTCAGTTGAACCAGGTGTCGTGAGTGTCATTGAACCAGTTGATTATCAACTAAGAACATCCGCTGCTTTGTTAACTCTACCTACTCCAGATTTCAGTATGCCTTATAACGTGATCATCCTAACTTCCACTATCATGGCATTGTCTTTCGGTACTATTTTCAACCTGATTGCGAAGAGAATTGTTACGGAGGATGAGGCGATTCTACTTGGTGCTGTGGGTCCACTGGATGCTGCTTTGAAACTCAGACAAAAGATCAAGGATGGTATCAGTACAGTGGTAGCTTTTATTACATCAAAACTATTTGGCAAGAAATCATCTATCACAGAACAAACAGAAAAACTACAGGTCGACGAGTAAATCCACAAATGATGAATGATCAAGCATGTATATGACAAAAGAAAGGTAAATCTTTTACTTCAATCCGGTCTCTATATCCCGTATTATCGTGAGTAAGTTTCCAGAGTTTTCGTTCAACCATTCCTCCATTTTCAACCTGTGATCCCTCAATTTCCCACTTATTGGTAGTTGTCCAAACGTGGACGAATTCATTAACATATCGAACAATGGACTCCACAGTTCTTTGTTCCAGTATCTCTTCAAGGGAATCTTCAGCTTATATCTGCCATCAATATTGACTGTCTCGATGAAGCTTCCATATAACATTGTATGGATGATACCAGCGATGCCGAAATAATCTACCTGATATGTCCATGTCTCATCATTTCTCATCTCTGGACAGTCTTGGTTATCAGTCTTCCAGTTTGATCTGAACTTGACGTTCTTGGGAAACAAAGTCATGTCTATTGATCTCCCGAAATCTATCAGTTTGATGCCTCTCGATCTCCAATCTTCTGAGAAAGAGCTGTCATTTAATCGCAGCATGCAATTATCAGCCTTCAAATCACTATGCATGATGCCAATACTGTGTAGACTCTCTATCACCTTAAGTAGTTCAATTGCAACAAAGACCACAAGAATCTCATCCACATTCTTTCCGGTTGACCTGTAGAGATTCACGATGTCTAAAATGGTACCTTGCTTGATATAGTCAAGTATCAGATAACTTTCATCTTTGAATAGGTGGATTTCATCACCTTTGATGATTGAATTGAGAACTTTTGATCCTTCTAGTCTATGTTCAATCTGTTTCAAAATGTAAAACTCCCATGCACTTGATGGGTTTTGAACTTTGATAGCCTTGAACTGTCCACTCATACTCTCAGCTAAATAAACGGATGCAAACCCACCTTCCCCAAGTAAAGACTTCAGATTGAATGTGTTCCCATTAGCGTCAAACTCGATAAACACGTGTCTCGTTGACTTTATGTTCAACGACTTCTTCAAAGTTGAGCACATATTTTGCATCTTTGAGTACTTGAAAATACCATTGTACGATCCAATTGGAGGTTCTATCTCATTCAGTAGCACACTCTTCAGACCTTCATCCGCAGGGTTCACAATACAGACCTTATTGAAAACTTCAGCTCGCAGCTTTTCTTCTTCAATCGACCTTTGGATTTCAAGTTCATTGACTTTTGATGTGATCTCTCCCATGTTGGAGCGAGTATGTTCTGTCACATTATCATCATATATCAGCTCATCGTCCTCTTGACTTTGATGACCATTGCCGTTCTGTACACGCTGATTGAACATGGAATAGATGTCATCTTTGGCTTCTTTTGTGAAGAACGTAGCAGTTGGTGAAGCCCGTTTCTTCAATGCAGTTGTATCTAAGCGGATTGTCTCATTAGGTTGTGTTCTTTCAATTAGTTTCGTGACAATCGAAGGAGGAGATGGAGATGGGATCAGAGGTAGAGAAGTTTCAGGTTTGTAAACGTTTCTCATCATGGCCAAAACTTCTTGCACGCAGAACTCACCGTCAGACTGATATAGCAAATCAAAATTGAGATCTACCTTTTCTGGTTTCTTTCCTGGGTTCTCGATTATCTTGTAAACAGCACCATATGAGACTTGGGTGCTGTCCTTGAAGACAGATACTTTGGGATACTTTACTCGATGTGTAGATTGTTGCTTTAGAACTTGTCCAGCCCATGGTGTAGCTTCTGGTTTGTTTTCTTTATTCCGTATTTTAGATGATCCCAAACTCTCCCAGCCACCAGTCGTTATGCCAGAATCTCCCTCAGGATCATTAAATACGTCCAGTTTCCTCTTACTTGTTCTGGTCTCGTCGTGAGCAGAAAACAGCGTTCCACTTTTGACTGATAACACTGCTCTTGCAGGGAATGCTGGAGACTCCGGCTCGCCGTCTTGTCTCACCCTACTTTCAGTTCTCTTTTTGAATTCATTGTATCTCCTCTGTAATCTGTGTAGGGGCCTGGCTTCCACCTTCAAACCTTCTTCATAAACCTCCTCTGCTTGATTATATCTGTTATCACCTTCAAGATAGTTGGCGTACTCTTCATAAAATGTGGCAAGGGTCTTCCCTATTTCCTTCCTTATGAGATAAATAAAGATGTCTCTTGGGTTTTCTGAGTATTTGGCATAATTCAACCAGACTCGAAGATATCTCGGGTCATTCTTATAGTACAAGACGTCTCTGAAGTGTGATGTGCATCTTTCTAGGACCTGAACCAACCCGCTCTCGGCCGTCACTCCCGAGGGATAATTCATTTTTATCCATTGTATGTAGTCCAAATACGGTTGTAGTGGATCATCAAGCTCGTCAATGTTCTGCAGTAGTTCCTCAATCTTCGTTCTTTCCTCAGCTTGTTGTGACTTCAATTGATCTGGAGGTGCAGTGAATAAGTCCTTCAAAGCTCTGGCCGAACGCCCTTCTTTCACAGGTTCAATGTTTTCCTTCTGTTGCTCGATGATATCGAACTGAACGGCTTCCTCCTGCATTTTCACCGGTTACCTCCCGACGAGTATCTATTTATATGTCAAAGTTCCATTTGTTTATTTGTTTGTTTACATTTTGGATTATTTGTATGGAAGATTAGGTCGGTAAGGGAAGCACTGGAACATGTCACTTTATAAATGTGGGACTTGTCCCCCACTTTATTAACGCTTATGACCTCCTAATCTAACGATAAACTCTGCGCTATTGTTTGGGCCTATTGTCGAGCTGATGAACTGTCTTTTTTTGAAGCAAATAGAACAAGTAGCACGCTCTTTGTCAAGAAATGTGTCTGATACGCCAAAAATATCAATCATAAAATTTGCAGAAAGTGGAAACGCTATAAACCTACCGGTAGTGTGATCTTTCTGATTGTTGTCCAGTATATGTCTACTGCACCACTGACACATAGTTTAATGTTACAATGGGCCTCTTCACTCGACAATTGGCCGTCAAATCTATTTCGGAGTTGGGGAGCCCACCTACAAATCCAGTGAACAATTTAGGCACATTTTGAATACATTCTGCCACGATAAAGCTAATTAATAGAGTGCCAACATAGCCTATGGGTCACTCTTTACATCGACTGCTACTTCAAGATCACTTCAGCTGGCAGGAACCATCTGTTTCATATAAAATTTTACCAGCACGTAACCGCCCAAATGGTCGAACTTTTTCAAACTAGGCATCTTGGCCGAGTGGTTAAGGCGAAAGACTTGAATTTCAAGGTATCTTTTGGGATTTTCCCGCGCAGGTTCGAGTCCTGCAGATGTCGCCATGTTACATTTTTTTTTGGCTTGAATCACCCTCACCTCAATCCTGAACTTTTCACTGTTATTTAGCAACCATGTTATTAGCCCTGTCTCATTCTCTAAGTTTGGTTTTAGTTTCACACTAAACAGTAGTTTTTTACTACAAACTTTTCCCGTCAAAGATCAGGCGGAAATAGCTTACTGATGATATCTCCGAATCCAAAGAACAATACTAGTATTAGATTAGCGTCACCAGATCAATCTGGGTATTAAATTTCTGATTCGTATGATTTATGTTATTCCAAAACCACAAGGTGCTTATGTATACTATAAAAAAGTGACCACCAATGACTTACGAGCCTGAAAGTACGTTTTGAAGATGATGTTGCAAAAAAACAATCATACCAAATTCTTTTTCTTATTATTGCCTCAAAATGACTCTAATAATGATGATGTCACCTTGTTTAATCACTATAGAGCAGAGCTACTCAGATGGTGTAGTTATTTCGCTTCTAATGGCAAATTTGAAGAAACACAAAATTATAAGAACAGTAAATTATCATTTGATATTCTCAAAATCTTTTTAACAGTTATCTAGGTTTCTTTAAATTTGACATTTTTTCAAAAGCTTCTCCAAAAGTCTTTTCAACGGTATCACTTGATAGCCAGTAGTCTAAAACAGTCAATCTAATCACGTTTCTTTTGCTTTAGACTAATTATTAGTGATTCCCATGTCATTGAAGTATTCTCAACTTACCCATAATAACTCTTATCGGGTAATTTTCGCGACCAGAAAAGTATGGGGAAACCGTTGATCGTCGTAATTCAACGTTCTCTCAACATCGTAATCATGGAAGGTACCAATTACCATTCGCATGGCGGTGATATGGTCCAACACTCCTGAGGTATACTCTCGCAGAATTACAATTCCTCAATGAGGAACATTGGCCCATGTCTTGTCTCGTGATGAGCGTCAATTAACCGGTACAATTAACCTCGTCTAACTGTCAGCGTCTAGCACATGTTTGCTGATTAAGTTGTAGTAGCTTTATCGAGAGAGAGAGAGAGAGAGAGAGAGAGAGTGAGTGTGTGTGTGTGTGTGTAAGTGTGCGCGCGTGTGTGATAACGGAGTTACTAATTGCCGAAGTGGTTGGCTGTTCCTTCACAGTTCACAGGCCACACACCACATAGCTTTCATAGATTGATTGTAACGAGATACCGGATTGCCGATACCTCATTTCCATATTTCCAATTCTCATACCGTTGTGGCCAAGAATAATCCACAATTCTCCTATCTTCTGAGGTTATGATCTGTAGAAAGACCGCCAGCGATAAAGTGCAACAAGCCAAATCGTTTGTTCAGAGTAAGAATAGAATACAATAGCAGTTGACCGAGATTGATCAGTGCAATATCGAGTAAAGAGTAAAGACTGAAGACTCCTTGAAGAGAGAGAGAGACCCGTCGACGGAGTTCATACTTCACAATCTCACGGAATACGACAAACATTGAAACATTGTGACAGCGAGAGAGCGTATTTTCTAAAAGGAGTCCCTGAAACAGAACACGGGCACCGAGCTTAGGCAGACAGTGAATATTGATCCAGAAGGGTTGCAAAGATTAGGGAGGGAACTCTGCTGAAGCTCTCATTAATCAGTCTCAGTAGAACCGCCGTACTTATCAGTGTTACTTCAAGTTCCGTTACCTCTTTCTTATTTTTGCTGGCACATTCATCGGACGAGTAAAGTTTCCTTTTCAGGCTGAATAACTTGGATAGCAGTTCCCGCGTTGTTTTTGTGAACGTTGAACACCCTGCCAAAACTCACAACCGATGCGCACACCGTGTGATTCGAACGGCTGTGACAATATTTGACACATTGCGTAGCTGAACCCTGACTACTGAGCTCCTCTGATTATCAAACCCTCAAAGGATCAACAGGAATACCCCTGACACGATCATAAAATCGTTCTTGATCTATGGACCGTGTTTATCGCTCTCGGATTTTAGAACCGTACACTTTCTGATCGACCAAGTTTGCATAGGTAACACAAAATAGATAAAACTGTTAGGGTTATTTGTGGTGCCGCCTGCGGGGCACTACTTTCCAGGGCAGGATCTTAGATCAAGGCTGTAGATTGGCCTCAATTCCTGGAGAAAGTCTTGAACAGCTAAAGGCCGTGCGTGTTAAGTGAATGCAAGTCACAACATGAGCCTGAATGTCAATTCTAACCTCAATCATCGATACAGTTAGTTGTCAATGCTGAGAGACGAGTAGTGTTACTTGACATAGGCACATAATTCTCAAACTGGTAAGATTAAGGGCTGAATAGCTTTTTACGTGGAGCCCGAATGTTATAGCCATGCGATTTTACCACCCATCTCCGACTCCGAATCTGAAACGTCATCCGTCATGGAGCGCCGCTGCTAAGAGCGAATAAGGTCAAGGGCAAAGGAACGCTAGGCATACCAGGGCGGCAAGTTCCTAATACTGGGGGAGAACAGTCTCAAGGCCCAAACTTTTGAGTCTGGCCTCTAAGAGATATCGGAATTGAGACCATGTTTCTTGGAATTTCACCAGCGTTGATTTGACGTCTTTGCTGAGATGGCTTTAAGTGCTGCCTACTACTTGTGGTGCTCTACATAGACTCTACCTTCAAGAATTGAACACAATCAAATACCAGAGTAACAGCTCATAAAGTTGGGTCCCAAGTTAGCACCCCGGATTGTCTATAACCAGCAGATCATGTTTTCGAGTCGTTATAATCCGATTCGGTGTAATTGAAATCAATTTTTCAGCTAAAGATGTACCGAGCTTTTGCGTCTTGAGCTCACCGGATCGCCAAACTTCGCGGCTGAACTTTACTGAGAGACGCAGCGAAAGCCGCGCCTAATGAATTGTACGTCTTACCGACCCCGCTTCATTTTTTACGTGGTAATGCTAGCACGGGCTCTGGGACTGGGACTGTGATCTAGTGAAAAGGAGTTAAGAGACCAATGGCTCAGGTATATAAGCTGCTGCAGTTCCCTAAATCTTCAACTCTTTGGTTCTCTTCACAAGTTCAATCTTATTAGTGAAAAATGTTTGCCACAACCAGAGTTTCTGCTATTAGATTATCTTTGGCCTTAAGAGCCTCATCAAGATTATACTCCAATATCCCATTGAGTGTTCCAATCACCTTACCAAATGGTATCACCTACGATCAACCAACTGGTCTATTCATTGATGGTGAATTCGTCCCTTCAAGACAAGCCAAAACCTTCGAAGTTATTAACCCATCTACCGAAGAAGAGATCACTCATGTTTACGAAGCTCGTGAAGATGATGTTGAATTAGCCGTTGCTGCCGCTGAAAGAGCCTTTGAATCATCTTGGTCAACTGCCGATCCAGCCTTCAGAGGTCAAGTCTTATACAAATTGGCCGATCTAATTGATCAAAACGCTGAAGTCTTAGCAGGTATTGAATCTCTAGACAACGGTAAATCATTACTATGTTCAAGAGGTGATGTTGCTTTAGTTGCTTCTTACTTAAGATCTTGTGCTGGTTGGGCTGACAAAGTCTACGGTAGATTGATCGAAACTGGTTCCACTCACTTCAACTACTCCAAGAGAGAACCAATTGGTGTTTGTGGTCAAATCATTCCATGGAATTTCCCATTATTGATGTGGTCATGGAAAATTGGTCCAGCTTTAGCCACCGGTAACACTGTTGTTCTAAAACCAGCTGAAGCCACCCCATTATCTGCTCTATTCGTCTCTAAACTAGTCCAAGAAGCTGGTATCCCAGCTGGTGTTGTTAACATTGTCCCAGGTTTCGGTAAAATTGTTGGTGAACATATCTCTAGACATCCAAAGATCAAGAAGATTGCCTTCACTGGTTCTACTGCTACTGGTCGTCACATTATGAAAGCTGCTGCTGAATCTAACTTGAAGAAAGTCACTTTAGAATTAGGTGGTAAATCTCCAAACATTGTTTTCAACGATGCTGATATCAAATCTACTGTTCAATCTTTAATCACCGGTATTTTCTACAACTCTGGTGAAGTCTGTTGTGCTGGTTCAAGAGTTTACGTCCAAGAAGGTGTTTACGAACAAGTTTTGGAAGAATTCAAAGTTGCTGCTGAAAACATCAAGATTGGTGGTCCATTCGAAAAAGATGTCTTCCAAGGTGCTCAAACTTCTCAAATGCAATTAGATAAAATCTTATCTTATGTTAAAATTGGTAAAGATGAAGGTGCTAGAGTTATTGCTGGTGGTGAAAGATTAGGTGACAAAGGTTACTTTATCAAACCAACTATTTTCGCTGATGTTAAAGAAACTGACAGAATCGTCAAGGAAGAAATCTTTGGACCAGTTGTCACTGTTTCCAAATTCAAAACTGTTGATGAAGTTGTTAAATTAGCCAATGACAGTAACTACGGTTTAGCTGCTGGTATCCACACCAGTGATTTGAACAAAGCTATTGATGTTTCCAACAGAATCAAAGCCGGTACTGTTTGGATCAACACTTACAACGATTTCCATCAACAAGTTCCATTTGGTGGTTACGGTGAATCTGGTATTGGTAGAGAAATGGGTGCTGATGCTTTAGATAACTACACCCAAGTTAAAGCCGTCAGAATTGCTATTCAAAAAAAAATTGAATAATTTAGCTGGCTAACAAGTTTCTCTTCAATATTCTGTTTTCGTTTAAGTGTATATTAGTTATGACCCCCTAAGAATAATGATATTCTATGAACTATTAAAACTGTAGAGAACACCAACTATTAGATAGTCTCCAGGCGCTAAGTGGCTATTATCAACGTCGTCCACGTCGATAGTAATCAGGTGGATATCAAAGAGCCTCATGAGATATGTTTCATGTATAGATGTGTATTATATACTGTTATAAGACTGTGTTAACACCATGACCATGTTTGAGTAATGTTTATGTGATTTTTAGTGTATCCTAAATCTCTTTTGTTTTAGAAATTGTGTCAAAACTTCCCCCAAACCCTAAAAATAAGTCACATGATGTGATATTCCTAAAAAGTTGAATTAAGTGAGACTGTCAATCGTTTTTTTTTCTTGCAAAGAACACCCAGACACCACAATAGAAAAGACACGCGATGAAAAGCAAAATTCTTACCTAAGCTTATTAACAAAGATTACATAAGATTTTTGCTTTTCACATAGTGAACGTATTTGATTTTCTCCAAAACGAAAAAAAAGTGAAAAGTTGAATTCTTTAGTTGTTTGAAGATTTAGACTTGATATCAATAGATCAAAACAAAATGGTATGTCTTGATAGTTAAGCTATTGAATGAGAGTCATCAAAAGAGAAACTGAAGCGTTGAAAGGCGAAGTGATTTAGAGTGAAGAAAGAGATTATTGAGGTTTAATGATGATTTGGTTTTGTTCATTTCTTTAGAATTTGGGATTTATTTCATTCGTTTATGAAATTAAGTGTTATTTTTACATATGATGGTTGTTGAAGAGGTTTTACAACTGTTGAATCCTGGTTTAAGAAGAATGGATGAAGAAATCAAGGCATCAGATGAATCCAATCTCCAGAACAATGAATTTATTAAACCTTCCAATCTTTATTCTCTAATAACTTTTATTCTTTCAAATAAGTCTCAATACTAACTGTTCACTTTTAGAGTGACGCTATTACTATCAGAACCAGAAAGGTTATCAACAACCCATTGTTATCCAGATTACAGTTTGTCATTGACGTTTTGCACCCAAACAGAGCCAACGTTTCAAAAGATGAACTACGTGAAAAATTAGCTTCCATCTACAAAGCTGACAAAGATGCTGTTTCCGTCTTCCATTTCAGAACCCAATTTGGTGGTGGTAAATCCACTGGTTTCGGTCTAGTTTACAACTCTGTTGCTGATGCCAAAAAATTCGAACCAACTTACAGATTAGTTAGATATGGTTTAGCTACTAAAGTTGAAAAACCATCCAGACAACAAAGAAAACAAAAGAAAAACAGAGACATCAAAGTCTTTGGTACTGGTAAGAGACTTGCCAAACACAAAGCTAAACGTAACTCTGATTAGAGATGCTAGTTTTGTACTAATATAAGCCATTATTGTTTTATATGTTAATACTGTTGTATGTAGCCACCACCAAAATTTCGCGAATTATATAGGAATTGAACTAAGACTAATAAACGGCATAAAACCATTGTTAATATACGCTCAAACAAGGTTGAATCTAGTACGAAACACACATACAAACACGATGTTCGGTCTTGGTAAACTATTCTATGGTATGTTATGTTGAAAGAAACAAGAAAACCCCGTCTTTGATACGTTTACTAACGGCTTTATAGCTGCTCTTTTGCTGATCAACAGTATTGCCATTTTGAATGAGGAAAGGTTCTTGAAGAGAATCGGGCTGGGCCAGACACAGACGGGGTTTGGAGAAGCTAACGAGGGGAGTATAAAGACGAGGGTGATCAGTTTGATTAGTGCTGTCCAGACACTGCTACGAATTCCTCTGATAATCGTGAATCTAATAGTGATTGTATATGAAATGATCTTTGGTTAAATAGAAATTCAAACAATCACAACAACCAATAACAATAACAACAACCAATAACATTAATACAACATATTTGAAAGAACGTGTAAATAAACAGGTGCAATGGACGATAACAAACTGCACAGGATCTCGAAGAAGTATAAGTCACAGCAACAACTCAAATACTGGGAAGTTCCGGAAGAACGCGTTCAGAAGAGTTTAAGGAAACTCTTGTTAAGAAACAACAAGTCTAATAGTAAAGATGTCGATCGGACAATTCATAACATCACAATGAAACACAGACTACCGAGAAATCTGAACATCGATGACTTCAACATATCGTTTCAAAAGGCCAAATCTGCTTATTTGAAGAATCTTTATTCTAATCAACTTAACCTCATAAATAGTCTTAATAAGTCAATTAAAGAAGAAAACGCAGAATACAGAACGTTGTCGAAAGAAGTTGACAAATTCACACGAGAAGTGAATCAATTACGGAGAGAACTATACGGTGATAATGAAAATGAAGACATAGAAGATCCTCCTCCTTCTTCTTCTTCTCTTATTGATAATGAGACTTATCTCAATCATCGTGTTATTGTTGGTATCTTAAACCACCACCACCCATCACCAGAAAATGCATCGGAAACATCACACAAAACACCTTTAGACAGACTCCTGGACTACACGCAAACTATCCACCCGGTCTCTACCAAACTAGACCAACTAAATGATGAATTATAACACAATACACACACATCTCCGAATTAAACAAGGACTTACCCGTCTAATTAAACAAAGTAAATAAATATCGCGATTTTCTCAACTTTGTTAACAAAAACCAGAAAAACAGTGCGTTAAATTTCAAACAGGAGTTGTTAATCAAACTCACACGATCACGGCTGTTTTCCAACCACAAACAGCCAATTGTTCCCACCCGGATGAGCCAGCCACCAGTCTCGAAGCAGAAGAAGCAGCCTCGCTTCAAAAAAACGGCCACTGATTACGTCTCTGCCCATGATTTCCAAACGAGTGCAAATGATCGTGTCTTATTCTTGATATTCAAGTCTATCGGGGCTAAAGTCACCGTTTTGTTAAACTCGGGTGACTCATTGTCGGGTACTTTGCAGAACATTGATCCAGCAACACTCGACTTGTTCTTGACCGTTGATAGTGTGCTCAATTCTGTAAAGTTTGAGGATGTTGTGGATTTTGAACTCTTTGATATCGACTTGTTCACTAAAACTACAGTCAATTCCAAAACAAAGTTCAAAACAGACGTTGATATCTCTTCACAATCAACTCAACGTCGTACTGATATCGAGAAATGGGTTCCTGATGCTACTACTGGCTCTGTTTCTCTCGAGAATTTGTCATTGGGAGATGATCATTCAAGATGGGATCAGTTTCAAGTTAATGAGGAGAAATTTGGTATCAAATCAGAATTCGATGAGAATCTCTATACTACAAAGATCAACAAGAATGATCCTGATTATGCTAAAAAACTGGCCATCGCTACCAAATTAGCTCATGAGATTGAGAATCAAGGTGCTAATGGTAACAGTCATTTAGCCGAAGAGAGAAATTTGAAGTTTGATGATAGTGGAATCGATGAAGAGGATAAATACTCTGGTGTTGATAGAACTTCTGGAACACCTGCACCAAGAAATGATTCAATTGCAAAAGGTGATGCTCTTTTCAGTTCTTTAATCAATAAAGAGAAGAAATCATTTAATTTCAATTCAAATGAAGTGTCTGGTACTTCCAAATATGTTCCACCTGGTCAAAGATCAAGAATCCAAAATATCGATAATGCTATCATCTCTGCTTCTAAAGTGGCAAAACAAGATGCTCCTGTTGAACATCTTCCAGTCAAGCCTGTTGAGACACCATCAGCTGCTAAACCAGTGGTAAAACCACCTATCAAACAGGTGGAGAAATTGGGTATTAAATCAGTTGAGAAATCAAAAAATGGTAAACATCTCAGAACTGAATTGAACTCATTAAAAGAATTCTCAGAGAATTTCAAGATTCCAGCTAAATTCCCAACTGATCTATTGCCAATCGTGACAAAAGATAAGCAAAAACAGGAAGAAATCATCAAGAAGAACGGTTCTATGGAGAAACCAATTATAGCTGAACAAAAAAATGAACAAAAAACTGAACTTCAATCAAAACCTGAAGTGAAAGAAACTAAGGAACAAACTTCAGCTCCAAAATCAGATGTCATCAAACCTACAGTTAAAGAAGAAACTCCAAAAGTGGACGAGAAGAAGAATTTCAAACTAAATCCAAAAGCTGCAAGCTTCACACCATCAGTTGTAAGCTCACCTATCTCAAACATTGTGAGTCCACAACTACAAAGAAATTCTCCAAGACTAGCACATAAAAGAAACTATTCTCCAAGTCAATTCTTCCCACCATCAAAACTACCAAACTTGGAAAAACCAAGAGCATTCACCGATGATTTCAACTTCTTTAAAGGTTGTTTGAAAGATTATCAACAAAAGAAACTCTCTACAAAGTTCATTCTAGAAAAACCATTCACAACACCACCAACATGGTCATCTCCAACCGATAATTTTGAAAAACCTTACAAGTCATTATTCCCTACCAAAATCTCATTACCTCAACCACCTCTTGGCCAAATTCCACAACAACAATACCAACCACAACCGCACATGTTCCCTATGCAACAACGTTTCATCTCTCCAATCCAACATCCTCAACAACTATTATTTCAAAACATCAATCAATACCAACCAATGCCAATGATGCAACAACCTCAAGGCGGTTTACCCATCCCACCAAATCAACAACCTGGATTCATGCCATTAAACGTTCAAGGACAGGATTTCTACGGACAACAACAACAACAACAACAACAACGGATGAATAACAATAGGTTCCAGAATCAAAATGGATTTGTGCCGGGTTTCAATGGACAACATCACGTTCCTAATCATGGAAGAGTACAAGGGTATAAAGGTCATAATGGTCATAATTGAGACATCAAAACAAATCTATTCATGTCTTGTTTAGAATACCTTAAAAGAAACTAACCTAGTGACGATTTCATTTGTAATGTAGCTTATAGCATTCGAAACCATGACCTGATTACATATCTAAACTGCAAAGATACTAAAGATAAATTACAATCTCGAAAAGTAAACACTAATAATATAATGCTAATGTACATTTGATAATAGTATGACAAAAACTCCTCCAAAACTCCAACCTTCTTTCTTCCTTTTGATAATTTCCCCTTCAAACTTTAGAATGCTAATAAATCCTCATCAAACAAACCATCCTTTGCGTCTTTCGTTAAACCTTTTCTAACAGCCAAGACATTATCGACAATAACCGCATCCACACCACTCATCATTTGTAATTTACTATTCTCTGGTTCATTGTTTAAAACACCATAAGTGAAACAAACTAATCCACTAGATTTAACAACTTGAGCCAATCTTGGACATTTCACAATAGGTTCAGAAGCTGAAACTATACCTAATAAATTCCATTTTTTAGAAAATCTAACTGCACTTTGTAATGAACCACAACGTATATCTGGCATATATGAACTTCCTGATTCTGTTAAAAATAAAATTGGAATTGATGGTTGTTTCAATGAAAGTAATAAACAAACTTCTGGATTAAACGATGAAAAAATGATATCTCTACCATTTGCACAATCATAAACAACTTTTAAAATTGTATCAACCCAATGATTTATTTCAATTGCAATATCACCTAAAGATTCAACTTCAGATTCGTATAACAATGGATATTTGCATTCGATATTAAACCCAACGTTTTTTGGAATTTTTTTGAATAATTCAGCCAATGTGACAAATGATGATGCAATCGTTGAACCTCTTGAATTACCTTTAAATCCCTTTGATTTATAAGTTTTTGTTAATTTCATTTTTTCCAACTTGGACATGGTCATATTCAATGGATCACTACCATTAAAATATGAAGCACTCTTGGATTTTAATAAGGCTCCATCATCTTGTGTCTTTCTTTCACTTTCAGTATCAATTTGATTAAACGACATGAATTGTTCCAAAGTTAATTCATGCATTGGAATATCAATTCCTGATTCAGCAACTAAGAAATCATGATATACCACAGGTTGAGAATCTTTTGTTAATTGAACGTCAAATTCAACATATGAAGCACCTAATGAAGCAGCTGCAATGAAAGATTCAACGGTGTTTTCACCTAATTGTAATGATTTAGAAGAACTGATGTTTTTACCAAGACCTCTATGACCAATGACTCTTGTAGTGACTAATGATTTCCAATATGCTTCTGTTCTATTCAAGTTCATATTTGGATGATGAAATGGTTTGACGATTAAGACTTCAAAAGAAATAGTTCCCAAAATATCCAATGTTTCTGTTTCAATGATTGGTATAGTGACAAGTTTATTCAAGTTTGTTCTATCATTTCCAATCTTTGTATAGACATGACTCAACAATGCAGCAGCTCTTCCCAAAATTTGTTTATGTTGAGCACCATATGTTGGAACGATATCGAAAAACACGATTTCTTGTTCAGGATTAGCATTCTTGGTTCTGATTGTGATTGGATCAACATCATCTAGTGGTAGGTCAATGACCACTGGACCATCATCAATACCATCAATTTCATTTTTATTCTTTGTAGATACGACTAATGATAAGGCAGTATCCAGTTCAGTAGAATGGATCTTAGAGATTGGAACACGATCCAGCTTCAAGATAGGAATGTTGTTTCTAGTGTCGTTTGAACCCAATGTGATGATAATCATGGATTCATCTTGTAAGAATCTATGACCGAAAGATTTAATTGGATGGAGTTGTCTTTCTTGTTCTTGCTGTAAAGCCTTTAATTTAGGTCTGATATGTTTGAATAGATCATTTGTTGACTTCTTGTTAACTTTTTCAATAGAACTATTGAGTTCGTTAATTGAGGAACTTGAAGAGTTAGGAGATTTAAAGACTTTAGAAGCATCATAGTTTGGTGGCTTCAATCCATCTGCAAGATCTAAGTGACCTCTCAAACATGCATGTTCCATTGGAGTCCAACCTGATTCATCAGTGGTAGAATAATCGGCACCATATTGTTTCAAAAGGTCAACAATCTCTCCAAACCCTTCAACAGCACTGATGAAGATTGGAGTCCAAGTGAATGAACTTTCACCAATTTCAGTATCAGCACCTTTTTCTAATAAGAACTTCACACTCTCAACAAAGTTCAGTTTCGATGAGATGTATAGAGCAGTTTCATGAGTTTCTTCATCATAATAGTTGATGTCCATACCTGTGCAGTTCAGTAATGATTTCAAAATAATTGGAGAGTTCAATCTAGCAGCCAATAAAAGAATCTTTGAATCTTTCAAGTTACAATTTGAGCTTGACAGTAGAGTATCAACAGTCTTTGGATGTCTACCCAAGACAGCCAAATGTAATGGAGACAAATCATCAGAATCACCCCATACATTGAGATCATCAATACTGGTTTCTGGATTCCATTCGTTCCATTCCTTCAGACAGTCAATTATAATGGAAGTGATCTCTCTTAAACCATATTGAGCAGCATAATGTAATGGAGTTCTCTTGTAATGATCCTTTTGAAGTAACGCTGGTCTTAAATGAGCAGGTAAGTGTTGAAGAATCAATAAGAGAGAAGCTGGTGAATCATTAGAGTTGATCCCATCTGGACCAAAAGAGTTAAACAACCTCTGGTTGGTGTCTGGAGGGGAAGCAGGTTTCACATGAATTGATGAAGCCAAATCCAGAGCACTGAGTGATTCTTCCAATCTTTGAACTTGTTTACCCAGAGTGATAACATGATGATGGAAGAAATTTCTAGCAGAGATGTCTGATGGGTCAGATAATGATGGAATAACTTGCAATAAAGTTGTAATGCAGTGCTTTGATTGTGAGACTGCACATTTGTTCAATAGTTGAATCAACAGCTTGACGGGAATCAGACTCTCATAAGTATATTGGTCGGTCAATTGACTGACTAGGCCTTCCCCATCATCATTTGAGATAAATCTTAAAAACTTATCGGGAGACACAGATTGAGCTCTGGTAGACGAGTCAGACTCAATCTCTTTGATGTGAGGAGAGATCTTGTTCAAATAGTCGTTGATGATGGTCAAGTTTCTTAAGACTTCAGCCTCATTGGCAAAACTCAAGGGATATATTCTGGAGGTCAGATAGTTCTGTTGTTGAGATGTACCAACTTTCTTATCCAATTTTTTCAATATCTTGACGAACCCACGTTTGTTCAGCTCACCAAACCACTTCAAGTTCCTCAATGATGATCTCAACTCCACTAAAACACTCATTATCTCCTCTAATTCCTCGCTATCCAATGAACCCAAGTCAGCCGCGTTGATGATGGCTGACAACTTCCTCAAGCGTCTATCGTATTCTGTGTACTGCTTGTTGTAGAAATCGTCCACCTTCTCGATGTTTCTGTCGATGGAGAAGAAGAAACCGGCTAGCGCTGTCTTCACAGCTGGATTATTGGTTGAGTCATTGTCTTTCTGTGCGCTCAAGATCTGTTTAATCTGTTTCTTCAGATCCTTGTAGTTCATATAGTTAGATGACCACTCGGGCACCTGGTGGGTGGTGATGGCCTTCCCGAACTTCATGACTTCGACGTTGCCTAGGGCGCTTGTCTAGTTTGAGCTCGTGGACACTGTTGAATTGATGAAATCCGTAATCTTCATATGTTAAAATTTTAGGCTCCCACTCCTCGGCTGAAATATCTCGGAGATAACTTTGTTAAATTAATGACTAATGCGGGACACGTTGTCTGTGAACTACGAACACAACTCATAATTAACAATTTCAGTGTGTATAACGTAATTTCATTGCATTTAGTAGTTCGGACACAACTGGTCACTTCTAACAAGGTTATATATCTACAAGAAAGGTTAGTATTGAGCACGGTATGGCGACAAATTGTTCTGAAACTCACCTCATTGACACTCAAGTTAATGAATTGTCTGAGTTCTAGCGTTAGCCAGACTTTGAACATCTGCACCTTGTCTAATTCCATCAGTATTCCATCCTTCATTCCGACTTGTCTCAGAATTGGTAGGGAGCTGGTATGTTTAATTAGTAGGTATTCCCTCAAGGATAGCAAATGATACAAACCTTGCGAATAAATCCATCTCTGGATCCAGTTGTCTTCCTAATCCTTCTAGAAGTAAGATTGCCACAATGACACTAATGAAATCACCTTCCATTCTAACATGATGTGATCTAACCATGGTCAACATCTTCTCTAATAAATCTCCAATGGATACAGTACCTAAAGTGAATGTTCTCTGTTTTATCTTATCAACCAACTTTTCAGTCTTTAAGGCAAATATCTCCGGGTTAATTGCAGTTTCTGGAGTCTTGGAACGTTCAATCATTAATTCACCTGCTTTATAACCATCAAACTCGGCCAAACTGTTGAACAATGAAATGAAATTCACTCTGTTGCGCTGGTTTAGCTCAGTGACAAGACCTGCATCAATGTAACAAATCTCTGGTCTGTATCCTTCGTTGTGTATCTTTGTGATTAATGAGTTTAATTGATCAAGATTCTTGGAGTTCTCTTTCAATACCTTAGAGACTGAATCTCTTTGTGCACTGGATGATAAAATCTCCGTTTCGAAATCATCTGTTTTAATGAATCTAATAATGATGTTTCCTGGGTGTAAATCAGAATGAATAAAGTTGTTTAGGATCAACATCTTCAAAAATGAGTCTATAAGCTTGTCACTTAGTTTCTTGGAAACGTCCTTATCAATGTCTTTAGTCTTCAATTCAAGGAACGTCTCCATGGACAACCCATTGATGTATTCCTCTATCAGAACGTGTCTATTACTCAAATATGGCTTTGGGAAATTGATGAAGAAATCATCTTTGTATAGGTCTCTGAACTTGCTTAGATTCAATGCTTCAATTCTCAAATCCAATTGTAGGTTCATCAATATCTTGAAATTTCGCACCTCATCAGGGAAACTCAGCCATTCCATTGTTGGTATACAATCAATTGCATTTGCGAAAAAGTTCATAATCTTCAAATCTCTAGAAATCTTCTCTGTAACATTTGGATGCATGACTTTGATAGCAACAACTTGACCATTCAATTCTTCAGTTTCGTCATTTTTCAAAACATCCCAGAACCTTCTCTTCTTTATCTTATCACTATCGTCAAACTCCTTAAATTTCTCATTTGTCAATGCGTCTGTCTTCAATTTCGCAAGATAGACTTGCGCAATAGCACCAACACCCACTGGCTTTTCATTAAACCATTCGAACACTTCACTCAACTTCATACCAAAACTCTCTTCCAAAATGCGTCTAGTGTATCTAATACCATGTTCTTTGGCGTTTGAATGTAATTGACCTAGTTCCTCGATCATTTCTGAACTGAAGATATCTGTTCTAGAAGCAGCCCATTGTCCTAATTTGATGAAGCTTGCTCCTGCATTTTCCAAACTGATTCGAAGCACTTTATACCAGATAAATTGCGTCGAGCGTGCAAAGGAAAACGGCAAGGTCAAGAGAACAGGGAAGAATATGAACGTTAATTCAAAGAATCTCGTTATTGTTATGATCGGTTCAATCAAATAGTCCTTGATAAGATATGAAAGTTTGTATAGCAATCCAAAATGTGTCTTTCTTAGCTTATCAGCTCTGTGTTTCGCATGCTGTTCCTCTAGCTCTCTTTGTGATGTGATATATAACCCATTTTCATAAGTGTCACCTTTGATATCTGGCTTCAATTCATTAAGGATGGTGGAGTTATTTAGGTGATGATAGGTGTAAATTGACACCAACCCAGTAGTGGTTATAAGAGCCGGATTTCTGAAATTCAAGAACGATTTAGTAGATAACCGCAGTCTTGGAGATCTGAAGGCCCTTGTGAACATCTCCAAACTCACAAGATCTGATCTAGATTAGTGAAATGGAGAGAATTGGAAGTCAAGAACTTGTTTTAAAAGTAATACCGGTTAATTTCATATTTTGGCTACAAAGGTTGCTCGAGTTACATAAGCATAGAATCACGTGAATGCATCGTTCACTAAATTTGATGAATGAGTAGGTCATAGACGTGTGTTAGAGGCTCCTTGATGACAGAGGCACCCTGACAAGTGTTCTCCCCCACCATGTTCAATTGGTTTTTTGATTTTGTTGTGCTACATTTAGCTGTTTTAGAAGAAGAATAACAATGAAATGAAACGACCGATCTATACTCAGCATCATAATTGTTCATCTTTTATCACATCAATCAACCAGTCCAGACCTTCAGTCAAACCTTCACCTTTTATAGCACTACTTGCAACAATACTCCAACTTCTATCTTTCAATTCAACCAAATTCAATGCTTTCGAAACTTCACTTGCACTTAAAGCACCAACTTGATCTTGTTTATTTGCAAAGACCAAAAGAGCAGAATCACTCAATTCTTCCTCACCAAGCATTGCGTGTAGTTCATTCTTAGCGATCTCGATTCTTTCTTTATCCGTAGAGTCGACCACGAAGATGATTGCACTGGTATTAGAATAATAACATCTCCAGTATGGTCTGATGGATGTTTGTCCACCAAGATCCCAAACGTTCAGTTTCAAATTTTTGTAAGTTAAAGTCTCGACATTGAACCCAATTGTTGGCTTTGTGTTGATCACTTCTCCGATCTGTTTATCATTATGTTAGTATAAGAAATTCTCCCCGTGAGAGTAAGGACGTTATGTTAAACATACTTGTAATCTGTATAGAATGGTGGTTTTACCGGCACCATCCAGCCCTAAGATAAGGATTCTGATCTCTTTGTTCAAGCCCCACAACCTTCCGAATATTCCACTGAATATGTTACCCATGATTACTGATTAATTGTTCTGAGATAATAAGCTGCTGATGCTTTGTGCCACTCCGATAAGTTTCCCACGAATATGTAATTGAAATTGCTAATAATGTACCTTATTTGTACCACTGATTTCAAATCTTGATCCTATCAGTTCCAAAGCGGTTAATTGGTCGATATAATCCTTATTATCTCACTGTTTTGTGTTTGTATTTCAGTGATGTTCTGGACAGCTTTGTAATAAAATTCCCAAATATGATCCCGGCAAAACGACAAAAAACCGCCCTCTTTTTGATAAATTACTTCTCGGCCAACTAAGTAACTACAAATTAATGTTAGTCGAATAATTGTGTTATGCTTGTTTGTATTATGTACAGTTCCATTATGCACCCGTCTATTCAGCTTGTGCTTGTGCTGGATTCTCTAGGGCTTCTGACTCTACTGGGTCTAATTCACCAGCAACGTTCTTCTTGTGGGTGTCCAAGGTGAGGTATAAGGTTTTGGAGGCAGCTTCCAGAGTTTGAACCAATGATAGACCGGAAGACATGGTCAATAAACCGACCAATTCGCTGTGTAGTTGTTCCTTGGATGGAATGTCTTTGAATGCGTTGATCTTCACTAAATCAAATAGCTTATCCTCTATTCTGGCACCAACTAAAAACATCTTATCGTTGGATTTTAAGAGCCTGATGAGTTTCTTGACCTGTTCTGGTTGTGTTTCTTTGAAACTTATGATACAAGTTGGACCATTCAGTAGTTGTGTGAGTTCATTCGTGTTTCTTTTGTTTTTATAGTATGCCTCTTTACTGGCTGGTTCTTGTTCATGTTCACTTCTTAAAAAGGCCTTGAATAACCCATTTCTTAAGATTGTCAAATCACCACCAATTTTCTTGATTTGTTCTCTGACATTGTTGAATTCTTGTTTGACAAGGTTATTGTGATGTGCAAACAGAAGAATCTCGGATGTCGAAGTGATGTGCTTATATCTGTTTATTAGATATGTCTTTCTTGAGTCTGCAGGTTTGAGGTATTGCACTTGGGTAGAATATTGTCTAAAATTAACGCAGATCCTCTGGGAAAAGCGCGAAGGGAGTATTTGTTGGAAGCTGAACATGATGACAATGCGAACACCTCCGAATCAACACCTGAAAACGCACAAACTTTGAACAACTTTCGACCAAATTTGTCTATTTTTTCATGTCCAATTTTTTTTTCACTCTATGCTTAGTCATCAACTCCTACTTTATTAGTTGATTGATTACCGCGAATTTTAGTTAATTAGCCAGAAACAGGAACAAAAACAAAAACAAACAGAAACAAAAACAAAATGTAAAGTTTTAGCAAGCACAAATTGACGCTTTTTGATAAGGGATTGAACCCGCTTTCTTCTGTGGTTTGTTTTAATCTTTTTGTTCTGTCTTGTGTTTTTGTTGTTGCCGATATTGTTTCCAATGAGCGAGTCCCGAGCAAATTCCCCTTCGCGTTACTCTAAAGCTCCTCATTTAACGGAGTTCTATCCATATTTGATAAACAATCCAAACGATTCACATTCATTCCCAAAAGCTAGTCCTACAATCTCACATTCAAGAGCAGAATCCCTGTCGAACACAATTGGAACGATAAACACAACAAACACGTTACACTCAATCATAACCAAAAACGACATTCAGACGACTTCTGCCATTTATGATGAAATTCTCACTGCTTCTGAAGAATATAGAAACAGCTTAAGAAAAGTTGCAGAGACCTCAGCGAACTTGGGTCACGCGTTGGAAAGTCTTTCCAAACAGAAAGGTGCTGATGAGATCAATGATGAGCTAATGAATGTTTCTGGGTTCTTTTATCTAATTTCAAATCATGAAGAAATTTTGAGTCAAAGCATAAAACAACATTTTGAGTCTCCTATAACCAAAGAGGTTAATAACTTCAATCTAAAGATTTCGAAACATGATGAAGCCTTCAAGACCAACTTCAAACAACTACTGAAGGAATTGAGATTGAAAGAAAAAGAAAACCTCAAGATTTCCAAATCCAAGAATAAAAGCTTGAATGTTTACAAGTCAAAATTGCTACAATTGACTTCACACTTGGACTCAATTGAAAGTCTGAAGCAGGACTACTATCAGGACTCATATGACTTAGTTGAAACCTCAAACAGAAAGATATTGAACCAATTAGGAACAGTGATACGAGCACAAGTCGAGATATATGAAAATATAGCCAAGAAGGGTTGGTCTGGCGGTGGTTTGGATGAATTGATAGCCCAGTGTCCAGATCCTTTCAACCCTGAAGACGAGGACCAACGTGAAAATGATGAAGTAGATGGAAATAACAGCGATGAGACTATTGAAGATGATACACTCGGTAAGAAGGATACACCATCTCCATTTTCTGCTCTCAGGAACGGTGGAGTCAGCGAATTTGGTGACTTCTCAATAGATGCGAAGTTACTGGAGTCCAATAACCTGAAGAGTGATGTTGTTTCGAAAGCTGAAGGATCGGTGATTGTACAGAGACTCAGTCATCAAGAGTCGATGCGAAGCTTAAGCGAAGAATATCTCAATGGTCAAAGTACCCCAGTTGCATCGCCCACAAAGGAACCTTCTCCTATTACAGATTCAAATGCAGACACAACAGAGAATACGACAGCTACGCCAACCGACACAAAGGATGTATCGAAATTGATCTCATCATTACAACTAGAAGAAGATAACTCATTCTCACTACCTATCCCAGGAAGCTCTGCTCAGCCGTCAACAAATGGGACAAGCGAAATCACAGATGCTACGGAAGAGGTGAATGAAGATGATCAGGTATCACAAGAAAAGGACTTTGAAGGACATAATGAGTGGAGAGAAGATTCCCAATAGAGAGAACCTAGAAATATAGGCAATTGTTAATTTTATTTAATGCAGACTGTAGTATGCCATGCTAACTCATGGTGATAAGAGCTCACAATCCCACCAACTACCTATATAATGGTCTCAATCTCTATTTCACTGTGAGACCTCTAATTAGACAAATTTCGCGAAATCCCCCATATTTTATAATTTGGTTATTACTTCACTCCCTTTTCCGACACAAAACAACAACATTTCAATTACCAAAGCATTAATGTCGAAAAACATCATCTCTCAATCGGTCAAGGAGATAAGATTCCACCTATCACAAACTTTGGAATCATCTACAAACTTGAAGTGAGTCGAGAACTTCAATACTGAGAAATTCGATACTAATATTGTAGATCCTTCTTGGTCAATTCATATCCTGTACTGACAAAACATAACCCTACTCTGCCAATCCTAATCAGAGAGGCTTCATTTGTCAATCAGCCATTAGTGTTTGTGAGATATGAGAAAGGTCATGAAGTTAAGAAAGACTTGAAAGATCTTAGTGAAGCTCAAATTGAAACTGAACTGAAGAACTTATTAGGTCTCTGAAATCAACGTCGCTTCGATCACTATTTATTCCCCTATTTATTTATTTTCATTTATTACCTATTTAAAGCCCTTATTTATTCACATTATATTCATTTATTTCCCAAGTTGGTAGATACCCCAACCAAGAGAACCTTTATTACTGTTATTCAGTTCTTCTGCAGGTTCATCCCATGCTAATCCACTAGCTACAACTATAGGCATGAAGTGTTCCAAAGTTGGATGTGCTTTGTACAGTAATTCTCTATGTTCCTTTTTGAAAGTCTCTAGTAAATCAAATCTCTGTTGTCCAACTTGTGTCATTGTATCTGTCAATAATTTATTGAATTTTGGAACATATGGCAAAGTCTTTCCTGTTTGGAAAACGTATCCCAGATCACGCAAGTTGTGAACACTCATACCAGAGCAGATGACAACACCACCTAATGATCTATATTGACTTAAGATCTCGCCTAATTTTTTATGGATTTTGAAGTCATCTGAATAGTTCAATGAGATTTGAATCAATGGAACATTGATGTCCCATTCATCTTCTGGTTTCTTGTTCGTAGAAAATGCAACTTTAAAAGGAACCCAAACACCATGATCGATACCTCTTTGTGTAAGTTTTGACTTCAGACCATTGGAAATCAATGAATCTTTGATATGCGTAGCTAGCTCGAAGTTGTTCTTGGTATGGAATTTCTCTTGATACATATGATCAGGGAAGCCATAGAAATCGTAAATCAGCTCATTTTCCAAAGGATCCAATACATCTCTTGAAGGAAACTGTTTTGGTACTGCAATCTCAATAGTGTTCTCTTGGTTTGACTCCCAATGTGCACTGACCACTAGTATGAAGCTTGGCTTGATTTTTGTGTTGATCTTCTTACCTAGTGCTTTTATGGTATTGTAAGCGTTGATATCTCCGGGAAACTCATTAGATGGATACATGAAATTAGGACCACCATGACTGAAGAAGTAGACGGGAGTCTTGGGAATGGTCTTGTTGAAGATGGAAAGATTGTTCATGATCTTTGCAGCGGTGTTTTCAACAGATGGCATGGTCGTATTGACTGGTTTGAAAGTGAAGACTGTGAGGAGCCACGCAATAACTATAACAATGAAGCTGAAGAGGAACTTGAGGAGCATCTATGTCATTATATAGCGAAACGATATGGATAAAGATGTGGCAGCTTGTTCCGGTTAAATAAACACTTTGTGGGCTTAGTCATTTTTTTTTGTAAGCATTTCAATTTGACTAAGCAGATTACTAAACGGCTCATGGTCTGATCGTTGGCAACGGTTTCTATTACAGTCTCTATTGTCCTAAACTTCGTACTGTGGACACATTTCCATTCTAGGAACAACGGAAATCACTTAGCGACTAGTGCCAATTGTTAGACAATTTAAATGCTATGACTACATTATTATTCTATTCGTTTTACGTCATTAAGTCTTTACTATATACAATCATTCGGCACCATACTCTTCAAAAGTAAGTCAAATCATCCTCTGGACCACCAACTCTTAACCTCTTTTCTATTTTCAAGGTCACTGTTCGACAAATTTTCACCAGGTTTGGTCAACATTGGTTTATCTTTCGAGGCAACGGTCTCTCTTGCTTTCGATGCAAACTCCATCTCTTTTCTTCTTTGGCTTCTGCATTGTTCCCAGCTGATAGTACTACCTAGAAGTAGACCACCAATACCCCAATTGACAGCCTTTCTTGGAGATTTCTGAGTTATGAATATGATGGTACTTAATACACCAAGTGCCGACAATCCTGTAAGACCGGCCTCTCTAAAACATGGCATCTTCACGAGACTTGAGAGTTTGAATGATTCGGTGGAAATGGAGGAAACAGCTTCTTTAAGTGGTGAACTGTTCGGTGTTGGTCCGTTGTTGAAACGAGGTTCTGTGTCTTCTAGTAGTAGCGTTTGCTCCTTTTGTTCAGACGTAATGGAAGCTGAGGGTTTTCTCTCCGATGTTCTCGTTGGCACAGTTTGTGCTTTGTCACCGGATGAACTAAACGGCCACACCATCTTGAAGGACTTGGTAGGTTTATAAAGATGTTAAAGTGTCTTTGATAAATGTGACAGAGTAATAGGCTTTGCTGATATTTTTTTTTTAGTGTTTCGCGATTCATTCTCAATATTAAGCTGCCTTGCTGATTACAGTAACTGAATATCAACGAAAAAAGTATATTATTCTTGGAAATATGGTAGATCTAACAGTACCACAGAAAACCCGTGTGATTGAAGTATTCATTTCTTGTTTCAAAATGTCAAAAACCTTGATAATAAGTTTAAAAATAGAGCAAAAAAAACACAGCTTGCACTCAGGATCGAACTAAGGACCAACAGATTTGCAATCTGCTGCGCTACCACTGCGCCATACAAGCTGATTTGCATTGAAAAAGTTGTAGATGGATTTTCAGGCCAGAGACCGCCGCACGTGACTAAGATTTCTCGCCCAATATCCTGCTCCAAAGCTTCTCCAACAACGTATAAGCAATTCTAATGGGAACCTACTCTCGTAATACCCCCCAGAAGCTTCTAAGTTTTTCTCTATGCCTCCAAAAGAACAGAAATACACAAAAGTTGAAAGTGAGATCAAATTAAGATGTCGCGTCAGAGATTTCGGTGAGAAAGCAGATTTCTGAAGGTTAGATGGTGGTAGAGGACGTGGAGAGAGCTGATGGAAGCCGCGATAGCTATGTAAAGGTTTTAGGTAGCAGGTGGTAGTAATATTCTGACGTTTTGAGACGTCTGTATCGATGGTATAGAAGTTGCATTTGACTCTTCACAGCGTATTAATGCCCAGTCTACTATCACCGAAGCCACGTCATGGGCCAATATTGATTGTTAGCTATGTGCTACAGGAGTTATCAGATTCAACAGGCGCTTGGAAGTTCTCGTTTGGTATTTGGCACTCCAAAGACGTCAAATATACCACATAATAGATTCAAAGCTCCAGAGCCTTAAGAATCAGCTAATTACAGATTCACCACATTGAGGCGTTATGGTCTCACTGAAATCTAGCACCAGATGATGATCATGACTCTGGGTACTGGCTAAATCAATAGAGCATCAAGCGGCCGACTGATGTTTCAGTCCATTTGGTAGTCATTGCCTGAGCAGTTGAGCTCCTGGCTGGGATGGATACGTCAGCTACTCTTGAGCTGCCCGGTGCGCTCATTCGTTCTTGGATAGAGACCCATGTACTGTGATAGCACTTATCACCTATTTTTACGTATGGGATCTGGAGAGACTCAGGGTATAGCTGGTTTGTTGTTGTTCATATCTAGTGATTGTTTATCAACTTTATGTGTCAGAGTTCGGTTGACGCAACTTGCCGCTGTCCCAACTAGGCAATATACCTTTTCTGGGAGATTTCGTGGACATTTACAAAAATAGACTTCAACGGCATACAGTTTCTGAAACTTATTATACGAATCAGCGAAACATAGATCTCTTTGTTAAAGATCCATGATTCCTATACACAGTTAGGCTTCCAAACCAATCAGAAGGGACAGGTAATGTCAAGCTGCTGGGCCCACGTTGTGAACTAGTGTAGCTCGGCAACTGTGTATTTGGTCCTGTTCGTGATTGATCGTACTGTTCAACTGAAACTAAACCAAACATTAAAGCCGGGGTTGCCTCTAACGGCCACGGCCCAATTCAGATCTGTGACAACCGCTATCTCAAACAATCAGAGCTAATCACAACTAATCACAAGTAGAAGTCACTGAAGCTCAAGCGGATGGGATTGAGAGGTTAATCAGGAGACACTCTGTGAGCTGTTTAAAGCACCGGCCTGGCCATGCTCAAATTAGACAGGCCTGCGTTTTTCCGCTGCATGATTTTTCTGGGATGGAAATTGCTTTGTAGCTTGAACAGTAAGCACTGGCTAAAGTTGCCAGCGGAGCATGAACTGTGAAGACAAGAGCTTTCAGGGGTAGAGAGCTAGAGATCCAGGTGTCTTTTTCTCCACTGATTTTACCAGTTGGCGCTGAGGATCTCCGTTGCGGATCTCAGTTTGGCTGGTTTGGCAATTGGCAGTTACGCGGGCGATGAGTCTCATGTTTCTTTATGCATAAACGTATTTTAGCGAATTTCACACTTGTTATGGCAAAAAAAAAGAGTAGAAATTTTTATCTGGTCGAAGTTGGTGCTATTTGTCGAGTTACTGCCTGCTGAGTTGAACTGACTGGCCAGTAGTAAGGTGCGATGCTTCGTGTGTGTATTCTACTGCCATTATTGCACAGCGTTTTGGCTGCTGATGCTTTCACTTCAAAAGGTTGTTATGCGTTGAGCGACTTATCGTCTTTGTTGACATCGAAGGGAGACTACACTTACCAGACAAACTCGTATTGTCAGGAGCAGTGCTCAGGCTTTGCTGTCGCTGCTACTTTAGATGGCTCTACTTGTTATTGTGGAAACTCTTTACCTTCATCCATCGCATCTACCAGTTCATCTAACTGTGATGCCCACTGTAACGGTTACTCGTCTGAGATCTGTGGTGGTGACGGCTACTTGAGTCTTTTCACCAATGGAGAGGAGGACACCAGTGATATCCAAAGCTCTTCTTCTCCATCATCAACTGCATCCACATCTACAGCAACCTCTGCATCACCATCTTCATCGTTGGTTTCAACCTCAACCTCATCATCTTCATTTTTCACAACATCAAGTTCAACTTCGAGTTCTAGTACATCTACTACAACAACTGAAAGCTCTTCAAGCTCATCACCAACCACTTCTTCAACCACCACTACCTCACGTAACTCTTCATCATCACCTATTTCTACTTCCAGCACAATAATATCATCATCACCAACTTCCACCTCCTCATCATCGTCACAAGACGCTGTTACATCAGTACAAGTGATCACCAGCATAGTATCTGCCACCTCGCGTGTCATGACAATCACCACAACCATTGCAGCCACTGCCACTGCGAGTGCTGCGGAATCCTCGAGTGTTCCTACACCAACTTCAAAACACACCGGACTATCAAAAGGTGCCATTGCTGGTATTGCAATTGGTTCGATTGCCGGTGTCGCATTACTTTTGGGTTCATTGATCTTCTGTTGTTGTTGTTTCGCACGTAATTCAGATGATGAAGACGACGAAGATTCAAACTATCCAACTGATACAGAAAAGCATCCACGTTCAATCACACCAGCTTATGCTGGAAATGACGTTAATGGATTCTATGGCTTTCAACACCCTATACCTTACTACGATGAGGATGAGAACTCACAGAAAAGAATGAGCAATGGGTCACTGATCTCTGACGATTTGACAAAAGGAAAAACTAATCAGTTGAGAGTGATGAACCCAGATGGGTTTGATTTCACAAAGGAAGACGTGAAAGAATCTGCTATACAACAAGATGTCTCGATCGAGGAAGGTGATTACTCTTCATCTAGTGATGCTACTATAATAAGAACAGCACAATGAAGGAGCCTTCACGAATTCAGGTAGAGAGAGGGGGTTGTTTCGTCTTGTATGATTTTTATGATAGATTTATTTATAATTAGGAAAAAAAACAGGTAATTTGCATATGTTAGTTCAGTTCCTCGTATCGTATTTAAGTCATCCAATGTCTAGCGTTAAGGGTGTGTCGGTTCCAGTCTATAGTCTTCCAAACACACTTAGACCTGTTCCTTGCGCAGCCTCCAGCTTGTGAATGCTTTCTTTCACTAATTCTTTGTATCTTGGTTCTGTGACTATTGGTTCAATCTCCTTCAAAGTTATGAGATCTCTTTTGGTGACACAATGATCTATGACTTTTTTCCATTCCTTAAGTTTTATGAGATACTTCATATTCACATCGTATGAAAATTGAGCTTTTGCTAATATTTTCAAGGCTAGTTTTGTCTGATTCACTTTGATCAGCTTTTTGATTATTGGCTCATGGCCTATGACAGGCTTCTTGAGGTTGACCCATTCATACAACTCGTCAAACTTTGAATCCTCTATCAGATACTGGAGCTTAGTATATTGAAACTTCTTTTCAGTGATCTTGAAATCTTTTAAGAGCTTGCTGATTTTAGAGTGCTGATTGAGGAGTATCAGTTTTTTCAATGTTTCCATTAGTGATAGGTTTGTGAAGTCCACATTGAACTCAATCGTCAATTCATTTTGGTATTGGGTTAGTTTCAGTTGTTGCTCCAATTGTTTTAACTCATTTGAAGACTTCAAAACTAAAGAGTACACATCAATCGACTCATTCAATACATTGATCTCCCTCGTCGTGATATCTTCCATCGATAAAGATGATGACTCATTGAAAGCCTGGTATAACTTCAAGTCAGCGATCTCCTTCAGTCTATCAGCTTGATTGTAGTAGTCAACAAGAAGTTTATCATTTTTGTAAAAAAACTCGAAAGTGTTTGAAGCAACCTTGGAGTTGCTTAGAAGTTTGAAGAAGACGGGAATGGACAGTACTTGCTTTAGTTTCAGTAACGTCAACAGTATCAAGTCGACATCTTGTGATTCTGTAGCTTTTTGTAACGCTAGTTCGTGCTCCTCCATTTTTAGCAGTATAGGTATCTGTTTTGAAAAATGACTTTCAAAGTTGATCAGGATCTTAGATAAGCTTAATCTTCCTTCCTCGAAAGCAACATTGGCAATCTTTTCAAAAGAGATGTATGAGTTGTTATGAGTAGACTGAAACTTTGTGATGATTCTTTGTGATACCTCTTCATCGTTCAAGTTTGGGTTGTATCGTATTTTGCAACATGCCCATGATATGAAGATCTGATCAATAGGCAATTTCAGAAACTGCGCGATTTGGAAACTTTCCTGGAACTTCTGTCTCTTGATGAGGAATTTGATGACATTTTCTATCCCTAATGCTTGATATTCAGTGAAAGTCAAGAACATCCCATTGTTTCTCACATTGTTTATGATTCTTAGCAAGTCACACACCTCCAAAAACAAAGAAGAAAGGGTCGAATTCTTGCTCTTTAGTTCGACATCACTCTTACCGAATGAACATGCCTTCAATAATTTCTTCTGCCAGTAGGTATCGAACTCCTCGAGAGAACTCTTTAGGCAAACCTTCACAGCATTGGATAAGTTATCAAGAGACCCAATGATTTTGAGATTCTCATTTGCTTTTGGTGAATGCCTATTCAGCTTGTCAACTGAATCAATGAGAATCGAAGAGTTTGACGTGGAACCAATCCTGAAACATTCAACGGTGGAGTTATCGATCTTGTTTAGGAATTCCAAAGTGGCATCAGTCAAGATCGTGAGCCCGTCGATTTCAGTTTCAATTTTGAGGACCTCATTTGATGGATAGAAATCAATGTATCCTCCCGGAGCAATAAGTCTTAGTGAATCCTGATAATTTAAAACAACAGCATCAGAGCCACACCATTTCATTTGTTTTGGTCTTAAAGGAATAGAATACTCAAGTAGATTCTTACTGAAGCTTGATGTCACAATGAAGACTGTTGAGATAGACTCCTTGTATAGAGCAGCAAACTCATTATTGGAGGACAGCTCAATGTTGTTGAATGGACCATCTATGGACTTCTGTTCAGCTTTCCCATACTTTGTTAATTGATATATCAATTCGTTGACACTGATCAGGATATTGAACTTGTCATAGTCATTTGTTTTGAGTATTGCCCACGAATAAAATTGTATTCCATCTCCTAGCTCACTAATAATGTCTTTGAACAGTTTCGGTATGATGACTTCGGTTGTTAGATCAATGTAGATGATCTTCAAGTCGTTCAGCAGGACGAGAACAACTTCTTCAAACACTTTGAAGGACTTTATACCGACAGCAGCAGCCTCATATCCTATACTGTACTCTTCAAAGTCACCTTCGAAATCAAAATATACCCTTATTAGCCCACTAGCTATGAATACCACTAGATTCTCGTCAAGTGTCCATTCTAGGCCAACAACTTTACCATTCAGGTGGTGGTTCCAGTTGATTGTGCTGATTAATTCTCCATCACCCGAATGAATTGAAATGGCTTGTTCCTCAAAGGAGGCAATTGCTTTCGTGAATTTTGAAATAGCAAGAATGTGTTTGGCATTGGTGAAATCTTGAGGGATCTGATATAGCTCTCTGTTTCTATAATAAACATCGTTTAAACGTTCCCAGCCTGGAGACGAAACGGCTGTTAGTAAGCATTCAAGGACATAACAAGGATTGCGACATACCTAAACTCGGGGAACTCATCTTCGAGATAAATTGAGTACACTGGTTTGCTGATGTTGTATCTAGCGTTGTGTTTGTTTCTATCGGTTATTGTCAAAAGCGTTAGAAGCCCTGGCCGGTATATGAGTTATGAGCACGTGTATGAGCGGAAAAATAGACGGTCTAATTAACGGCCGAATATTTCTTTTGTTTCCTTGTGCAGATGATTTACCAATTTAGGCGCACAATTTTACAATCCACTGGGGAGCCGTTATAGCTGTCACCAAAATTTTCACTCTTAGCTTTCAGATGCCTTCAAATCACTCCCAAATCACTAAAACCATTAGTTGAGAAGAATGACACAGAAGGACATCGAACTAAAAGAGTATCAGGTCTCTCTGTTCTCGGATACAGAGTCCACCCTCCCAAACACTCCTAACGCTGATCTGCTTGGAAAGGACTACTTTGGTGACCAATCAGGGTCTCGTTTCGTGGTTTACAAAGGTCAGGAGATTGAAATCCTTACAAAGGACTGGCACAAGTCTACCACATTAAAATGTCAAATACTACTGAGCTTCTACCTATTCGTCATTTTGGGTTTGTCTGATCAGACCTTAGGGTCATTACTACCTTCCTTACTAAAGTATTATGATACAACTCAACCTACCATATCCAACATGTTCATCATTCAGTTCTGTGGATACATGACAAGTGCGGTGACAAACCAGTACATACATGTTAAGCTTGGAAGAAAAGGTGTGCTGATACTAGGAACCACCTTCCAAGCTTTCGCTTTTTTCACAGAATCAACCAAGCCGCCATTATTCATCTTCATCTCCGTGTGTTACTTCTACGGGATTGGAAACGGATTAGTGGGTGCTGGTATGAACGTCTATATAAGCTCATTGGAAAATAGAAACGAGATAATGGGTATCCTTCATGGGTTTTATGGAATTGGTGCTATGATTGGACCACCTATGGCTTCATTCATCTTGAAAGCTTTCAATGATGGTGACGACACAAAAGGTGGGTTCGCCTTCCATTATTTCATATTGGGCTCTATGGCTGCCATCGGTGGTATAATGAGTTGGATTCTATTCAGAAAGGAGGACGGACTGAAGTACGAATACAGTGTTAGTATGGAAGGAAGTGATATAGAATCCATTATGGAAGAGGAGCAGGACACACGTCTGACAACAGTCATTAGAAACAGATTCATCCAGCTATTTTCATCATACTTGTTCTTCTACACCGGTGCTGAAGTGGCTATTGGAACATGGTTGCTGAGCTATCTAATCAAGACTAAGTCTATGGATCAGATAACTGCCAGTCTCAATGTTAGTTGTTTTTGGATCGGTTTGACAACCGGTAGAATGGTCTTGGGATTTGTTACAAAACTCTTCAAGAGTGAGTTCCGTGCTAATTTGTGGTATTCTGTTAGCTCTTTGATATCAGCCATAGTATACACTTTCTACCTACTGACCTTCTCCCCTCAAACAGACGTCACAGGAGGTATTGGTGGAACGCTCTTTGGTGTGTTGAACAAGTTCTTGGTGTTCATAGTAGGTGTTTTCATTGGACCATTATACCCGACCTCCAATGTCACTTTGATGAAAATCCTACCAAAGTATCTACATGTTCCAGCTATTGGTGTATATTCAAGCGTTGGTGGTTCAGGAAGTGCTATCGTTCCATATCTCGTGGGATTATTGATAAACTGGACTACTTATGAAATGTTCCCAACTTACGTGACAGTCGTGATAGGTGCTTACGTCTTTAACTGGTGGATAATACCCAAGATTTGCAACACCAATTATGATTTCTGAAGACCTACCTATAGAGAAACCTAATATAAATGATGACATAGACAACAAATAGTAGCAGATCGATAACTCTTGAAGCAAATTCGCGCGACTATGTCTTTTTTTTTTTTTTTTTTTTTTTTTTTTCAACTGCTTCACGAAAGCTCATCTCATTAAGCTTCAGTATAGTGTGGAAAGCCAGTAGATCACGGATAATGACAGATATCGACGAAGAATCTCACATAATAGAAGCCGAGATTGATGATGAAGTCCAGGACTGGAAGAACCTTTCCAAAATCTCAGGAAACTCTCTGCCCAAAAGAGGAGAAAAGGACTACGAACCAGATGGAACATCGGTACAGTTATCACTACTCGAAGAGTCACAAAACTCAATGTGGAACGCACTGGATTGCCCTAGAGGACATATTGTGAAACAAAATATTAAATGTTACTGGACTCCTGAGATAAATATGGGACTGATCACGAAGCCAAAGGGATCGTTTCTCCAAACTTGTGGTAAAGTTGATTCACAGAACAAATGTTGGCTGAACATCAACGAGTTCGTCTACTTGGCTGAAAGGGGTACTATAGAGCCATGGATTTCAGGAAAAGATGTTGCCATGGATATGAATAGTGTTTATGCACTTGCGTTCACTCAGGAAGATCAGATAGACCAATATCAGGTTTATGCACATCTGAAGAGACATGGCTATATTGTCATGGAACATGAGGCAAGAGAAAAATCAGACAAAATCGTGACAGCCTCACTGATTTCAACGCTATGGAAGGCACTTCTGAACTCATCAATCTGTCTGAAACTCATCAACGCTTTCAATAAGCTATGGTATCCCCCATTTCATCCATTGCATTTCGTCAGAACAAAATACATCAACTACTCTCAAATATTCAAGTCCATCAGACTGATACCGTTCCAGACCACACAGGACAAAAAGGAAATACCCATCAGTGATTCCACACAAGATACACAAGATACACATATAACATTTGATGTTTGGAAACCAACTCCTCAATTTTCTAAGAAGAATCCACCACAACCTGATTTTCAGATGGTTGTGCTTAATGTGAACAAGTATAACCTACCAACATTGAAGACATTACAGAGACTCTTCATGGAAAGTGATGTATCTGTACCCACACCCAAGAAAGAGCCTACACAGATGACCAAACTAAAAAATGGTGAAGGTAACGTCATCCTGTCTATTGTTGACTACGGTGTCATCAACTTTGTCAAACTTTCCCAAGGAACTTTCCGTGATGAGAACGTATGGTTTGTTGAGAATAAGAAGAGACAAAGGCAACAGAAGAACTTCACAAAGAAAGTTATGCTGAAGTAACTATATAGGGAGTAATACACTAAACATTTAACTTCATGAATTGTCACGTGTTAATTTGCACGTGTTAGCTGTTGTTACTGTACCAATTCGGCTGATGCGCAGTTTGACACAAAATTTAATGAGGCAAAAATATGTGATTCATTTTTAGCAACGGAAAATCTATTGTACCCCTTACCTTAGAACTTCATAGATTATAAAATATGTCCCCTTGGTATCTAGGAATTCCGTATCCTACGGAGAAATCCGATGGTTACTGGTCTCCTGCTACTGCTACTATCGACTGGTGTGAGGAGAACTACGTGATCACACCGTACGTTGCTGAGTTTGTAAATACCTTATCTAACTCTATATTTATTGGTCTTGCTGTCTACGCTATGAGATCAAGTGTGAAGAATGAGCTGGAGTTACGGTTCTTCTTAATCAGCTTTGGATTCCTTATCGTTGGTGTTGGTAGTTGGTTGTTCCACATGACTCTGTTGTACGAGGTTCAACTGTTGGATGAGTTGCCTATGATTTATGCCACTTGTATTCCAACGTGGAGTCTACTGAGTGAGGGACAGACTAAATCCAAATCAACTACCATCGGAGTGTTTCTGATGTTCTTTGCCCAGATATTGACTGCTGTCTATCTTTACCAGAAGGATCCGATCATTCATCAAGTTTGCTATGCTTTGTTGAATATTGTCATCACAATCAAGGCCACTCAGCTGACAATGACAAAGGTAAAGGATGAAAAAGTGAAGAAGCAACTTCTCAGCATTGTTGGAACAGGGATTTTCCTGTTTTTGACGGGATTCGTTTTGTGGAACATTGATAACATCTGTTGTCCTAGTTTGATCAAGGCAAGAAGATTCATTGGCATTCCATATGGATGGGTCCTGGAACTTCATGCTTGGTGGCATGTTCTCACCGGTGCAGGTGTATATTTCTATGTGGTGTACCTAGAATACCTGAGACTGTACTTGATTGGCCAACAGAAGAAGTATGATGTGGTGTATATCTTTCATGTTTTGCCCCAGCTGATCATTAGAGGATCAACCACAGGAAAACGTATCACTCAATTGCGAACCGATGGGAAATCCCACAAGAAGGAAGCAGTTCACTCGAAAGATGATTAGCTGGCCATGTAATTAGATCTATCTATCATATTTAATTAGCACAAGTACGACCGTGTAGCGATTATGTTCAACATTCTGATTAACGTATCCATCAGACTTTTCTTCTCTAGATCTCTATTCAATAGGTGAGCGCGAGTAAGTAGCTGAGTCTAGAACGTCCTGATCCAAATTTCGCGATCAGTCAATTCCCGGGTAACACAAACGGTAAACTCGAAAATGGTCTAAATGAGCACTCAAATTGTGTCAATATAAGGTTGGCGTTGAAAGGCGTACAAGCGTGTTGATTAGAATAGTATCAAATATATTGGATTGAACCTACACTGAACTTCATTTTATGCTTGAAAGAGACTCTATAAACTTTATTTGCGGTCTAACTAAACTTCAAACAAATCTGATACACAAGGCTTATTCCTCCGCCTGATCTGAAACAAATCTTATTATGAGCTATAACAACGCGCCATATCCCAAGGAAACTACCTTACCACTTGGAGTTCCTAACTCTAAACAATCGCAAATCAGCCCGCCTTATCCTACCGTGCCATACCCAGGGTTTGTTGCCTATAAGCAAAAGATGAATCAGAGTAGCGACTCTCTCAGTGCAAAATTACAGACAAGAGCTCAACCAACGAGACTTGGGTCTTCCAACAGTTTGGATACCGTGTCAAAGCTTCGAAATGACTCAATACAAAGTGGATCCACCATGAACTCGCAGTTTTCAGAGAGTCATGTGGGCCAATTGAAAACTCCTGATGAAGAGGTCGAAAAGATGGCAAGCAATCTACACAATGTGAGGCTCAATGTTCCTGATAAGGTAGCGGAATTCAACAGAATAAGGAACAGAGCCATCATTGACATGGATCATGATGACTACACCCCTGAAGTACAACTGGCTTGGGTGAAGCAACTATTCGAGTGCACTGCAAATGGCGATTTTGTTGCCCATCATAATATCAACGGTGAAAGATTGGCAAGAGAGCTATCTCCCAACGAGCTGAAGAAGAATGAACTTGTTTTCATCAAGACTGCCGTCAAGCTATTGAAGAAAATTGCACAGGAAACCAAACATCCAGACGCACTATTCATTCTGGGGACATTGTATTCTCAATCACCCACTATACGCCTTGTTAGACCAAACATACTGGAGAAAAACTATGAGAAGTCGTTCAGCAACTATCGAGATGCAGCAGCACAGTCCCACCCTTTGGCACTATACAGACTTGGTGTGACGTATGAATTGGGAATTGGAGCATCGGTGAACGAAAGAAAGGCTCTTGAATGCTTCACCAAATCAGCAAAACTCGGAAATGTGAGCTCAATGTTCAAGCTTGGTATGGTGTATTCAAGAGGATTGCTGAATGTACCCAAATCAGCACAAGATTCCATTCCTTGGTTCATCAGAGCATCCAAACTTGCCGATAATGCCAATCCTCATGCATTATACGAACTGGGGAAGTTTCACGAAAGAGATGTCCACAATGTTGATCATGATTTTTTACGGCAATTGGATGCTATGAACTTCCCTCACAGTTTAGAACTTGCTCTGGCTCAATACAAAGAAGCTGCTAGACTCCAATACCCTCCAGCTCAATGTAAATTGGGCTATTGCTATGAATATGGGAAACTGGGGCTGTCAATTGATCCAAAGAAATCTATAGGTTGGTACTCTAGAAGTGCTAAAAATGGATATCATGTTGCCGAGATGGCGTTGAGTGGGTGGTATTTGACTGGTGCTAAAGGTATCTTGGAGCCAAATGATAAAGAAGCGTTCCTATGGGCTCTGAAGAGTGCTGGGAGTGAGTTTGTTAAAGCGGAATATGCTGTTGGATACTATTATGAAGTAGGACTTGGTTGTGAAGCTAACGCGGAGTTGAGTAGAAAATATTACATCAGAGCTGCCAATCAAGGCCACGAAAAAGCTATCGAGAAGCTCAGAAAGAGATGAATGATCTCATGAACATTTTGTTTTACCTTGTTTACTGATTTTTGTTTGTTTAGGAGTGTTTGTTCTACTGGTATTATTGTGTACATATAGCTCTTGTTCGTATTACCCGCTTTTCGGCTTAAGTAAATTTTGGCATAAAAAAAATTCACAGGCTCATCGCAAGATTAATACCAAGTTGAATACTGAAAAGAAATATAGCCATGGCTGATAGAATTTTGGGTGGTCTTTACCTTAGTGGGTTCGATGCTTTCATCCGTGAAGGTGATATCAAAGAGAAATATAACATATCCAGAATAATCACAGTTTTCAAAGGCTCTTTACCTTTCGATTACTATGATAGATTCGATGTCAAACCAATAGAAATTGATGATGATCTTACTACAAACATACTGCAATATTTCGACGAAACGAATGACTACATTAACAAAGCATTGTTTCCAGATGAGACTGAAGAGTTCTTAAGAAAAGTGAAAAAACCACATAAATCAAGTCTGATAATAATCTGTCAAGCTGGTGAGTCTAGATCTCCAACAATTCTTGCAAGTTTCCTGATGAAGAAGTACGGGCTAAATGTCGAACAAGCACTACACGCTATTCAAAGAAAGAGAGAAAGAGTCAGAATAAATGAGTATTTCATGGAACAACTAGAGCTATACTATGATATGGGCTGTCAATTGGATGAAAGCCATCAAGGTTATAGACAATGGAAACTTCAACACTCTCTGAAATTCGATCCAACTGGACACGGAGTGATCGATAACGAAGATATCTTTGTTGATGAATCCAAAGTGGAGAAAAAGGCTGATGAAGAAACATTGAATATTAGATGTAAGAAATGCAGACAAGGATTGACCACTTCCTCATGTTTCTTATACCACGAGCCACCAACTGAAGGAACCAAACAAGCAGCTTTCATCCGTCGTGTTCCAAACTCTAGAAAGATCATTAGTATACAATCAGCATCATCGACGTGTTCTCATTACTTTGTTGAACCTTTACAATGGATGAAGGAAGAATTACAGAAGAGTGAACTAGAAGGAAAATTGAACTGTCCTAAATGTGAGACTAAAATCGGAGGATATAACTGGAAGGGATCCCGTTGTAGTTGCGGTAAATGGATGGTTCCTGCAATCTGGCTACAAAAAGCCAAGACTGATCCATTGAAAGCAAAATAGATATATTAGAAGATCAATTTAGTTTCACCGTAGCATCAATCTATTGTCATATCCAAATCAGATCCATTGAATGACACATCTCCATTGTCTCCGAAGGAACTCTCCGCCACAACACCAGAAGAATGAAAGTCAGAAATGTGACCTGATTGGTTAGCAAACGTAGATCCAGAATTCAACACGTTATTGCCATTTGAACCAAATTGATTATCTTCTCTGACAGGTGTATCATACTGATTTGGTAACTCATTAGGTTCTTGGGATTCATACTGTTCACTCACCATGAATCCACGATCATATTGACGTTCGAATGTGTTTCCATCTGCTTCTAGGTCACTATCGTTGTATCCATCATATGAGTTTTCTTCGGCGTCTGGGATATTATCATCTAAATCAACTTGCTCACCAACAGTTTGTGGTTGCTGTTCCGTTCTACTGAGGTTCGGCGTCTGTACTTGGGCATGACTATTTGGCAGGTGTTGGTTGAAAGTGTCAGAGTTCTCAACCTGTGGTGATAGGGCACCTTGTTGTTGTTGCTGCTGCTGCTGCTGTGATGGAATCTGTTGATTTTGCTGTAGTTGTTGCTGTTGATCTAGCTCAGCTTCTCCCAGTAAGTTCTCAGCAGTGGTTGCTTCTGTGTCTAGTTGTTCCTCCATTTGTCTCCTCATATCTGCTTCCATAGTCAATGTTTCCATAGTCTTTCCAAGTCCTAAAGGTGCCAAATAAGAGTAACCGAGCGTTCTGATCGACTTGAGTTGTCTTAGTTTCTCTTCGATATCGCTGTGTATGATGTCAGAACCCGCAGATTGTGAGTCATTATGGGATGAGAGAGGACGGGTATAGAAAGTAGCGCCCGGTCTTGATGACGAATAAGACGACAGAGGCGGTGCGTAGTTGTTATTCGAGCTTTGATATGAGTCCTCGTCTATTGGCTGTCTGGATTTCTGTGTCATTGGTTTCACAGGGTTGTAGTCGTTCTGCAGCCAGAGATGGTGCACATTTGATGGCATCAAGTTTGGTGTAAACATTTTAGAATTGTGTAGATATGAAATTCAGCTGATGTTGTTGATGTATAATAGTTTGTGGTTGTTTGTTTTTCAATAATTGACATAAAATATCTCAACTAACTAACAAAACACAGTGAAAAAGGAAATAACTCTATTATCGCTATATTCCATGTGAAATATTGCCAATTGCCAATTGCTAGTCGGATAAGTACACACAGACAATCGAATTCTTTGAATATATGACTATAATTATCTATTAAATATGACACTATGTACACGCGCAAGATAAATATAATACTTTTATGGCTTGAAGTACCCTTCATCACCAACCAGCCAATCCCAACGGCCTTTCTTGTGTAACATGGCCAGAACCAAGATCCCCGGTAAGTGCCAGACACTTCCCCAGAACGCCTTCTTTGCATAAATATTTGCCAGTTTCAGTCCTTGAGCATCTGGAGTTCCGCCATTCTTGAAATTGGCTCTTTGCTGTTCCCAGAACTTGTATGACCAATAACTCAACCATCCATTTAACAGAGCAGAGTCAATAGGAAACACTGAGTCTGTAATACCGAAGTAGGTCAATCCAAAACAGATAGGGAACATTAACAAGGCGTATCTGAAACCAACTCTGGCATTTAATCTTGGATTCGTCCAAGCTGCCATTACGTATCCGGCATTTCTGTATTCGTTTCTTATACCATGACTCAAGGCATTGAAATGTGGGAATTGCCATGCGTATAATAGCCCAGCAAGACACCACGCTCCTGGATGTGTCAATGAACTAGAGGCAGCCCAACCCATTAATGGCGGGAGAGCACCCACGATGGCACCAACCCATGTGTTCAAAATGGATCTTCTCTTTAGAGATGTGTATATCCAAGCATATAACACAATGTTTATTCCTCCTAGAGCTGCAACTGTTGGATTCACACCGAATTGTAGGATGGTTACACCAACAGTTCCTGCAACGGCGGCAAACTTGTAGGCTTGTAATGGAGTAAGCAAACCACGAACGATCGGTCTTCCACCGGTTCTCACCATCAATTTATCAAAATCTGGCTCACGACCTTGGTTGATTGCATTAGCGGAGGCTGAACAAAGCCCGGTACCTATCGTCAAGAATATCAGCTGTGGAACAGTGGCAGTATATGGTGCTAGGGCATATGAACAGATAGCAGAGAGCACGACAAGTGCACTTAGTCGAGGTTTGGAGAGCTGGATGTATGGATCGATCAGTTTTTTCAGTGATTTGTCAGTTGTGGTTGATTGTATCTTAAGCTCACTCGGACACTTTGTCTTGACTTCGAATGGGATATGTGCAGTTTGTAGCTTTGTGTCGGTGACATCGTCGGTGCAGCTCAGTGCTTTTGCGAACTTGTTTGTCGGCGTGATGAATTTAGGAGCCGTCAAGTTCGACAAGAACTCGATAGGGGTCGTGTCTAGTGATTCATGTGCTGGTGATGGTGTGGTTGTTGAGCTTGAATGTGTAGAGAGAAGCCTGCTCAATGTTTGAGCAGCCGGCCTTTTGGCAGCTGTCAGTGAGTGGAGCGTGAGAGGACGCAGAAGTATCATCGTAATCACACTTTGTTGCTGGAGCTGAAGGTCCTTCAAATAACAACGATTTTAGTCCTCGACAATCACTAGTTTTTTCTTTTCTTTTGGTTTAGTTTTTTAATTTTTTTACTATTCAGAAAAAAGATATCGGACTAAGCTGAACAACACTACAAGTTTGTGTAACAGTGCACAGCGTGTTGATTTGATCTATTTACTGGCATCTTTCTCCTTATCGCCACTGGCATCTTTAGCTTCGGCATCAGTTTCCTTCTCAGCTTCTTGGTCTTTCTTTCCTTCTCTTTCCTCGTTCAATTTCTTGTTTTGGATCTTGTTCTCAATCAAATCATGGAATGCAATGATAGATCTCACCAAACTACTAATGTATGTGATCATCAATTCGTCGTTTGTTTTGATGGTCAAAGCAGTTGCCAATGGGTTCTTAGCATCTGATAGACTGTTCACTTCTTCTTCACCAAGCTCATCAGCGCCAGCCAAGTTAGGCAATAGATTGAAGACATCTTGTAGCTTTCCTAGAATTGTGTTATTGACAGGTAATTCACCGCTTGTAACTTTGCTCAAGTAGTTGATGATATCTTTGAGTTTCAATTGTAGGCCTTGTAAAGATTTGAGTTGATTAGTGATTCTGATAGATAAGTTACCAGCTGCTTGATCCCTTATATCTCTAAGTAGATGTTCAACACCAATCTCTTCAGCTTCTTCAGCTTCAATGATAGATGGGATGTGGTTGAATGTCTTCTCGGTACTGGTACCATCTTCTTTGACTTCTTCAATGGCAACGTATGCATCGGTTGGGATACCAACTCCACTTTGTTTCACATCAACAATCAATAATGTTGGATTTGGTGTATATTTCTTGAAGAGATCGTTGATTTTGAGATCTGAAGCTTTCAATTTTGGTCCTGAATGGTACCAACCGATAAGTCTCTCACTGGCATTGATCTTCTTGAACATTTCGTTCATACTTTCGATATAATTATGATCTAAAAACCAAACATCTTGGTTTTTTTCATCTTCTTCAAATGGGATAGCGTAACTGTTGGCAATTCTAATGTTGTTTGTAGAGTTATCACCCAATATCACACCAACGACTCTTCTCTTTGTGTCTTTGGCAATTCTGTTGTAATGATCCACCACGGATAAGAGCACAAGTGGGGCAACTGAGACTTGTTTTTGAAGTAGTGTTTCGTCAACGGTCATCTTGAATTCTGTGTGTGAAGTGGCAACTAAATGTAACTGGAATAAATGGGTCTATAGATTTTTGATTACCACGGATTGGAAACAGATATCAATGGATTGATTTCAGAAAATAGTGCAGAGAAGTGAACAGGTAAATTCAGTGACAATTGAGCAATCTATTTGACTTAATTTCAACAAACTTATCTGTTGTTTATTAGCCTGAACACCAATTTTTTGCCATTTGTTGATCGATTTCCTGGAAACGCGAATATTTCCTGACTTGGTGACCCGACAAATACTGGCAGCTCTGAAGTTTTTCATTAAAACGAATATTACCATAAAGTTGATAAACTTGAAGAGATAAATAAATTCAATCAGTGATCTCGGGTGTCCTGTTCTAAGCCTTGATAGATACATTTAGATGCCTTTTGGACAGATTGTCATTGGACCTCCAGGATCTGGGAAATCCACATACTGTAATGGTGTTCAGCAGTTCTTCAACGCTATTGGAAGACATGCCGTGGTGATAAATCTTGATCCTGCTAATGATCAACTCCCATATGATTGTGCATTGGACATACGGGACTTCATAACCTTAGAAGACATTATGGTGGAGCAAAATTTGGGCCCAAATGGTGGTTTGATGTACGCTCTGGAGAGTTTGGAAGAATCAGTTGACTTACTAATAGAAAAGATTGAGAAGATGGCCAAGAACGCATACGTCGTATTTGACTGTCCTGGACAAGTTGAGCTATTCACACATCACACATCGCTCCATACCATCATAAAGAAGCTGCAGAAAAGAATCGATTTAAGACTTTGCGTGGTAACTCTTATCGATAGTTTCTATATCACCAGTCCATCCCAGTATGTTTCAATCTTACTATTAGCACTGCGATCAATGTTGCAGCTGGATTTACCACATGTCAATGTGCTTTCAAAGATTGATCTACTATCGAACTATGGTGAACTACCTTTCAGATTAGACTACTACACAGATGTTCAAGACTTGGGTTACCTAACGCCGCATATTGAGAAAGAATCAAGCTCTGTATTGGGGAAGAGATACTCTCACTTGACTGGGTTAATCTCTGAACTAGTGGAAGACTTTAACTTGGTGTCTTTCGAGGTTCTCTCTGTTGAAGACAAGCAGTCAATGATCAACTTGTTAACAGTCATTGACAAAGCCAATGGGTATATGTTTGGAACTACAGAGATCGGTGGTGATACAGTATGGGCTGAAGCCACAAGACAAGGTGGATACACTGACATTGATATACAAGATCGTTGGATTGATAATAAACAGAAATATGAAGAGGAGGAAGCAAAGCGTCAAAAGGAATTGGCCGAAGAAGCTGAGAAACTTAACAAGGAATTCGATGAAGGTGATGAATGGGAGAACGCATTGAAGAGTTGGGAAGATGATCATGCTCCAATTCGTAAGTGATTGGTGGTTTTATATAAAGAGTCTCATAAATTAAGCGAACAATGCTTTGGCAGCTGCAATGTTTTCTTTTGAAGCTGTAACATCGTCTGTACCGTTGTATGATTCTAAGAATTGCTCAAGAGAGTTCTGTGCATCCTGAATTTTATTTCTGATCTCAGGAATCACTCTTTTAGTATCTTCGAGCACCTCGATTTGTTTCTTGATCTCGTAAGAATCAGCGTTCGAGGCTTGTAGTATCTCAACAACCTTCTGCTGGTCTTCCAGTTCTTGCTGGTATAGTTTTTCCTCTTTGACGAGTCTACCGAGTGCCTTTGTCTTGATTTCTAGTGATGATGGAGCCATTTTGCGTGTTTAGTGTTCGTTGTTTAGTGGCAAAGGAAATGTAAATAAACATACGCCAAAACCCAAAAGTAAACAAAATTTTGAAGAGTCCGCGAATTTTTTTTTACAACCTGAAAGTCTTCGAGATGAGCTTGATTGATAATTTAAGCAGAAATCAATAGACAGTCGCAAAATGGAGCATGTACGGGCGAAGATACAACATACGATAGAGAATTTGAAGGAGAAGAGGAAGGTTCTAGAAGCATACAAATCTTTTCATGTTGATCTGAAGTTTGATCTATATCATTACAAACAGCAGAAGACCAATGGCACTTCAAAGCTTGATAGAAGCATCATCTCCAAAGTTCAAAATATAGCCAACTTTGTCAAGGCAGATACAAATAACTTCTCACTGAGCTCTAAATTCTTTGCCGATAGGGATCCGACTAAGGCAGTCAAAGAAGTTGAGGAGAAGTTGAAGCTCTTTGACAAAACCATTGCGGAGTTTGATGCCAAAATCAAAGCTGCTGAGAAGACGCTGACCAATATCAAGATATTGGAGGAGATTGATGCCCAGAAAGCGAAATCTCAAGGTGAAAGCCAATCAAAAGGAGAATCATTCAACGAGGAAGGTCTTCCGTTTATGGATATCAGAGAAGAACTTGATGAAGATGGAAATGTGATTGAAAGTCATATTGAAACCCATAACGAAAATAAGATCAAAGAATTCAGTGATGAACATGGTATAAATCTCGTTGATGAGAAAGATGAGCTAGAATCACTTCTACGAGACATGGAGATCACTCCAAAACCTAAGAAGATCGAGGAGATCAAAGAACCCGTCGAACCAGTGCCAACCGAAGACAACCACTGCCATAATTCTGTTAAAAATGACACATTACTTGATCTAACCACATCCACACACATCGGAGAGACCAAGAACATGGACACTGATGCGGCTACATCGGACCTGATCATCGAAAGAGAGCCAGTCTTTAACTCAGCAATGTCTGATGTATTTGAACGGGAGGTTTCTGAACCAGCTGTTTTCGATATCAGAGAGAAAACAATCAAAACACCAGCAGTAAACGGCAGAGTCCAGCGGGAAGCAAAGAAAGCCGATATTGTGATCAATACATCTGGAAACACAGACTCAACGCATAAACATCAATATTTTGAGCTTCTGGCCGAGTTCGGTATCACCAATGTCCACACTAAACCATCCACTAAAAGTGTAACAGACGCACTCAAACAAGAGCCACAACCACTTCCATCAAAACCGAAGGGTATTCTAAAATCAGCAAAGTCAGCACATGAATCTTCTACCGACTTCGCTGATGAATCAAAGTCATCTACGCTTTCAATGGAGGAGCTAACGGAAAAATACCCTCCGAATAAACCAGCACTGGATGAGGATGATATCCTTCAACTGCAGTTGATTGCTGACGAACTGGACGGCGACGAATTTAATCAAGAAGAGCTAGGAGATGATGACTTCTACTACGATGACTCTGAAATCGAGGCATCACTGAAGTTCGATATAAATGAAGATGATGAAAATGATGGATACAGAGACTGGGATGAAAGTGATTCAGACGAGGAAGAGACCGCGGAGCTCAATGAGAACGAACAACATGAATTGGAACCGGAGGGAATAGTTCCTTCAGACTATAGAGACCTCTTCGCCAAAGAGCTGGAGAAACTGAGAAGGGAAAAGAACATACAAGGGCCAGAAATTTCTAGCATTGATATTATTAGCGGAGATGCACATGTGGATGAAGTACCATCGAAGTCGTCCATCGTGAAGAACTCTTCCGTGCCAGAGAAATCGAACTCGAAAAGTTCTACGAAAAAAGTGAAGAAGTCAGTTCAGTTCAATGAAGAATTACAAGTCAAAGAGATTGAAAACGTCAGCGATCAATTGAAACAAATTGACACTTCTAAAGTCTCGAAGTTCAAGCAGAACAGACAGACTGCTCATCTTGGAGGAATCAAACAACAGGACTCCTTCATCGGTGCTAAATACGTCAAACAATTAAATGACACGGTTAGTGATATTTCAGAAGTTGATGATGATAATGCTGCTGTCAATGACATCGTGGAGAAAGAACTTCCGCTCAATAATATCGTGGAGAAAGAACTTCCGCTGGATGATATCGTGGAGAAAACCATCATAGAACGTACTGATAAGATCATGCCTGTATTGAATGCTGAAGAGGATACCAAGCCTAAGAAAGTATCCAGATTTATGAGCTTACAGAGACAGGTTCCAAAGACTAATGGCGCACCACCAGCCAAAATATCAGTTCCAAAAGATGATACAGTGGCTCTCGCGCCCGATGCTGAGCTGAGTAAGATAATTGCATATGTTGAAGGTGATGAAGATGAGGAAGATGAACAATTATTAAACGTTATCACCGACAACATTTCAGTATATCGTGGTGAAGACAATAATGACATCGATCAAGATGATGAAGACGGTGACAATGACATCATGTTAGTCGACGAGATTGTGGAGAACGACGATGTTGATGATCCAGATTACTTTGTGGATGAAAACATACTACTTCAGGAGTACAAGAACGCCAAAAAGGTCATGATGGAGAAGTACCTGACTCATGAAGAGAAAAGAGAGATAGAAGACAGAAGAAATACACCAACGGTGATGCACAAAGCTGATGAAGGCGAAGAACTAGAGCCAATTGATGAGCACGGTAACCCTGTTACCGAGAGTAGATTCATGAAGTCGTTAAATAGATAATAAAAGTTTCATGCGTAACTTTCAAAATCCCGCGTAATTTTCAGACAATTTTCCTCCAAAGGCCGCAGAACCGATTGACATATCACTGCGTTGTGTTTACTAATGTGCATTCAAGAAACTCACATAGGCTTGTACTGTCCAAGACTGCAAGTCGTTACACTTTCAACTGTTACGAAGTAAAAACATCCAATACCTGTGGTCATCATCCGCTAAAGAAGAATTGATCTTTAAAGAGATACGGATTTGAGGAGAAGAGAAACTGATAAAGAAGCGTGTGCATGGACATGATGAGAAGTCCAGAACAACATATATCGATGGAAGCCCATCAGCGACGCAACAGAACTGGACTGTCTTGTCTGGTGTGTCGGAAGAAGAAGATACGATGTGATAAACAGAAACCTGTCTGCGGTGGCTGTCGAATGCGGGATCGTGCACATATGTGTCAGTACGACTCCACTAAAGAACAAAGTCCTGGCGCTGATGGAAAAGTTGGTCATAGAAACGGAGGTATAAGCATCAAACCATCCAAATATCAAGCACTGCTATGTGGATCTCAAAGTCCAACTACCTTTAGTACAGCTGAGCCTCGAAAACAACCAATCCCGCACTCTGCTACTCTAGACGATGAGTATATGGATTTCTACCTGAACTCTTACCACTCTCATGTGTCGTTGACACAAGGGTCACTATCATGGGTTTCTTTGCTCAGAAAGGATCTTTATCTGAACACTATTGGACTCTCTTCACAGACCGCAAAGACCATCGTCACCAAAAACCCTAAATCAAAAGTATATCATGATCAGGCTGATGAGCAATTTTGGGAGAAGTTGAAGAGTCAGAGGCTTGGTGTATCACTTCTGCTGACAGGAAATAATGTTGAAAGTGACTTTATGAGTACCTTGAACAAGATTCTATCCGATGGGAAACTAGTATGGCTTCTAGTTGATCGTTTTTGGGATTCAGATATAACGTTAATCTTTTCATTCATAAGCTTCAAAGACTTCAATGAGAAGCTGGTTGGAATCATCGGTGAAAGATCAGATGAGCCAATCACTGTTAGGCTTGGAAGGGGATCCGACATCATCATTGTTGGTCTTCTTCTTCTCATGATGAGAATTTCTTCAATGTCACTCTACAACTTTGGTAAGCCCGTGTATGGGCATATTGACGAAAGCCTACAATATCTTTTAGATAATCAGATTGATGAGGGTATAACCAGTGTTATTGATCGCATACATGGCGAACTACCGACCTTCAAACGTCCAAGAATTGAGGTCTTACAATTTATGCTGCTGAAAACTTGTTATGAGACTGTCGCTCCAGAATGCTGTGATTGTGTATCATGTTCGTCCCTGCTAAACATTGGTAAGCTACTGCAATATGCTATACACTGTTCTTTGAATAGAGATCCCACTACTCTGAAGAATATTTCAGAAGAAGATGATAAAAATCTACTTCGAAGAATGTGGTATGAGATCCTGCATATTGATATATGTCAACTAGTTTTAGTTGGAACACCAACAATCATACACCCGAAGTTCTTTGATACACATCTACCTCATTTGGAAGAAAGCAAGAATGAATATGACGCCAATGTTAATCAATATATGAATGATAGGGGCAAGTTTTACGAGGTTGTTCTTCCACTGTTGGACTTGGTGCTTGATATAAGAAAGAACCCCAAGGTGGCGGCTGTGAAGCATCACCTTGATCCATTGCTGAAGTATGCAGAACAGCTGAAACCCCTCAAGCAGCTTATTGGACTCTCTGAGCAGGCTCGTACGGCAAAGTTTCAAAACTTGAAGGAGCTATACGGGCTGATTGATTCTCATGCTGTTATTTTCATGATTTACTACCATATGTTCTTATTCTATAACCAGCACAGATCAAAGGAAGCATCAGTACACTATTTGTTGGAGATGCTGAAGTGTTCGGTTGTGCTTTATGAGACGATACTTTTTCTGGATCCGTTGAATACAGAGTATGACTGCCAAAAGCGTTTTGGGGCAGGTATCTTTCTCTTTCCTAAGATTGAGCTCTGCCTCCACAGATTAACTCTGTTGATGCTTGGGATTCTGTTGAGAATCAAAGCTTTGAAAATGCTTGCGACAGATGGACTGTCCTATGAGGTTTCGGGAATCCTTGATCAAATTGCTGCTATCGCAACGAGAGCTATCACTTCGATATTGACATGTTTCGTTCATGTGTCCGATACTTACTATCATCCATGGGTCTCGAGTAAGATTGAAAGTTTTATACTGATCCATATGGCTAGAGTGCCAAAGGGTACACACTACGGACCAATCACATCACCATTGGATCTTGAGTTTCTGGAGAATGTGAAGAGACTCAAGCACATTGATGATATGTTTGAGAGATACACCACTGATGACTTCAAATCTGTTCTTGAAGTGATGGAACAAATGGAGGAGATATCCTCCAAGATCAAAGTCAGACTACGTGGTGAAAGATTTGTGAACTCTCCACACTGGGGACAGAATTCAATCGCCAATAACGACAAGAGATGGCTTGAAAAGATGATGGAAGATTTCGTCGATACAGATCCTGATATTGATCCACGTCCATCGGTAAGTTGCATCAGAAGACCTGAGAATGGGGAAGAGGAACCGGTTAACTACACTACTACTCTTTCGAAGAACCTGGACGATATAGAAGCCGCACCGGTTGTTTCTGAACCAATACTTATGGATGATGATGCTATGTTGAGCGACCTGGGAATGGTGGAAAGCATAAATGAGCTTATAAGTGCCAACATGGATCTATTCAACTTCGAGAGAATGTTTTATGGTGGGTCGGAACGTAACTTTTTCTGATAATAAGATCCATTCTACGCGGTGGTTTATCGACAATGATGTAATTATTAATGATTATTAAATGAGTTGAAAGGTATTAATTCAGTACCAGTGTAGATGATCTGAAAAATATGTCGAGGCGGTGAATGTCTTTGTACAGAATCACTGTGTGACGGAGAGTCTTCGCAGTTCTTGATCGGTCAAAGGCTGTGGTGGTTTCCGCTGTCTTCTAGTGTGTGCGAGAGAAGCGTCACTTATTGGGTTTGATAGGTGTCTCTTGTTACTTAGTGGCATTGGTAATTGATGTGATTGTTGTGTTGGAAATGAAGGTTTAGGATAGGAGAGTTTTTGAGATCTCATTTTAGGAACCACAATAGCAGATTCTTGTGGCGCTTCAGGTAGTGGTCTGGATGGTAACGGCTTCTCAAGATTCGCAGGGGATTGGTTCAACGATTTAGTTGGAGAAGTGTAAGGTGAAAGATCGAAATCACTCGTTGAATCTGAAAGAGTAGAACATTCATCGAAGATGGATGAGTCTGAAGTTGATGAGTTGCTCCCAAGTGAGATCACTGTAGGATTTGGATTATGAGTTAATTCGTTCTCACCGTGGTTCAATGGAGAGAACTCCTGATATATCTGGATGATGTTTGTGTATGAACCTTCCGAAGTTCTGTTCGAGACACGATGCTTCTCTTCTAATGTTTCAAGTGGCATTGATACCTGTCTGCTTGGATAAGTAATTCTATTAGTGGCTGGTGCTCTTCTCTTTGGCATCATCAGTCTTTCATTTATGGAAGAAGTAACAGGCATCTTTGGAGGTGGTGCAAAGAACAGGTTGTCTGTCGAGGTGACTATATCGAAGTTTGGAGCACTCACAACTCTTCTTCCTGATGAGTTCTGACCGTATGGAGAACCTTTAGCATTGACTCTGATTGGCAAGTCGTCGAGACAGCTCTTGCGAGGACCTTTTGACATAACAGGGATATTGGAGACATCAATAGCGAGTGATGGAGTATGCATATCGAGTGGAGTGATATCATCACCTTGGAACTTTCTTAGGTATCTCATTTTGGTGTCAAGTGGTTACTAGTTCAATACTGAGGAATCTGCAGAAGTGGAAGTCAATGAAGCATTTTAGTGGGCATCAGTTTCTATTTGTACTCATGACAGCTGTCGGTGAAAGAGCTCTTGGAAGCGCATGTGCGGCATGATTTAGCACTCAAGCGGAATCAACAAGCCACCTCCATGATCCGTTCCACATAACAATGCTCTCCAAGACCAGTTTTAGTGTCGGAGATCACGCTTTGAAACGCAGAATGGCTGGTTATATATTTGTGTCTCTCAGTCTGGTATGAGCAGCACGATTGGACCTCATCGCTTATGTCATCAAATTTGAATCACCAGCAAAGTGTTGATCTTTACGCGATCTAGATCGCGAAGCTGTGATGAAGCCAACGATCTCTTATCCTCTTCATCGGATATGAGATCCACTACTTCTATCACACCTTCGGGATCACCAAGCATTTTAGTGTCAACTTTCTTTGATTTAAATTTACGAGTGATTTCTCATCGCTTCAAACCAATATACGAAAAAAATTTCATCATGTACCAGAATCTTTGAGAAATGGTATCAGAAATTACAGTAAAATGAGTGAAATACCGTCTGTTGAAACATCTGTCGAGCCAGAAGCCGATACTCGTATTGGTCGTGATGATCCATTTGTTTTTGGACAACGTAAATTGGAAAATGACGATGATGTGTGGAATCATAATGCCTGGGATAATGTTGAATGGGGTGAAGAACAGATAAAAGAAGCAGAAGCTAAAATTGCTAAACAGTATGAAGCACCTGTCCAGGACTTCGACAAGAAGCTTTTCAACGGGAATCCAGCCAAATATTGGGATATCTTCTACAAAAATAACAAGGAGAACTTCTTCAAAGATAGAAAATGGTTACAGATTGAATTCCCTTCTCTTTATGAAGCTACCAAACCAGATTTCGGACCAGTCACGATATTCGAGATCGGTTGTGGTGCAGGTAACACCATGTTTCCAATCTTGAACCAAAATGAGAACAAGGACTTAAAACTTATAGGTGCTGATTATAGTGCAAGAGCTGTTGAGTTGGTGAAAACATCAGAGCATTTCAATACTGATTTTGCACATGCTACCGTTTGGGATTTGGCCAATGAGGAAGGTGAACTGCCTGAAGGTGTTGAAGCAAACTCTGTCGATATCGCTGTCATGATTTTTGTCTTCAGTGCACTATCGCCTAACCAATGGGACAATGCTATCAGTAACCTTGGTAAAATATTGAAACCTGGTGGTAAAATTCTCTTCAGAGATTACGGAAGATACGATTTAGCACAGGTCCGTTTCAAGAAGAATAGACTTCTAGATGATAATTTCTATATCAGAGGTGATGGTACCAGAGTGTACTTCTTCACCGAAGAGGAGCTTCGAGAGATCTTTACAAAGAAGTTCATTGAGAACAAGATCGGAACTGATAGAAGATTGATCGTTAACCGTAAGAGACAATTGAAAATGTACCGTATATGGCTACAAGCAGTGTTCGATGTTCCCCAGTGATCATATTAATTATACAGCCATGATGATAGAGAAATGAAGAAACCCATCAATATATAGAGCATCTCGGTATAGATCAATTAAAGGTGTTGCTAGAGGTATCATTATTCCATGTAGCGTGGGTATAGCCAGTATTATGTTCTTAGCAGATGGGAATAAGTCAGGTAAGGCATCATGGAGCACCTGTCCTAGTGTGACTTTTGATTCGTTGGCGAAAGGAGAAACGGGTACATCAATTGTTTTGTTGGAGAGTGTGAGATGGAATCTGGTGGGTATGTGTTTCATCTTTTGGTCATTAGCAAAAAACTTTGGCACTATTGACCAAAATGTTTGTGAATCGTGTGTTTTTACACTTTCCCAGAGATCTGTAGAGTCCTTTGTCGATAGCACCATGATAGGCTTACTGGAGTTATGCTGGACATAACACGATTCCTTCAATTGATTAACCCAATGCGCTTCTAGTGAATCCAATCCGGCGAGAGGTAAGATGTATTCATCAGGGTAGTTTCTGTAATGGAGCGTCAGCTGCCAAACATGATTCTGTTTTCGGTAATGAGGGTCCAAGTTTGTTAGTGTATCGAATAGCAGGCCAATTGGGAGAGTCCATTTCACTGGGACGTCTTCAAACTCGAGCCACCAATCCAGTCTGTCACCCCACTCACTCACTAAGATCGCATCTTTGAAGTAGCTGAGGATCTTCTGATAGTATAATGGGAAATATGAGTTTCTGTTGACGGTAAGCTGTCATCTCGTTAGTATCATCCCACAATTAAGACGTCAATAACATACGTAAAGATGGTGTGGGGTGTCCACGTCACATGAATCAGCGGGAAACAGCGTTATCCGCACATTCAGTGTGCCATTCCATATCAGTTCACGCAATTCAGACATCTCGTTGATTAGTAAGTTAATCTCTCTTTGTACTTCAAATTGTGTGTGTTGATGTTTAAATTGACTAAAACAACATCGCTTCGTAACTAAACTCAATTATAAAAACTTGCCATATAAATAAGTCATTGAAACTTGGCAACATGGAGTTTGAAGACACCATTTGGGAAGATGATGAGCTGTTCTACGAGAAAGGAACACTCACATTCCAGATCTTCCATTTGAATCCCGTTTCCACTCCAGAAGAGTCTGAATTTGAACTACAACGAGCATTTGATGATTTGAGCAGAAGACTGAAACCATGGATAGATCATTACATATGGGACTCGGATCCTGTCAAGCTCCATAAGACACAGAAGCGTGAGCACTCTTTCATATTCGGTGAAGTCCAGTTTGGTGATTCGTATCAAGACGAATGGTTAATAACGTCCATCTTATTCGATATGTCTAAGACATCTGAAGATATCTACATACACATCATGGACAACGATGGTGAGTTTCTCCTCATTGAAGCTTTCGACATGCTTCCCGAGTGGCTTTCACCTGAGAACGCGAGATTCAGAGACTGGTTCAATCATGGACGAGTGTTGATGATACCTGAAGAATACTACAAAGATCGAGGTTTGAAACTGACAGAAGCACTGAAGTTTATGGAGCGTGCATCGTATCGTTGTGAGAAAGTACTTGAAATGGATCAGCATATATCTTCAAAGCTGGATGAATATCCAACAAAGGCATTAGAAGCTCAATGTGAGATTGAACTAACAGTACCGAGAAACGTTGCAGGGTATCTAATCAAGCATAATACTTTGAATCAAATCTTGTTGGAATCGGACCCAGTAACGACACAATCACAAACGCAGTCTAATTACTATACAGAAAAGGATGATCTTGTTGATCTACATATAAGGACAACAGTCTTGTGCTATTTATTCATTGAGCATCATCTCAAGACTCACAACCAGAAAGATTCTAAAGTGGATGGAGGTAAACTAGTGACCGACGCTATATTGCAATATACCAAACAGAACTCCATAAAACTGGATCAAGTGCCAGAAGATGACGAAATCACAGCGTTTAATAACAAGGGTGATATTTTACAAACAGAATTGATAAGACTCATGAGAATTGACAAACGGGTCGAACCTAAATTCACGTTTGAAGCTCCAACCGATGCTAAATTGGATGAGAAGGAACTGATGTCCAAAGTTCAAAAGTTCTTTGATGATTCGAACGCTGGTGTTGATGGTGTTGATAATCATACTGCGAACACCACAACCAAAGACGATACAACACCAGAGACCAAAAGTACTTCAAAGATCGAAACGATTGATTCTGATGATGAAGACTCGGTCAATGGGAACACCGATGGTGATGAACAAGCAAGAGAGTTTCTACAGAAAGCTAATGTTGATATTGATGAAGATGACTTCTTTGAGTTCTTTGCCAAAGAAGCTTTAAAGCTAACAGATGAAGACCTAGAAACATTCAGAAACTTGTCACTTGGTAATGAGACCGAAACAAACCAAGATCAAGATGACGAGTTTGAAGAATTGACTCAAGAAGAGGAAGAAATTCTGAAGAATTTGACGTCTGAAGACATGTCATCCATGGGTGAACTTCTCAAACAAATGCAAAAAGATGGCGGAATTGGTGGACCTGCTTCTACATTCTTCCAAAACATATAATGAAAATGGCCTGTGTATAGTTTTATTTCCCATTCATATATAATGCATCATCTTCTTCGAAATCTGATGATTTTCTGGTAGATTCGGCTAATCCGATATTCTCAATATCTGTTCCTAGTTCATCGATTTCATCATCTTCAACTTCACCTTCTGTGCCTTCTTCTTCTTCGATTATCAGTGGTTTGGATCTTCTATATTTCGAGTTTGGAGGAAGCCCACCAAGTGGAGATTTCTTTCTTCTAAATGCACCTGCTCTTGGGAAAATTGCACCTTCGTTATATCTGCGTCCTCTTGGTGTTGAAATAGTGGTGAATTTCATATCGGATGAAGAGTTATCATAGAAGGAATTTTTTCTTGAGCTTCGTTCACTTGCACTGGAATTACTCGAAATCAGACTTAATGATCTTCTAGCAGTGGTGTTTCGACTATGGAGTGATGTATCAGATGATACCTTTCTTGAGAATCCGGGTCTTGTGGTGGTCACGTCCGATTGTGTTGTGACGTTTGAATCTAGTGATAAATCACTCATTCCAGTGGCTTGAGAAGCATATGAATATTGAGATATTAGTGACATTGGTCTAGATCTGCCCTTAATATTTGATCGTAGTGGTGATTTAGGTTCCTTGATGGTTAGTTGTACAGGTTGTTTTGATTCGCTGTATAGTGAGACAGGATCTAGTTGGAGTTGCTTTTTGTTACTGTCCTTATGCTTGTTGTTGGTATTAAAGTTGATTGCAGGTTGTAGTGCAAGGGAATGACGACGTGGTTCATTGGTACTAGTTTTTTCACTTGACAGGTTCTCTTCTGGATATACTTGGGACTCTGAGAAAGATCGACTGTTTTTCAGTTGTTGATGATGAACATCTGTGATACCATTTGTGTAGTGATGGTGACCGTTGTGAAGACTAGATTGCTGTGATCCATCTTCTTTCTTATTAATCTTCAAAAACTTGGTGAACTTTTGGATGAATCCATTCTTCTTCTTCTCAGGGCTCGAAAACTTGGAGCTTTCATCCACATTACCATTACCAGCATTTTTGTAGTTCAGAGAACTTGATTCTCTGAAAGAGTTGTTGTTGAATGAGACATCACGATTTGTATGATTAGACATCGTACTAACGATTCTTGATAACTGTGGGGTCGTCTCCATGAATTGACTGACTCTTCTTGAAGTCGATTCGGTGATTCGTAGCACTGATCGACTGCTTCTGGTTCTATATTTCTTAGCTTCTTTCTTCTTTTGCTTTTCTAATAATAGCTCCCAGAGACCACCTAACGAATCACAGTTCTTTTGAGTGACTGACTTCTGCAAAGCATGTGTATCGATTCCCAGACTCTTCAACTTTTTTAATAAGTGACGTTCAGTCTTGGAAGTGAATGCTCTGTTATTCTTCAAATTCTTCAACAAGAAATTGGATGACTCCAACTGTATCAGGCCGTCATTATCCATGAATGGATCACTCAGTATCTCGACAGCAGTGGGTCTGTCACTCGGATTCTTCTGAAGTAGTCTTTGTATAAGTCTAACTGCATCATCCGGGATATCGTTGCCATAAAATGGTTCCTCTTCCATGATTTTCACCTGCGTTTTCATCTCATCGTCATCATCGAATGGCATATGACCATAAAGCATCGTGTATAGGATGACTCCCAATGACCATATGTCACTTTTAAATCCATCATACTTCTTCTTCTCGATCAATTCCGGCGACATGTAGACCGTCGTACCGCAGATAGTCTCCAATAGTGATCTTTGCTGACACTCTCTTGTAAATCCAAAATCTGACAATTTGGCATTGTTCTTCTTGTCGAGCAAGATGTTTTCTAGCTTCAAGTCTCGGTGAACACAGTTCAAAGAGTGTGCATAGTACACTGCACTGACTAGCTGAGCAAACAACCTTCTTACTTCTTCGAACGGAAGCCTTCCAGACTTGAGCACATGGTCATAAAGCTCTCCATTTGCACAATACTCCAACACGATCCAGATCATACCTTCGCTAAGCACAACCTCATAAAGCCGGGTGATGTTCGGATGCTTGAACTGACGATGATAAAAGACCTCTCGCACTATGTTCGGGTCGTTCTTCGTACCCGTCTTGAGCACAACTTTTGTATGTGTCAACTTGTGATTGGCGAGATACACCTTCCCAAAGGCCCCCTCTCCGATCAGCTTGATGATGGAGTAGTTCCCAATGTCCGTGTACTGCTCGCTCGAGAACTGTGTGTAGAGCTTGTTGTAGGACTCAGCAATCTGAGCAGTCTCGTTTTTGGAGCTCATCTTGAGCAACTGGCGATGGGAATGTGGTGGGATTGGCTCGTGGTTAAATGTGTGTTTTCGTGTGGTAGGGGAAGCTGATGACGGCCTTGTGTTCCGTGGTGGTTCTAAGCGGTGCTTGTGTGTCCTTTGTGCCCAAATTGGAAGTTCAATGTGCCAATTCCGAGCAGACGTTACCGTTTAAATTCTCTTTGTTTTCGCTTGTTTTTCGTTTTCTTTTTTTTTTGGCCAATTTATTAAAGTGATTGATGGATTTGATAGACGGAATATATTTCTTTACCGGTGATAGCTGAGGAATGTCTGTGGAACAACTCACTGGAGACATGAAGAGAGGCTACAAAGTATGAGGTTTGACAATGGGGTGCTCTTTTCCCCGGTAAATTTACCATGAATTTGGACTAATACTGTATTTTTAGGATGCTATCAACGCCTTAAACTCATTACAATCCAACTTTGCAACCATTGAGGCCATCAAGAAGCTGGGAAATAATAAGAATGCAATGGCCATCCCAGAAATGGTGGAGTGGACCAGACGAATTGGTCATAATCCAGCCAGTTTCAACAAGCTAAACATCATACACATCACAGGTACAAAAGGTAAAGGTTCAACATGTGCTTTTACACAATCTGTGCTAAGTCAATACAAAGGACAGATCAACAAGATCGGTCTTTACACCTCACCACATCTGAAGTCGGTCCGTGAAAGAATAAGAATTAATGGTGAGCCAATCCCAGAACAGCTGTTCACTAAGTACTTCTTCGAAGTATGGGATGGTATCTCAACCACAGAATCTGATCCATCAGTGTTTCCAACTATGGACAAAGGTATGAAACCGGCTTATTTCAAATATTTGACACTGCTATCATTCCATGTGTTTTTGAAAGAAGGCGTTGATACTGCTATCTATGAAGTTGGTGTTGGTGGTGAGTTCGACTCTACAAACATCATCGAGAAACCAACAGTGACTGGTGTCACTGCTTTGGGTATAGATCACACTTTCATGTTGGGTAACACTATTGAGGAAATAGCTTGGAACAAAGGTGGGATTTATAAGAAAGACGCAAAGTCGTTCAGTATCGCACAAGAGTCATCAAGTGCTTTGAAAGTATTGGAAGAGAGGGCTGCTGAGAAAGGTAATCAGTTAGAAATTGTTGAGCAATCACTAGCCGATGGATACGAACTAGGTATTTCTGGTGACTTTCAGAAACAAAACGCTGCTCTAGCCATTGCTTTGACTAATGAACACCTGAGAAAATTGGGCATTGAACCAGATGAGCAGAAACTAGCTAAAGGTCTAAAAGAGACGTTCTGGCCAGGAAGATGTCAAGTCATCAAAGAAGGAAACATTACCTGGTACATTGATGGTGCACACACTAAGGAAAGTGTTGATGCCTCAAGTGGATGGTTCAAACAAGTAACAAGTCCAAGTAGAAAGAGAATCCTATTATTCAATCAACAAACAAGAGATGCTGCTGCTCTAGTCACAAGATTACACGATGGTGTGAGTCCTTACAAATTCGATGAGGTAATCTTCACGACTAACGTGACATGGTCGTCAGGGAACTACTCTGCCGATCTGATCTCTCTAAATACTTCTAAAGAAGCTGTTGATAAGCTTGAAGTCCAAAAGTTGCTTAGTGAAGAATGGCACAAGCTAGACCCGAGTTCCAAAAGACACGTTTTGGGAGACATACAAAGCAGCGTTGAGCTCGTGAGATCGCTGGGAGAAGAAGTTGACGTGTTTGTGTGTGGTTCTCTTCATCTCGTCGGTGGATTCCTCGTTGTTCTAGAAGACAAAACTCCTGCTCTACAATAAGAAAAATAAATAGATTTGCTGTCAAAGCATACATGGGCATTTATGACAGTACACCCATCTGAATTATCGAGCACTTGTGCCTTTCGCGCCATCCTGACCGTCCCTTACTTATGCGGTGTACCCGCTACAGGCTTGTACCAGATACAGAACGTAGTACTATAGTTGTAACTTGACATGCAATCAGAATTTTTGATATGTCAGGTGATTCCGGTTGATTAGAGTCCCTTCTGCGACTGCTTCAGAATGCGGATGGATCCATAGTCGGTGCTTGGAAAGGAGTACAATTGGCACATGAACTCTAGGGTCTTCTGTACATCTCCAATGGCTACAATACAAAGATCTGTACTTCCGCGTTTTTGAACCCGCGAAAATTACATAAGAATGTCGCGAATTATGGCAAGCTTCTATTGTTACATAATATCTTAGTCATGATTCAAAGTTGCTCTGTCTCTCCAATATTTTGAGGTGAATTACACAGAAGAGTTGGTTCATTTGAGAGAAATTATCTTCTAGCTTCCTACAACTCTTTCAGCTGCTACCTGTTTCCAATCACTAATTCACAAATGGGAGGCCCATCTGACTCAGACATACAACCACTCGATGATGTCAAAGACATTCAAACGTTACGAGAGTGGTACAGGGAGAAGATTGCTGAATATCACGATAAGCATGAAGATCAGGTTAAGCATGAGGATCAGAATGGTAGTCATATTGGTAGAATGAGCACAGACTCCAATAAGACTTCCGGGCTGATAGAGGGTCCATCAAAGAAACCGCAAGCTACTAGAAGTGACATCGGAGTGAATATAGCTAAAGATGGTATACAAGATACTTTCCACTACTATTGTCCAAGCAAACAAAGTGATTATCATGCACCGCCCTTTGAATACGCGTCTGCTTTAGCTGATCAATGGTTTTCCCACGAGAAAGATGTAGTCAAGTTGTCTCACTACATCTTAGATTCAGTCAATTACGCGTTCTCTCAATTGCACTACATGGATAAAAGACTATTGGAAAAATTTGATCTAGATCCACTACATCCTCGTCTCGAAAAAGAGGGAACATTAACTATGAAAACTCGTGACAGTTTATACTTTGAGCTTGAAAAGGGTTATGAATTTGATGGAATATCTGGAGAGGAACATGCTTTAAGAACGACTCTTCAGGAAGCAAAGATTTTGACCTATTTGAACATGGACCCTAGTACTCAGCTGTGGGTTCCGATGATCATAGCGTGTGGACGCATCTGTGATACTGCAAGAGGTTATGGATTCTCGTTGGGTTATGGATTCTCGTTGAGGGCTCTTATTCGAGGTCCTTATATTTTGATGAGCACCGTTGATATAAGAGAGTGGTACAGTCTCACTCAGGCTGAATTGAGGATCTGTATCGCTGAGCAGATATTGCCAGCTTTCGAAGCAATCCATTCAAAAGGCATCGTTCATAATGATGTACATCTGGGAAATGTACTCTGCACAACAGAGTTGGATGGTACAATTGGTGTCAAACTCATCGATTTTGAACGCTCTTATGATGCTTCCTCGAAACCCAACAAAGAGATGCTGTTCCTGAGTGAGGCCAAGAAAGTCCTAGGACTATTTCAAAAGTTGATGGGTCACTTGAAACCAGGCCGTTCCAATGGTTGAACCCAGCTACTAAATTTCCTTGCAACAGATAGACGTACACTTACTGCTGAAGACAATATTCTGCTTTCTTCGACGAATATGACAAGTGTATGTTGAGTTTGGATCACAATATGCTAATTAATATCGCTTCTGGATTTGTAACTTCTAGCTTAAAAGCTGATTGTAGATCTTGAACTAACGGACTAGACAGTCTGTATACTCTACAGCTGAAACCAGGCGATAGAAAAACACACAATGAGTAATAGGTACAACTATTGAAGGGTGTTTCTATCTTTAAATGAATGCAACGGTGAACAAATGTTCAGATACGGTAGAAAACGAAAGCAATGATTAACTCATGAATGAGACAACCTGCACTATAAAATGAAATCAATGTTCTTTTGACCAATCGGTTTGGTAAGTGATAATCTTTGTATTCTTGTTCTTCTTTCACGACTGCTTATATTCATACGTTTTACTGATGAAAATCAGATATTGTACTATAATATACTCACTTTTGCGTAGCACAAATAATGTCGTACAAACACGCTTTGAAACCATATATCACGGATCCGTCAAAGTTCCCCGAGAGTGTCGTTTATGAGGATGCTGATTTCGTCGTTATCAAGGATCAATTCCCTAAATCGTTGTATCATTACCTCGTCTTACCAAAAGACCTTGAAGTCTCAAAGGCCAATCCATTAACAGTCTTCCAAGGACATGAAGAATTGAAACGAAAAGCCCAGATTATAATAGACAACTTTACAAAGAACATCATAGAAGATTTTGAGACGGAGTATAAGACCAAAGCACCTACTAATTTTGTTCGTGCCGGTGTTCATTCTGTTCCATCTTTATCAAATCTACACATCCATATAATTTCACAGGATTTTAATTCGCAGAGGTTGAAAAACAAAGTCCATTACAATTCATTCACCACTGAGTTCTTTGTTGATTTTGGCGATCTCCCTTTACGCGCTGGTGATGTGAGACTCAACGCTGAAGCAATGGAATTGGTCGTGAAGGAGAGTCAGATGCATTGTGTCTACTGTTCGAGGAATTTCCTTAATAAGTTTGCTGATCTGAAAAGACACCTTACTTCAGAGTTCAATAGTAAATATCTACGAAATTAATCTATCACAGATAGCATCATTATCAATGCATATGAATTCAGAGTTTTTCGTATTCCAGTTTACCTTCCAATTTCTTTGTTTCTGCGACTTTTCTAACAGCTTTCATCAAGTCATTTTGAATAATGTAATCACGATCGGCTCTAATGGCAAAGAAACCAGCTTCTGTTATGACATTACGAAGATCAGCACCATTGAATCCATCACTCATCTTCACGGCAGCTTCAAAATCAAATTCACCTTGTTTTGAAATCTTTGCCGTATGAATTTTGAAAATCTCCAATCTACCAGCTTCATTAGGTAAAGGAATCTCAATCTTTCTATCCAATCTACCAGCTCTTAACAATGCTGGATCTAGAGTATCAGGTCTATTTGTAGCCATGATAACTTTTGTCTGTCCCAAGTAATCAAACCCATCCATTTGATTTAGTAATTCCATAAGTGTACGTTGGATTTCACGATCTGCTGAAGTACCTTCAGAGAAACGACGACCACCAATGGCATCAATTTCATCCATAAAGATAATACATGGTTCATGTTCTTTAGCATAACTGAACATCTCTCTGACCAATCTAGCAGATTCACCGATATATTTATCAACAATGGCAGATGCTGGACTGAAGATGAAGTTGGCACCGATTGTGGCAGCAACAGCTTTTGCTAGTAGTGTTTTACCAGTACCTGGTGGTCCGTATAATAGTACACCTTTTGGAGGCTTAATACCAACTCTTTGGAATAATTCTGGGTTCTTTAAAGGGAGCTCAATAACTTCTCTTAGTTCTCTGACTTGTTCATTCAAACCACCAACGGTTCCAAAATTGACTTCTTCTTGTGTGAATGTGGTCATGTTGTAAACTAGAGGATCAACTTCTCTTGGTAAGATTCTCATGATTGTTAATGTGGTCATATCTAGGGCAACTCTGACACCTTGTTTAAGGTTTTCTTTCTTGATTGAGTTTCTGCAATTGACGATATATCTTGGACCAGAAGAGGCCTTCACGATAAAACGTTCATCGTCTAGTTGTTTCAACACTTCACCAACAACTTGTCCAATACTTTGTAAAGCCTTGATATCTTCTTCTGTCTTATCAAAATCCTTCTCTAGTCCTCGTATGCTTAATCTGAGATCCTTCAGACGGGCATCCCAGTTTCTATGCTCACTCAACTTATTCTTGAATTTAGTCAAGGCCTTCTCTCTAGCCACTTCTTCTGGGGATTGTTCCGCTACTGGAGCTTCTGGAGCATCACCTTCGATTGAAGCATCCTGGTTCAAAGCCTGTAAAAGCGGATCGTTCTCTTCACTCATCTCTTCTCAGTCAATTGGCTCTTTGAACAGTGTTTACACGGTTTGTTTTGGTTTGTCAAGTGGCGATTTATTGATCAATTTTTGGGCTTTAGATTTTGGCCAAATCACCAGAATAGTCACGTGCTTTGCCCTCGGCAGCGTTTTTTCACAAAATTTATTTAGCTGGCGCACCAACAACAATGACTTTGAAGATGGATTAAATTGACTGATTCTGTTGTTTATCTGGTGTTTCATAGAGCTTTGTCACAATGGAGTTTCACGTCATCATCTGCTGCGGGAAAGGTGTGAACCTGAGCCCTTTTTCAAAAGCCAAAGAGTCCGGTATATCGAAAGCTCTATTACCAATTGGTAACAAACCGATGATTGAATATGTTCTTGAATGGTGTGACCAGGCTCCTTTCAGAGAGGTCACTGTGATTCTAAACTCTGATGAACTGGAAGATGTGAACAAAGTGATTGAGACGTATAAGTCTGGTAGATCAAAAGACGTACTGAGCAGTCCCATCAACACCGTGAAGTTCGATGGAGAAGCTACAGGTGAGATTCTGGCTCAATTTGTCGATAAAGTCAATTCAACAGGCACTGATTACCTTTTACTGCCTTGTGATTTCATAACCGATCTACCTCCACAAGTGCTTATTGAAGAATACAGAAATAGAATTGAGAACGAAATCGCAATGTCCGTTCACTACAACAACAAATTTGAAAGCATAGACAAGAAGAACTTGACTCATTATTATACAGTATATTCAGAAGATCAACATCTGTTAGACATTTACTCCAAAGATTCGGTTGAGATCTCAAAATTCCTAGAACTTAGAACACAGATGGTATGGAGATATCCACATACAAACGTTTCAACCAAGCTATTGGATTCTTTCATATATTTCTTCTCACCAGAATCTCTACAAGTTTTGAAAGAAGACATCCCAGACTACAGAACAAAATCAATCACCAAGATCCTGAGAGATCTAGCACGTCGTTCATGGAAACATTCTGATGCCAAAGAAAAGATCAACTTCTTTGTCTTACCAGAGCAAGCTGACTTCATCAGAGCTGATAACTTACCAGCATACATGGAAGCCAATCGTTATATCATGAGATTACAAGCAAGAGAACAACAACAACCAACGCAAGCCAAGGAGAAAGGCGCTGCCACCGTTGGTGCCGATTCTGTTGTTGGCTTGAACACTCAATTAGGAGAAAGAACAAGTGTTAAGAAAACCGTTGTTGGTAAGAATTGTATCATCGGTCAACGTTGTCGTTTGACTGGATGTGTGATACTGGATGGTGCTATTCTAGAAGATGACGTGATACTAGAAAACTGTATCATTGGTTCGAAAGCTGTGATCCACAACAAGGCCAGATTGACGAATTGTAACGTCGAAGGTGCTTACATTGTCGCTAAAGGCTCAGCTGTGAAAGGTGAGACATTGACCAATTTATTCATCGAAGGCCATGAAGACGACGACGAATCAAGTTCGGACGAGGGATCCGATGATTACGACAGTTACGAGGATGACTTTGAAGACGAATTCGAGGATGACGGACTGTTTGAACGTTAATACTGATAATTGTGTCACATTCATCAAATTAGTATGTAGAAGAGTGAGTTTGTATGATAAATCGATTTTCGCGAATAGTACAAGTTCGCGGGACAATAAACTCCAGAAAAATTTTCCAGTTTTTCACCAAATTTGACTCGTCATACATCAAAACATCTCCAGTAACTTTACTACAAAATGTCTGAGGCGAAGGTTATTGTCCTTGAGAACACCTCCAGAAGAGATGCTCTTATTGAGATAGAAAAAAAATACCAAAAAGTGTGGTCCGATGAGAAAATCTTCGAATTTGATGCTCCATCTATCGAAGAATTCAACGATGCTACTGATATCGATCAAATCCATGAAAAATACCCAAAATACATGGCTTCAATGGCTTACCCATACATGAACGGTGTCTTGCATGCCGGTCATTGTTTCACCATGTCCAAGGTCGAATTCTTGATTGGTTTCGAGCGTATGCGTGGTAAAAGAGCTTTATTCCCATTAGGTTTCCATTGTACCGGTATGCCAATTCGTGCTTGTGCTGATAAACTTACACGTGAAGCTGAATTATTCGGTAAAGACTACACCAACGTTCCAGAGGAAGATGATGAGGAAGAACAAGTCGCTAAACCAGAACAAGCTAAATCCGAAGATATCACTAAGATTAAAGCTAAGAAATCAAAAGCTGCTGCTAAACAAGGTCGTGGTAAATACCAATTCGAAATTATGTTACAATTAGGTATTGACAGAAGTGAGCTTTACAAATTCGCTGATCCATACTACTGGTTGGAATACTTCCCACCTTTATGTCAAGAAGATTGTGACAGTTTCGGTGCTCGTATTGATTGGCGTCGTTCTACCATCACAACTGATTTAAATCCATTTTATGATCAGTTCGTCAGATGGCACATTCAAAGACTGAAAGATATCGGAAGAATCAAATTCGGTGAAAGATACACCATCTACTCTGAAAAAGATGGCCAACCTTGTATGGATCATGATAGACAATCTGGTGAAGGTGTCACTCCACAAGAATACACCGGTGTCAAAATCCAAATCACTGAATTTGCCGATGAATCAGTCGTCAAAGATCTAGATCCTTCCAAAAAGGTCTATTTGGTTGCTGCTACACTACGTCCAGAAACTATGTACGGTCAAACCTGTTGTTTCGTCTCTCCAAAGATCGAATATGGTATTTTCGACAATGGTGATGAGTACTTTATCACAACTGAACGTGCTTACAAAAACATGTCTTACCAAAAGATCACTCCAACCCGTGGTGTCTACAAAGCTGCTGCCACTGTCTTGGGTTCCAAATTGGTCGGTTCTAAGATCAAAGCTCCATTATCCATTCATGAAGAATTAAGAGTTCTACCTATGGAAACCGTCTTACCAAACAAAGGTACCGGTGTTGTTACTTGTGTTCCATCAGACTCTCCAGATGATTACATCACCACCAAAGATCTACAAAACAAACCAGAATATTACGGTATCCAGAAAGAATGGGTTAAGGATGCTACCCCAGTTATTCGTACTGAGAAATACGGTGATCTAATTGCTGAATCATTGGTCAAAGAGTTCAAAATCCAATCTCCAAAAGATGCCCTACCATTGGCCAAAGCTAAAGAAATCGCATACAGAGAAGGTTACTACAACGGTGTCATGACCATTGGACCATACGCTGGTGAAAAAGTCGAGACCGTCAAAACTAAGACTAAAGCTGATATGATCGCTGCTGGTCAAGCTTTCACTTACAACGAACCAGAATCTCAAGTCATGTCTAGATCCGGTGATGTCTGTATTGTTTCCCTTGAAGATCAATGGTATGTTGATTATGGTGAGGAATCATGGAAATCACAAGCTTTAGATGCTCTACACAGCATGAACACTTACACTCCAGAAACTGTCAATGCTTTCGAAGGTGTTTTGGACTGGTTGAAGAATTGGGCTGTTTGTCGTCAATATGGTCTAGGTACCAAACTACCATGGGATGAAAACTTTTTAGTTGAATCATTATCCGACTCTACCATCTATCAATCATACTACACCATTTCCCACTTATTGCATAAAGATTTCTACGGTAAAGTTCCAGGTGAATTCGGTATCAAACCAGAACAACTAACCAGTGATGTCTTTGATTTCATCATGTTACGTAAAGATGATATCAAAACTGACATCCCATTGGAACAACTACATCGTCTAAGAAGAGAATTTGAATACTTCTACCCACTAGACTGTTCCATCTCCGGTAAGGATTTGATTCCAAACCATTTGACTTTCTACATCTATACACATACTGCAATCTTCCCAAAGAAATTCTGGCCAGGTGGTATTCGTGTCAATGGACATTTGATGTTGAATAATGCTAAAATGTCTAAATCCACTGGTAACTTTATGACTTTAAAGCAAATTGTTGAGAAATTCGGTGCAGATGCTGCTCGTATTGCCCTAGCTGATGCCGGTGATACCGTTGAAGATGCCAACTTTGAAGAATCAAGTGCTAATGCTGCTATTCTACGTTTGACTACTTTGAAAGAATGGTCCGAAGATATTGTTAAGAACATTGATACTTACAGAACCGGTGAATATAACTTCTTCGATATTGCTTTTGAAAATGAATTGAATGAATTGATTGAAGAAGCTTACAAGCATTACGACAAGACTAATTTCAAAGCTGCTTTGAAATTCGGTTTATTTGATTATCAAACCGCTCGTGATTTCTACCGTGATGCTTCTGTCACTATGCATCGTGACTTGGTCTTACGTTACATTGAAACCCAAGCTTTGATCCTAACTCCAGTCGCTCCTCATTTCGCTGAATACATATGGAGAGACGTTCTTGGTAACAAAACCACTGTCCATGATGCTCCATTTCCAAGAGCCACAAAAGAAGTCAGTGTTTCCATCTCAAACTCTTTGGAATACACCCGTTTCTTGGCTAGATCCATCCGTGAAACTGAAGGTGCTTTACTAAAGAAGAAGAAAGGTAAAGCTGCAGCTGAACTAGATGCTACCAAACCAATTGAACTATCTGTCTTTGTCAGTGAATCATTCCCAGAATGGCAAAACAACTACATTGAATTAGTTCGTGAACTGTTTGAATCTCAATCTTTAGAAGACAACAAGGTCATCAAAGAAAAAGTTGGTAAAGATATGAAACGTGCTATGCCATTCATCTCGAGTTTGAAACAACGTCTAACTAAAGAATCTCCAGAAGTTGTTCTGAATAGAGAATTGAACTTCGATGAAGTTGAAACCATCAAGAACTCCATCGATTTCATCAAGAATGCCTCATCCAACGTCAAAGTCAACAAAGTGCATGTTATTTCATTCAAGAACGGTGCTAAATCAGGAAAGGACATCTTCACCAACGAAGAAGTTCCAATCACTCTCACTGGTAAAGTCATTGACAGTGCTGTTCCTGGTCAACCTGGTGTTATCTTAGTAAACGTCGAATAGAGCATGCGTTAAGTTAGAATCAAGTATATAGATGTGTTAATAACGAATAATTTGTGAACCTTTTGTCTGTATTACTACTGCTTGCTACATATCAATCCTATGAGCGATTATGTCATTAAATTAAATAAATAAGCGACGTGCAGAATTAACGATATGCAATGATGGTATTAATAGTAATTAGCGATAATGGATTTCAATCAAGGTCATTAAATCCTCTTTTTCGTAACTTGTCAATGGTCCAAATCCAATTATATGATGCACTTTCCAAGTCTTGTGCGATCTTACTTGGTTTTGCAGGTTTTCCATAAGGCACGAAGTAAGTTCCGTTCTCTTCACGTAGCACATCATTAGAAAGTGCACAGTGGACGGATGAGAATGAACCCTCTTCGTAAGTTGTGCAGAAGAACCAACGGAATAGTTGTATGAATATACCCAAAAAGATTCCAATGATTGGGATTCTTGTCCAAAAGAGAGTCTTGTTCATGATGAGACCAGGGCTCACCGAATAGCAATTGATATCAGGGTTCTTGAGAGCTAACATCTTCATGTACTGTATCCCACATGTTTTAGCTTTAGCGAATCGTAACCATGTGAAGAAGTAGTTTGGTTCGTAGTCAAAGTCCCAATCATTATTGAAATGTAACAGCTCCAAGTGATGAGCAAGTGATGACACGTATATGATCCTTCCGCCTTTGGGTATAGTAGGCAGTAATAGTTGTGATAATAGAAAGAAGGAAACATAATTTGATTGGAACTGGACTTCAAAGTCATCTTGGGTTCGATTGTATATGATATTGCTCTGTTCAGGGTTCAATACCAACACATCCAACGATGTTTCCAGTGCATTTAAGATAGTAGCACAATTCTTAACACTCTTCAAGCTCAACACGTCAAGTTCGATAAGCCTGAGTTCCCCTAGATATCGATCATTTGAGCCATCTTGATAGTTATCGGCCGAATGTGCGTCCTGAGTGGGCCTAGTGGACCTCAGATTCAAATCCTCCTCTACCACGGGACTCCATCTTCTTCTAGACTCCTTGTAGATCTCTTTTATAGTCGTCTCTGCCTTTTTCCTGTCTCTTGTTGCTATGTAGACTATGAAACCATGAAGATAGAGATGCAGCACAGTATAAAACCCAATTCCTCGATTTCCACACGTCACGAGTGCCGTCTTTCGCGTCACTTGTGGATTATAGTATGGTAGGAGCTGTGGGTCTAGCATCGAGGACCGCCAGTGAGCTTTGAAGAGGTGGTTCAACTAGTCTTTTGGTGGATATCACACTTTTCAAGTGATTATTGAAATTTTTTTTGATCAGATAATAATTTTGACCTGTCACAGTATCAGTGGGGGAAAACGGTAGTATTTACAGTGAGAATCGACAATAATCTGTGGGATTGACGGTCGGGACTCGTAGATTGGCTGTATAGTATTGGTTATTGGCTCTACAATGTGCTTTTCCTGGTTGCATTTGGACTATTTTCAACCAAATACGTGGTTTTTGCATCTATTTACAAGCAAAATACATAATGAAACTCACTCCAAGTTTGAACGTTCCTATCAGAATGGGTCTTAACGTTGTGCTTTCAGTTCCTCGAGCTTCTTTGCTCTCAAAACTTCGGCCTCTTTGATTTTTGCTCCCAAGAACTCCTTCATCTCGTCTGTGATGTTGACTTTATTCAGTTTCTTCAACTCTTCTCTTTCGGCATAATGGGCCTTCTTGACTTCGGTCATTGGCATTGTTGGTGGGGTCAATCTTCTGACTTCTGTTCTTGTCAGTTGACCTCTTCTGTGTTTGGAGTGTGGATTTCTTATCGTGAGAAGTGCTTCTTCTGGTATTTGATCTTTTACTATGCTTTCAACAAAGTATGAACGTTCGTTCACATCTTCGACTTTTGTGGATAATGGACCATCTTCTTGTGGTTCAGGTCTAGGCCATGGGATCACTAGATCATTCTGTCCGTAGACAGTTCTGTATGGAACAACTTTCTTATAATCTTCATCAAAGTAAGCACCTTTGAACTCAAGGTTATCAACGGCGACAGTCTTAGTAACACCATCTTCTCCTTCGATATCTGCGACTAATCGTATTTGATCCTCCGTAACAGCTTTTGGGAATGTGACAACATGTGAGGTTTGACCTTCGGTCCAGAATTGTTTTGGAACAACGACAGTACTTGTTGGTCCATTTTCATCAAGGACATAAGCACCGTATTCAGCATGACGACTCACTTTACAGATGTTACCTGTCTTTGGTCCTTTAACGATAACGACACGATCACCCACCAGGTATTTCAGTTTGCGGAAATCATTTGGAATGGCACCATCTTCATGAAGATCGTATGGCACAGTTGGTCTGATGAATTTTGGCTGGGTCATTGCCTGAAGTTTTAGGTAATGAGGAAGTCTGTGTTTTGCGATCTTTTTCAGGTCCAGTCTGAACCTTTCACCGGCCTTCGAAAGGAAACTCGACATCTTGGCTTGATTGTTACAAAAAGAGCTTCAAAGTCTGGAAATCGATGGCTTTTTAACACTGTTTTTGTTCACATTTTTGACCAGTTTTTTTTTTTCATTTTCGAGATTCTCTTTCCAGTAAGATCCGGGTAACTCTGTTGGGCCCAGTGCTATATAACCATTATCTCACTTAATTACACAAAAGTCATATTCAACAGTCCTTTATTAGTACCAATTGCTTATATTCTAGATAACACATTTAGCCCATATACAATAGGTTTATACCAGCCACTTTTCTCTTTTGTTGCTCAATTATCGGTACAGATACTTATAAATTCTTCTTCGTTGATCTCACCATCGTTATCCAAATCAAATTCATCAATCATAGCTCTTAGTTCATCGTCTGATAGGTTCTCCCCTAGCTCTTTGGAGATCTTTCTAAGGTTTCTTAGACTAATTTTCCCGGTTCCATCCTCATCAAATAGCTTGAAAGCCCTCTTGATCTCTTCTAGTGGGTCTCTATTAAGAATCTTCTCTCCCATGATTTGGAAAAAGTCATCGTAATGGAGCTGTTGTCTGTCCTCTCTGTCAAATTCACTAATGAGTTGCAGTATCTCTTGTTTGGAGTAGTCAAAGCCCAAAGCTCTGATGGCCACCTTCAACTCGTGGTAGTCCAAATACCCATCATTGTTCATGTCAAAGAGATTGAAAGCCTCTCTGATCTCCTGTTTCTGCTCCTCGAGAAGCTCTTTTTTCAGCTGTGTCTGGTTTCTGACTCTTCTCTGTGTGCTCATTGTGTCTGTTTGTGCTCTGAATGTGCTTTGGCTCGGTTTCAACAGCTTTTGTAACGCGTTTTGAAGTGTTTAGCAGCGTGTTTGAAAGCGCGTTTTCCCATCTTTTTTGGCTGGTAACCGATTTCGCGAAAGCTGCTAAAAGTAAACAAACAGATCAACTGTCTCTTTTGAAGTGTTTGAAGAGTTCGGTTTGGTGCTAAGACAATGGTTGAAGTGGGTGATCGGGTACTGTTCAAAGGTGAAGAAGCTGTTGTCAAATTTCTGGGAGAAACGGAGTTTTCCACCGGGTTTTGGGTTGGTCTAGAACTCTCCACGGCCTCAGGTAAGAACGATGGTAGTATCAATGGAGTCAGATATTTCGATGCTCAAGAAGGCCATGGAGTGTTTGTGAGGGAAGGTTTACTGGAACCTTCGTCCATGGAAACCAGTAGGAGATCCTCAGGTCGAATTTCAGCCATGGGTGATGACAGAAGGACCTCACTGGGTGGTGAAGAACGACTCAAGGCCATCATCTACAAATTACAGGATAAGATAAAGTCATTGAGTGACGAATTGAATGCTCTGAGTAAATCTCATGACGAGTTGTCTCGCACGAATGAGGAAATTCTTGAGAACTCTACTAGAAACGATGAAGAATTGGAGCTCTTGATGATCGAAAAGGAGACACTTGAGGAACAAAATGAGCTGTTCAAACAGGAGATTCAGTCTTTGATTGAGACGAATAGAAACATGTTGAAGGAAATAGAAATCTTGAAGAAAATGGAGTCTGAGGATGGCGACACTGGCTCACTCATACAGAAGAATATCGAGCTGGGAAACATCATTGAAAACTTGAAACGTCACTCATTGGAGATCGAACAATCATTATCAGTCTATGAACCAAAGGCTGAACTATACGACTCATTGAAAACTTCTCATGACAAGCTACAAGAGGACTATCTCAAGACTACCGAACTAGTTGCTGAACTCCAATCACACATAGAGAGTACAAGTAACAGCACTGAGTTGGTGGATAACTTGACAAGTGAAAATCTTCAACTACAAGAAGAGTATAAAGCGCTCGAAAGACAATTTGAAGAGCTTGAGGAAATGAATAAGATTGAAAAGGAACTGGAGAACATAAGACTTGAGAACGAGAGTGAACTCAAAGATCAAATTACAGAACTAGAGAACCTTTTGGCAGAGAAAATCACTTTGATCGATCTATTGGAATCAAAGAGCATTGATATGGCTAACAAGGAGCCAGTGAGGAACACAAACTCAGTCACCCGTGATCCAGGTGGAGAATCTCAACCACAGATCAATCAGAACAAGATCGAGAGGTTTGAACTGGAGCTGAAACTATTACTACTGGAAGCAGAATTGAAAAGTAAAGAATCCTTGATCAATGTCATCTTTCAATCATTCGGTGAAGAAAGATTCGAAAGTCTAGAACAGCAGTCACAACTCTTACTTCTCCATGAAAAGTACTCTGCTTTATCTGACTTCATCCCCACACGAACAACAGATCACACATCTCACCTTGCATTGATAGAGCTACGTTTCAATCTCAAACAAACAGTGAGTCTGCTCAATCAGCTTCTTTCGGCTACCAAACTTGCCAAAGAGACTCACACTCAAAGCTACAAAGCACTTACATCATATACCAATGATGCCGTGGCATGCATCAGAGATCAGAACTATAGTCAGATCGACCTAAATCCAGTCAAGAATGAAATTGAGAGCATCAGTGAAAAGACATCAACACCATTTAAAGAGAGAGAAGCTCTACGTCTGACAGTGGAACAAGAACTAAACTACATAGATGTTTTAAACCTGATTATCGAGTTTATACAGAGTACTGATGTCTTCGAGAAATCTGAACTTGATATCAGGAAGTTGTTCAAACTGCTCCAAGGCCACAAAGATATTCTCCTTGGCTATACAGCAAAACTGAACAACCAAGCAGCTGGAAACAAGGAAATCTGTGTTATAAGCAGTTCAGATATCTGGCTCAGTGATGAGGTAAATGAGCTCTTCGCTTATCTGAAGAAATCATTTGCTGAATTGGACTTTCAAGTCTCCAAAATATCGTTATCCTCATACATAACGAAGTACATCAATATCCTTACGGGGTTCGCTCCATTAGTGTGGGAAATCGTACAAGCTGATTCAGATGATCAGAAGCCACAAGCACGAGGCTTCGTTGACACGGAGCATCAGACCGATGAGTTGACCTCCCAATTGAGGTCCAAAGATACAACCATTGAAGAGCTAGAGATCAAGATTGGAGTTTTGAAATCAAGATTGACGAACTCCAAAGAACTGAGTGTTAGTTTGAAATACTATAAAGAAAACTATGAAAGTCTACTGGTAAAGAATGATGAACTTAGTGAAAAGCTCATTGAGATCACTCATGATCTGAAGGTCAAGCAAGATAAATTGTCAAAGTACGAGGTGAAGAGATACTTCTTGCTGAACAACGATGAATTTGGCTCGATGGTTTTGAATGAAAACGATACTTCACAGGTCAATCTGTTGTCAAAGTTGCAAAATTATGCAAACACCATACGGTTCTATACAAATGAACAGTCCCTGAAGTCTAACTCGTGGCTGAAGAGAGAACTTCCGAGCTACAAGCCATTCCAATATGATGAGTGGGAGGAACTAAAGAAGATCAGTAAGGATCTGAGATCATCGGTAGCGAAAAGTAAGAATCTAGTCATCACATAGGTACATAGCTTACAAATTTATAGTCATCATTAATATTAAGCATTAGGATAGTCATTAGCAATATAAGCTATTCGGTCTTTTCAGACATGTCTTTCTTCTGCTGAGGCCAATCAATAGCATGTTCTATATTTTCACGAGGGTATACCAACTCCAATACCCAAAACACAACAAGATCCACAACGTAACACAGCACGAACAAAGCTCCACTCCAATGGATTAGTCCGCCTTGTCCTCCGAGATTTAGTTTCTTGATCATTTCCAGTCTGTTCAATGAATCTTCTGGATCTATTGAATTATAGACGACTTCAGTCCGTATGGCAACGTCTTCCCAATCATACATCTCACTGACTTCATCATGAAATTCTTCACTTTTGACTTCTTTGTTCTCAACTCGCTCAATTGCCTTCAAAGTATTCTCAACTAATGATTCGACTGAAGGTTTGGAAAAGATTGTCATTTTCGATGGTAGAACTTCTGGAATACCACCAACTTTTGTCGTGACAACCAACAATCCACAAGAAGCAGCTTCGACAAGCACAGTACCGAACGCTTCAGTTAGTGAAGGATGGAGATAGATGTCACCTTGAACCATCACATCACGAACTTGTTCGTGTTTCACCCCGCCAATCAATGTAACTTGGTCTTGTAATCTGTAGTTTTCTATTGTCTGTTGAATATCGATAAACTTCGGACCGTCACCAGCGACGATGAACTTGGCCCTCTTATGAGCTTGACAGATCTTTGGAATCATCTTGGATAGTAAGTCTGCACCTTTGTTTGGAAATAATCTGGAGATCACCACGATTGTTATAAACTTATCATCTTTGACGTGTTTGTCGACTTTAGGGTCCAAAGGCATGAAGTCTTCAGGAACAACTGCATTCGGTATCACTGTCACCAACCTAGCATCCCTGATACCACCTCTCAGCACAACGTTCTCCTTGCATGTGTTACTGACACAGATCAATCTATCTGTGAAGTTCAATGAGAACTTAAGTGTTTTGTTACCCCAGATACTATTTACATCATTGAACCCATATAACGAGTGATCCGTCAAGAATGTCTGTAGTCCCATGACTTTACCGTGGACGATGCATTCGTTTGCCAGTGCACTCATGGATGCATGACCATGGACTATATCGATTCTCTCACGCAACAAGATGTTTCTTAGAATGGGAAACATTGAGAACACCGTTGGAAACGTTGTTTGTCTATAAAACACCAAGAACGGCACATAGTACACTTTCAATCCATTTGTTAAGTACCTTACCCCTCGTCTATCTCCATACGCGTGTGTTATGATGATCACTTTGTGGCCCAATTTGATCAGTTCCTGGGATAAATAGTACATGTGGAACTCGACACCACCAGGCTGTGGATAAAAAAAATCACATGCCATGCTTCTCAATGTTAATAACTGTGTTCTAATCACATTAACACACTATCAAAACTCACCAAATTCGGAGTCTTTTGCCCATCTCAAACCACCTTCAATTCCAGCCAAATCTGACCGTTTCTCTCTCCAGTAAAACAAGGCTATAAAAATCCCACTAAAAAAAGGCAAAATTTGTGGAAATAACAAACACACCACAACAATCAATCAAGCAGTCAACACCACAACCCGACCATAAAATACCCCTGCAAATGAGCTATAACCAGCTGCCCTCGCACCCGCCATCGTACGGTGAGCACGACGACTCGTTCGATATCGAAAGAAACGACGACGTGGCTCGAAATATGGTGGAAATAGAGGAAATGGACTTTGAAGATGTGCCGTCCGAATCAAGATTAGCAATATGGAAGAGAAAGTTCAATACAAAGATCAAAGAACCGATCATCGATCCATTACTAGAGGTCTATACAGTTGTGGACGCAAAGATGAACTTGTTTGTCTCAAAACTGGGGAATCCGCTCATCGTGAAGAGATTCGCATACGTTATCTTTATCAGTGTCATCATATACTTGCTATCATTAACCGGTGTGCTCCCTGATGGGTCTACATACTACGCGATTGGTGGAACGTTCACAAACAGGAACGAGCTGCTTGATTTCGTGGATCAGTCGATAGATTTACAGAAATTAGAGGAGAACTTGGAATACCTTTCATCGATGGATCATGTGAGTGGAACAAAAGGTGATTTAACGCTTGCTAAATTCATAGAGACAAGTTTTAGACAAAGCGACATGAACATTGTTGACTTCCAAGAGTTAAAGACACTCTTGAATTACCCAAACAAGACTACTTTGAAGTATGATGATGTTGAACTGGATTTGACTGAGCAATTTATGCCTTTAAGTTACAATGGTGAAGTTACTGGTAACCTCATTTATGCTGGTTTTGGACGTATCAAAGATTATGAGAATCTAAAGAATTCAGATGTGTCGATAGAGAAGACGATAGCCATTGTGAAATTTGATGAAACATATCCAGTGTCACAGAAGATCTTGATTGCCCAAAGTTATGGTATCAAAGGTATACTTTTCATCAGTTCCACTGACAAATTCCCTGATTCATTTGAAAGAAGAAGTGCTGAGATCCCTCAATTTTACACTGGTGATCCAACAACTCCAGGCTGGTCCACTTCTATGATGAAGAATAGAAACGATTTCAAAGATTCATCGATGGCTAAGATTCCAACTGTACCAATGACAAGAAATCAAATAGCTCCTTTACTTTCAAAACTATCAGACAAAGGGATCAAGCTAGACGATTTCAACAGTGGTGATGGTAAAAGTGTGGAGATTACATTAAGTAACGCTGTCACTTATCAGCCAGATCACACAATATGGAATGTCTTGGGTCGTATCGACGGTAGAGAACAATCAGATAAGGCTATTATCATTGGTGCTTCAAGAGACGCACCATGTAAAGGAACCATATACCCTAATGCTGGAACTGCACTGTTATTGGAGCTCCTGGAACTATTTACACGTCTGAAATTGAAGTTTGACTGGACTCCGTTGAGATCAATCTATTTTGTGTCATTTGACGGTGGTGAATATAACTTTGCTGGTGTTACCGAACTTTTGGAAGCTCGTTTTGCACAAGTCAAGAAGGAAACATTGGTCTATATGGACTTGAGTGATGTGATTTCTGGAGATGACTTGGAGGTCAAGTCCAGTGCACTACTAAATCTTGATGACTTGAAAGGGACTTACAACTTCACTACTACGAACTTTGATAATTACGGAAATTTTATACCATTCATGATTGAAGGTGTTCCTACTGTTGAGTTGGGTTATAGAAGCCAAGGTGAACCAAGTCCAAAATACTCATGTCATGATGACTTCAAGTGGTTCAAAGAGAATGTTGATGGCAAATTCACCAAACTTGGAAAAGTTACTGAACTAGCAATGAGAATCATTTTAAAAGTTATCGATGATCCATTGGTTCCATTTGATGTCACGAATTATGTTATGAGTTTGGATGTTGAGATGAAAGATCTTCAAGAATATGCTCAATTCAAGCGACCACAAGATCAATTCAATTTCAATCCTATCATTGAGGGACTGCTGAAATTGAAACAAACAGGACAGGATTTCCAAACTTGGAAAAAAGCATGGACTGATCTATTAGATGAAAACTCAGGCATGGAACCAAGTCTGTTGAGTGTTCATAGATGGAATTGGAATAGTCGGTTGAGTCTTTTAGAGAAGATCTTCTGTACACAAGAAGGTATCACAGGTAGAAGATGGTACAAGAACATCTTACACTCACCTCAACTATTTAAACCAGAAGAAGGAGACTACGATTGGTTTAGTTATCCAAGTATTAGAGACGCCATAGATACCAGAGGTCAAGCCGATGTTCAGAGTGAGATAGACCGTATTGGCACGGCACTCTCTGAAGGTATGAACATACTTCTAGGATGATAAATGCATGATTTTATACGATTCGATATCGAAAGGTTTTGTAATTTTCACGTGACCAATGCGCCAATTTTGTGGATTCGAGATATGATCACAAATAATACTAAGCGAGTCAAGCTCAACATTCTTATTATTCAAGAAATCAAGTTAACAAATGTCATTTATCAAGAACTTCTTCTTCCCAGTCAAAGCAAGCGATCCAACCGACGACTCAGCTCCAGTTTCCAAATCGAAAGACCCTCTTGTTGAGGGCAAATTCACACCTCAACAACTCTCAAGATATAACGGACATGACGATCCAAAGATCTTCATCGCTGTGAAGAGATCGATATACGACGTTTCAGCTGGTCGTCAATTCTACGGTCCTTCTGGTCCCTATTCGAACTTTGCCGGTCATGATGCCTCGCGTGGTTTGGCGATGAACTCGTTTGAATTCGACGTTGTTAAGCAGTTCAATGAACCTATTGATGATTTACAAGACTTGTCAAAAGAAGAACAAGATAGTTTGAATGGTTGGGAGGAACACTTCAAGAAGAAATACCCGGTTGTGGGTCAATTGATTAGCCAGGATTGATCTCTGGCACCTTTTGTATGCCTTAAAAATGGTCTAATTTATGTTATGTGGTTATGAGTCCTTTGAAAGTACGTAGTAAAATCATCGAACAATTTTCAACATAGACATTAAAACAAGCTATCAAATCGTTGAAAATACAGTGGTAATTGAACGATGTCGAAGATACAATTAGACGATCTCACAGAAGACAACAACAACCTGTTGAAAGTGATCAACGTCAGCTCTTTACCAATCAAATACGAAGATTCTTTCTACAAAGACGCCCATAAAGATGGATACTCACAGCTGGCCTTCTACGGTGAAGTGCCTGTAGGTGTCATCAAAGCCAAATCACACGTCCCACAAGGCTCAACAACCCCTGATGCACTTTACATCGAGTCTCTTGCTGTGCTGGAAGCTTACAGAAACAAGAGTATTGGCTGTCGTTTATTGGAATGGATACAAGATCAAGCTACACAGGCATATCTACATCAATTGACATTACACGTTTGGATCAAAAACACAGAGGCATTGGAATGGTATAAAAAACAAGGGTTCGAAGTGAAGAGTACAGTGAAGGATTACTATAAAGGATGGGGCATTGAAGAGCCAGATGCAGTCTACTTGGTGAAAAAGTTTTAGGCTGATAAAAAAAACATTTAAATAGTTTTCATTATAGTGTACAAGACAATCTATATGCTTAGCTTTCATCTTCACTTTCAGTGTCGATATCCGTAAAGTCTTCTTCTTCTTTCTCGTCTTCATCTTCTTCATCATCGTCATCGCTGTCGTTTTCTTTCTCTTCATCTTCTTCATTTTCTGGTATTTCGTAGTCAACTTCTTCTAATCTTGATGGTTCTTCCACTTTGATCACTATGACAGTGTCTAGGTCAGGAACGAAGTAATCTAGTGATTTCAAAATGATTCTGAACTCGTAGTTTCCGACTTGTGGTGGGGTTGGAGATTGTAATGGGATCTTTATGGTACCGACAACCACATCTTCTCCATTCTTATACTGTTCTTGAGTCAGTTTTAAATTCTCAATGCTCAATTTTGTGAAGAAGTCCGGAGTTTGTGCAACTTTGGAGTCTTTTTGAACAACCACTAAACCAACGTAGTTGGAAATCTTATCCAGTGGGAAGTATGGGGCATATGCGACAGGAAGTTCCGGTTGTTCGTTGACAATCTTGTAAGGATCACGTAAGTTTTCCATGGACTGGTCTTCTTCAAGTTTCTCTGGAGAGATCTTTGGAAGTGCACCATGGTGGCCTGGTGATTTGACGACAACTTTTAGTGAGAAGTAACCATTTGCGTTGGCAGTGACAATTTTTTCACCTGGAATCTTAAATTCACCTTCAACCAGTTTCAGTATTGGAATTTGAGATGCAACAGCTAGTGTTTCTTTCAGTTTAGATTCGTCAGTGATACCTAGAGTCTTAGCAACTTGATCTTTCTCCAAAGTCAACAACTTGGATAGTCTGATGATGTTGGTCTGTTTGACCGATTCTAGCGAAACATTTGGAAGTTGTAATAGCTCGTTGTATGGGTTTTCTTTCAAAGCCTGAACAAACAGTTTCAAAGTATCAAGAGCTGCTAATGTGAGGTCTAAATTTCTGAAAGTAGAGGAAATATCAACAAGTCCATTAATCAATAGCGGAATCTGGCTGATCACTTTGAGTTCTGAGTCTGATAATGGTGCTCTTTCTAAGTATTTGTCGAAGATAGCCAAAACTTCTTCAGAGGAATAAGCTTTGAACTCAGCAGATTTACTTAAAATCTTCATGATGGTCTGTACTCTAACAACTTCACTTGGTTTGTAGTTCAATAGCTCTTCAACGAACAGAGCTGCAGTATCGTTATCAAGACCTTTCTTAGTCGTGCTTCTAGTTCTATTCCACCAGTTGCTGACGATCAAAGGCAAGACCAAAGCGATCAAAATGATATAAGAGGCCAATAGCAATGGAGAGGTAGAACCTTCAATCAGCCATTTTGGTAGAGCAATACCGTGTGTAACACTTTGGGGACCATCTGGATGACCGTATTTCTCATAGTTGTCTCTCGTGACTTCATCAGTTAAAGCTTTGTAAGCCTTCGAGATCAACACGAAATGCTCTTCATTTGCTTCTTTCTCAGCATCATTAGAATGTTGCACTTTATCAGGATGGAACTTGATGGACAACTTTCTGAAATGAGATTTGATCTCTTTTTCTGGAGTTCCAAAATCTATTCCTAAGATCTCATATGGATCAAATGATGTACTGGATGGTTTATAATCGATTGAGCTGATATGGTAAACCAAACCGAAGATACTGATCCACCCCACAAGGAGAATCCAGAATCTCTTGGTGAACAGTGATCTCGTCTTCACCTTCTTTCTATATTTTTTGATGTTTTCAGGTGAATACTGCTCATATTGATTCTTACTCGATACTGAACCACTTCTTCCAACTATTGAGCTGATCGTCACTGGAACAACCACCATTGAGGCCAAAGCGAGCGTGAAGATGGGCCATATCTCATTACTCTCGTCATAAGAGTACCTGGAGTCCATTTTGCGTGATTAACAGGGCCAAATTTCAGATTGTGCAACTGATCAAAGCTGGTGAAGAGCTACTTAACACGTCGAAAAAACGTACTCATGATATTCAATTTAATTATGTAATTAATCTAAGATAACTATACAAATAGGGAAATTTCCTGAAATAGATAGCGTTATGAGCACTTTGTTTCATCTGTCACGTGAAAGTTAAAAAACCGAAAGAAAAATAAACAACATCGAACAAAGCATTAAACTATTCTCAGCTTGTTGCAGACTTCAGATCATTCCGTTGGTCATTTTGTCGGTCAGCAGTACTTCCTGAATCATGAGTTTCAATAGGAATTTCAACAATCTCACTAGCGTGCAAAATCAGGCGAATTCTCAATTCGGCTCAAATCTAGTGAGCGTTGAAGTGAGAAACTGGGATGGCGGGTCTAAAGATGATTTGGTGTCATTTGTCTCGAGAAAGACGAGAATTCCTCTGCAAAATGCACAAGTGGATAACGTTACAGGTGCAATTGTTGGTCAAGTGAAGAAACAAGACGTGGATTCCTTGATTGGATGGACCGGTGTTAGATTTGCTGGTAAGCCATTAAAATTTACAAAAAAACAAGATGTTAGTGAATCAACCTCGGGTACCATCGAACTATTGAAGCGATTCTTGAGAAGACGCTATAACCCAGATCAAAAACTATTGGATCTGACGAACATTGCCAGTGACCAGGAATTACAATCAAATGGTGCTTTCAGTTCAATTTCAACTCAGTCAAAAATGTTTCCTGCAATCATGAAACTAGCAGATGGTGAGAAGTTCGATGTTGAAAGTGTTAGTCTGAGTGAAAACAACTTACAGGATATCAGTGGAATCACAACATTAGCTGTGACTTACCCAAATCTGAAGAACCTGGCATTAACAAATAATGCCATCTCAAGAACGAAGTCTCTGGAACTCTGGAAAAACAAGTTCAAAAATCTGAAAGAATTGCTGCTGGTCAATAACCCAGTCACAACTCAACAGTCATATGCATATGATGTCCTGAAGATATTTCCAACCTTGGTGATACTTGACGGGAATATTGTGAGAGATGAAGCAAAACTTAATGCAATCTATCAATTACCATTGTTGAGAAAACAATTCTTCTTCGAAGACACTGAAACACAAAGTCTTTCCACTCAATTCATCTCCAACTTCCTACAATGCTGGGATACTGATAGATCACAATTGATCCCACTTTACACCACTGAATCTCAATTCTCAGTGTCAGTGGACTCCTCAGTGCCAAATGATGCACAGGCTTCACAAGTTGCCTTTGGTCATTACATGTCACTTTCGAGAAACTTGGCCAGAGTCTCATCCGAGAAAGCAAGACAGCAAAGATTGGGCAAAGGCGGTGAACAAATCTTCAAACTTTTCCAAAACCTACCAAAGACAAAACATAAGCTTACCGAGAATCCAAATCTATACTCAATGGAAGCATGGAGATATCAACAAGTCAACGGTTTCATAATCTCATTACATGGTGAATTCGATGAGACTGCTAATCCTGAACTGGACTCCTTTTCAGCCAACTCTTCCAGTGGGGTAAGAGGTCATAGAAGAAGTGCAATCACCTCGTCCTCCTCAAATAAACTGACTCCAAAATCATTCGACAGAACGTTCGTCGTTGTTCCAAATGGGAACGGTCTAGTCATTGCATCTGATCTATTGATAGTCAGACCATTGGCCAATTCAGCTGCGTTGGCTGAAGCACCAGTACCTCCACCAGCACAACAAGCCGTTCAAGTACCTCATCAACCACAATTACAACCATCATCACATGTTACGCCTCCACCATCAAGTTCGATGCAACTACCAACTGGTGTAACGTTATCGCCTGAACAGGAACAAATCCTACAGAAACTACTTCTTGAAACAAAACTAAACCTACAGTTTGGTTTGTTATTAGCTGAACAGAGTGGTTGGAATTACGAGGCTGCATTGAATGGATTCAAGCAGTCGCATTTGAACGGTCAGATCCCTGCTCAGGCTTTCCAATAGACATAATAATCTTCTACATATGAAACCTTTGTAACCATTGGGCTCACTCTAAAGTTCATTCTATACTCTGCAGATCTAAACTACGAGGGACTACACGCGGTGAATAAATGATGAATTTATAATTTGTATTTGAAACCTTCCCGTAAAGCATTTGCTCGAGTAATCAATTGCCTCAGTCTATAATGTAAAACAACCGAATGATATTAATAAGTATGTTTGGGCCTTTCTATGGCCCATCTCTGTGAAGTAGTAGTAAAAAAAGTGAATGAATGATTCTAGTGATATGATGCGTGGTATAGCAGTTCCATGGTTGGTTAGCTTGCTAATGTTGGGTATTGTGTGTTTGTTCAGACTTGATTAAGCATTGTTACTTTCCATCAAGTCATCAGAGTTACTGCTACCTTTCATGACTTCACTTTCAGCTTCATCTTGTAGTTTTTGTAGTCTTGCACTTTCTTCTTGGGCTTTCTTCATCAAAGCAGCATAACCATATGTAGAACGCTTTCTTAAAGCAGGACCCCATTTTTCAAAGATCCATGGAACAGGAACCAGTGCTAAGGCAATGAAGGCAAAGGTCGAACTGGCCCAATCGATTCCCAATTTTTCATACATTTGAATGACAAACAATGGGAAGACGGAAGCAAGAACATATCTAAGCAAGTTATTGGCTGCCAAAGCTGAAGCTAGAGATAATGGAGGATAAGTCATTGAGAAGTAGATCATAGTGCTGAAGAAAATCAAGATCAAACCGAATCCAAATGGAATACCAGCCATAACAGCAGACATCCAGTGAACGGATTTTTTGGAGGTCCAACCTAGCCAGAACAATGATGGTGGTAAGACAACAGCACCGATCTTACATAAGATCAGTCTTGACTCTGGAGCACCAATGATCAATCTTCCTTGATCATCACGAGGTCCACGAGTACCATCAGCATTTTTCTTGAAGAAGATGTTTCTGTCAATCCAGACGTAAAGTAAAGTACCAACGACGAACCCAGCACAAATACCGATGAATGTCAAACCGGAAATACCTAAACTCATACGGTAAACACCTCTGAAAATCAATGGATAAGCTTCAAAGAACCCGAATAGCACAGCAAAGATAAAAGCGATGTAGATGGAGAAAACCATAACGATTGGTTCCATAACCAACATTTTCAGTGGAGTCATTAAAGTGACAGCAAAAATAAACTTTATCAATTCTGCAGGTGAAGCGTTTGGCTTGGCAAGTTTGATGCCTCTTTTAGCAGCTCTTTTTTTCAAAAGAATTGGTTTATAAGTTTCTGGTGTTAAGAACACTGGAACTAAGATAGCACCAGCTAACATTAAGTTGACCCACATGGTCCATTTCCAGCCTTTCGTTTCAGCAACGAATCCACCAATAACTGGTCCTAAAACTGGACCCATGAATGGAGCAAGACAAAATCCAGCCATGGCTAAGCCCATCATTTCAAAGTCCCAGATATCAGCAATGGTACCACCGGCAATGGCCATAGCTGGAGATGCAAATAAACCAGAAAAGAATCTTAAAACTAAGATGTCTCTGATCTTGTTTGATAAACCAACACCCATGGTCAACAGCATGGAGATCGGAAGTGAGTAAACGTAGACGACTCTTCTACCAAAGATCTCACTCAGAGGAGCACCAATGGCAGGTCCAAAGGCCAACCCTAACATGTAAAATGTCAATCCACTAATGGCCAATTCTTGTGAAACATGCATTTCAAGCATGATGTCAGGAACACCACAAACGTAAAGTGAAGAACCGAACGTAACAGATAGACAGATCATCGCAGTAATCATAGTATAGGTCCATTTTCTCCATAAACTCCAATTTTTTGGATTATCTTTATCTGTTGGGGAATCCCAGTCTAATGTTTGTGGATCGACTCCTTCGTCTTCGTCATTTCCTTCTTCTTTCAATGCATTTCTTGCTTCATTAATAAGTTGTTGTTTCGTGATAGATTTTCTTGAAAGCGTCTTCTGTAGAGCCAAGTGAAAATCTTCGGATTGTGTGTGGTCTGAGGTGATGAGGAATTTCTCAGAAGTGGTTGGTGGACCATATATACTTTCGTTATCACTGAAATCTTTGTGCACACGCTCAATTGATTTCGTTCTCTTTAGCGTAATTGGGTCCAATGCAAGTTCTTGTCCTATGTCAGAACCTGTCTCTGCTGGACGGTATGGTGATGTGGTTTCATCAGGCTGATCCAAAACGTCTGATTGATCCTGGGTTTCAGCAGCTTTATTGTCTGTTAGTTGCTGGTATGTGTCAACAGACTGGGTATCATTGTCATAATCATCAATGTTGCGTTGTGTCTGTTGTGTGTTCACCGTGGTGTCAGCATTCCCAGCATAGCCATTATGAGACTCTAGTTCATCATCAGAGTCAAGATGGGTGTGGGCACTCTGATAGTCGGCTGAGGACAAATCTGTGTGCGAGTTGTGATCCAAATTGTAGCTGGACATGTCGCAGTGTTTAATAGACGAACCAGGGAGGGGTGAGTGGTACTAACTGGGTATTATTACCAAACAGAGCGGCAAAACCTGTGTTTTTATTTGGGAATCAACTTTTTATATGAAAATAGCCAATTGCCGAGGCAGAACCATTTTGTTCCAGCAACCGAGGTAGATCTCAGAAGATGTCGGTACGTACTGTCATGGTGTACGGGTGTCACGGCCATCCGTGCCGGGTTTATTCGGCTTTTACAAACTACAGCCTAATAATAAAACTGTTGGATGCAAAGTTGCTGTTGGGCATGGCTATTTGATAATGTAAGCGGTAACTTCTAGTTGACGGCCGGCTGGTAACTTCTAGTTATCCAGCACCTTCATGACAGTGTATGTTGTCAGGAACGGCAGGCTGACGGCAAGTATGGGGTACTGCACAATGTACACGAGCGACAAGCTCTTCATCTGGTAGTCTTCCCCGTCGCTAAAGCTGGCCGTCAAGTAGATCAGGCTCGTAGCGCATGGTAGGCCGAAGCTGATACAGCAGATAAACAACAAAATTCTGTCGTCACCAAACCATCCCTCGCTCTTCAATCTAGACACAAAGGCTACTCCAATGACAGGCAGCACCACCAGTCGGATGATCGAGAGACACAACGGAGTGAGTAGGACTTTCCTATTAAATTGAGTTCGGTCGATCTGGAGTCGTGATAATGTTGCGCCTAGTATTAGAACTCCTAATGGAACACATGCTTGAGACAAATACCCGGTGAAATTCATGAAGAATGACAGGGGTGGGTTCTTGTCAGGGGCATCCGGAAACTGATATTGAGGAGATTTCACAAATAATGCCTGGACCCATGGAATCATTGCCACAGTTAGTGACACAATCAATGATATGGAAATTGGTCTTTTGCAATTTGCAATGAAGAACTTGATGAAGACGTATGGCTTGAAGTTTGATCGCAGTGACTTTTGAATCTTTGATAGTAGAAGTTCATCTTTTTGGTAATCGTCTATCACATCTTGTATCTTCTCAGGTTCTCTTCTTCTCAGTTCAATGTTGTTTGACATGTTTGATGCTCTTGAATCCAATCTTCTCAAATTGGTGGTGTGTAACATTAGACTGTTTGAAGCCGAGCCCTGGTCGTTGTACAGTCTCTTAGGTTGATCTTCTTTATCGTGTTCAGAGTCGATTCTCTCAATATCTGGCTGGCCAGTCATCTCGTCGATCTCATTGTTCTTGGACATCTTGTCAAATGTGATATAATCTTTCTCGATGAGCATGATGGCACCAAGGTTAAACTGTAATAGACAATATGTTGCCAGAAAGATGATGACATAACTGATCCCTTTTTCGACTTCTTGAGTAGTGAAGATTGATGTAAGTGTTGAAACATAAGCAATGGGCAGTTCTGCAACGTTTGGAAACATTCCAGTACTAACACACCCACCAAACCAATACTTTGGAACCTTTGTGAAGTAATAAACGGCTAGTGAAGCGACACCACCTATACCGTAGAGGAAGAAGGAAACAAGGGCGATGATTCCGATTTGCTTGATATCTGAGTTGTTCAAATTCGTCACAATCTTGTCAAACACCAGCGCAGGTAAGATCATCATTACCACGATATTGGAAAGTTGTTTTGAGGTCTCTACCGTCAAGATGTTCTTTCTCCCGAGCCAGAACCCTGAGCCTATAATCAAATAGATCTTGAATATGGGCTTCACAGCCGTGAATATCACCGGTCCTATCTCGACCATCTCTTCTCAACCTTACAGCATGCAACGTATATAGCAGTTTGTCAAGATGATGAAGAGTCATATAAAAATTGCATTATCGATATAGCGAGGATTTCCGAAAGTAGTAACTCGTGATGTGAAAATTGATAATAATCAAGAGATTCTTCTTGATACTACTTCGATTAGCTGTGAGGCTTATGGATTGAGATCGCTACCAAGTATACCTTCTAACCATACAGTCATTTGACTACCCACTACCCTATCTTCATCACAACCACTGGATCTACTACATATATTGCACATCTAAGTGACATCGAGATTCTACACAACATGTCCGAGTCTCTGAGCCTTGGGCCAATAATATACACAGCCGTGAAGCCCATATTCAAGATATACATCATAATGGGGTGTGGTTTCTGGCTCGGGAAGAAGAATATCCTTACGGTCGATACTGCTAGAAACGTCAGTGATATCGTGATTTCTTTACTATTGCCATGTCTTATGTTCCAGAAAATTGTCACAAATCTTCAGAGTTCAGATATAAAACAGATTGGGATCGTCGTTGTGTTCTCAATACTGATCTTGGTAGTTGGAGGTCTGGGTGCTGCTGTCTGTTACTTGTTTAGTAAGCCTAAGCATTGGTTGGGTGGGTGCCTTTGTGTTGGATTGATGCCAAACATTTCAGATCTACCCATTGCCTATTTACAAACGTTTGCTTCTGGTTTGATCTTTTCCAGTGCTGACGGTGAGAAAGGTGCAGCTTATCTATGCATATATGCCTTCTTCCAGGCCTTTTGCTGTTTCAACCTGGGTATGGTTAAATTGATTGGTTGGGATTTCGATCAACAAGATGCATATGAAGCAAAACTTCCGAAAGAGTCGCCTGCAAGTGAGGTTGATGAACCTACCGAGAGCTCAAACGATGACATTGATGACGATGATGATGATGATGATGTGAACATCAATGATATGAATGTCATACCGTTGACTACTATGGCAACTGGATCTACAAACTTATCAAGACAACAATCGAGGTTATCAACAAGGTCAACAAATGCTTCAATTCTACGAACAAGATCACAAACCATTGAAAGAGTCATAACAGAATACTCTCAAGCTGAAGCCTTGAAAGACCCAAATGTGAGAGTTGCCCAGGGTGGTTTTACTGAAGTTGAAGCACAAGAGAAACCAAAGACTGCACGGTCAAAGCGTATGGCGTTTCTGCTGTTTGTCTTTGATAACATGAAGAAACCATTATCAGTGGCATTACTCATTGCCATCATAGTGGCCATGATCCCATGGGTTAGAGCGCTCTTTGTTGTTTCGAATCAAGTCACGATCCATCCAGCTCCTGATGACCTACCACCATTATCGTTCATCATGGATTATGCTGGATATTTAGCCAATGCCTCAATTCCATTAGGGCTACTGATCCTGGGATCTACATTGTCCAGATTGTCAATTGGTGAGATGCCTAGAGGGTTCTGGATCACCCCATTAGCTTTAAGTGTGTTCAGACTGGTTGTTCAGCCGATCATTGGTGTTTGTATCATACTTGGATTTGATAAAGCTGGATGGTTCAAAGATGATGACATGTTGAAGTTTGTTAGCACCCTAGTTTGGGGTTTGCCAAACGCAACAAGTTTGATTTATATCACAGCTTTCTATACTCCTGTTGAGACTTATCAGAACTATCACCAGATGAACTTTTTGGCGTTGACATACATATTTGAGTACCCATTGTTAGCCATAAGTTTACCATTTTTGACGACCTTTACGATCAAAATTCTCCTTGAATATTAATGCATGATTCTCTCGAGACAGCAGTTGATTGTAGACTACACTGATGAGTATTCAATGATATCACGTATATTGATGAGTAAAGAGGAAGATATATCGCAAACGCAGTTACCAAAAAATGCTTATGAGTTTATAACAAAATTCGGTATGAGGACGTCGTCGATGTAATTTGTTCTAGCTTACCTTTTCCCCTCCATTCACCAACGTTGAAAGGATTAGTAAGATCTATTCAAAATGATGATGCAGTGAATAGGAAGCATATTTATGTATCAAAGAAAAGGGAAAAAAGAGTGGAAACAAGTAAAGAATTTACTGTGAATGAAAAAATTTATAGGCAGCGTCTGTGTGTCTCTTACCATAATAATTTCAATATCTTCACGTGACTTTTCTAAGTGACACGTTAGATAATGGCAGCTGTGTAAGCCATCAAAACCACAAAAGACAATTACGATAGAATGTACCTTTAATAGGGCAGACACAGCCAGACAAAAGTCGCTTAACAACTCGATATGGGTATATTACTCACGCAGATACCCGGGAATAACAGACGCAAAAGAGTTAGGATCTCAGAGGACGATCCTCGTACTGCAGGAATAGATCTTGATGGAGATGCCGCGTTTCCTAATCCTCCTGTTAGACTGAGAAGGCGTCATGCCAGACGGTTCAATGTCTCTAGATCTGAAATCATGCCATCACTGACACCCCTGGAGTCTGAAGTACGGTCATCGCCACACACAAGCAGATCGCCATATATCTCCTCGTCGCTTTCGGGGAGAAGCAGCAGCAATTATCACTTGCCTAACGTTGGCGATGAAGACGCCAGGCCACCAACATCAAACAATCAAACATCCATCGAACCTGTTCAACATACATCCAACGCAACCATTGAAGAGCTGGAAAGAAGGGCTGACTCGATACGGAGAATACTGCTAGATGACTATAACATTCAACTAAGCTCTGATGATTTTGTTACTATTGGGCCACCTCGTTCGCTCTCATCGAGACCCCCATCATCAGGTTCAAACATACCCACATCACACTTCTACAACGATCTGAGTACACTGCCCTCCACATATTCTCAGGCTCCATTTGCGAGTGATTCTCTGCGTTTTGAAGCCAGAAGAAGAGTGCAGAATCTACGCAGACTGAGACTTGTTTCTGGTGATGGTACTACTGATTCGCCAAGCACGTCACTGTCCCCCTCTTCCAGGCCTAGAAGACAAATGCTCTCAGAGTTTGAGCTAGCAGACTTGGGCGTTCCTGAAAATACATCACGCGAAAGACCTACTACAGGGGGCTCTGAGACATCTTCATTTGAGAATTCCTCTGGCAGGATAACCGTCACTAGAAGACCAATACGTCAAGATAGAACAGATGCATGGAACTCACTGAACTCTACAACTAATGAGAATCCAGAAGATGGATCTGACCATGATGGTAGAAGAGTACGAAGAAGAGTAGCAGATCCAGAAAATCAAAGTGTAACTCACAACAGAGAAAATAGACACAGACATGTGATGGGTGTTGAGACCGAAGGCGGCGAAGAAGGCACATCTTCCTCTGGAATCACGTGGACGTTAATATGACGTTTTAGCATAGTGAATGATGATTATTATTTATATAGAAATGCTTAGGCCGAGATAACATCGTAAACCCGATACAGACAAATGGCTAACTCTTCATTCTCAAAGACCCGAATTTCCCTCTAGATGAGTAAAGGGGATCGACAGCTATTCCATCCGGTTAATAAATTCATCCTCCGGCGTCAAATCGACCGTTTAATTGACATTTTACGTGTTCATACTCCACAATCTGCAATGGCTATCTTCCGTCGTTAAAGCTGCAGAAAAATTCGATGAAAAAACCAAATATAAATTCACCCAGAATGGTCAGAACTTCATTCAGGTTCACTTTCCGTTGCTCTAGACAATCCACGCTCACTAGCGACATCCCGCTGCTGATTCTCATTCCACTTCTCTAACTTCTGCTAATCAATCTCGCAACTGTTTCCGGTCTTTTCTACACATTTGACACTTTTGTCCACCACTATGCCTGAACTATCCACACTTCACACGTCTGAAAAGAACATACACAAGTTCGAAGTGATAACCACTCCGGAGGAAATCGACTACGAGTCACTCCCAGAGAACGCCACATTGACTGCTCAATGCATAGCTGGTGCCTTTGCCGGGATGTTGGAGCACACGGTTATGTATCCCGTTGATGCTTTGAAGACTAGAATGCAAGCCTTGAACACTACATATTCTGGAAAGGCTGGGATAATACAGAGCATCTATAGTATATCGTCTAAAGAGGGTTGGTTCTCACTTTGGAGAGGTACGTCGTCCGTTGTACTGGGTGCTGGTCCTGCACATGCCGTGTACTTTGGGTCATATGAATATGTCAAAAAGCTACTGATTGATGCTAATGATGAAAGTCATCATCCGTTCAGAGTCGCTACTGCTGGTATAGCAGCAACTGTCACATCCGAGGCATTGATGAATCCGTTCGATGTGATAAAACAAAGAATGCAATTACGTGCTTCTGAGAACCAGATTGCAAGTTTTTTAACCACTACTCGTTCAATTATAAGAAGTGAAGGGTTTGGAACGCTGTACCATAGTTATCCTACCACAATTGCAATGAGTATACCGTTCACTGCATTGAATTTTGTCGTCTATGAAAGTTCTACAAAGATCCTGAATCCAACAGGTGAGCATGATCCTCTAAAACATTGTTTGTCTGGAGGTTTGGCCGGTGGTTTCGCTGCTGCTTTGACCACACCATTGGATTGTGTCAAGACTTTCCTACAGACCAATGGATTGAGTAAAGATCCACAAGTCAGACAAATAACTTCGTTCTGGGATGCTTCTAAGTTAATATATCAGAGAGAAGGATACGTTGGATTCTGGAGAGGTGTGAAACCAAGAATGGTTTCAAACATTCCTTCGACTGCGATTTGCTGGACTGCCTATGAGATGGCAAAGTACTACCTGATGAGAACATGAACTCTTTTACATCACTATCGCTATGAGGCTTTTCAAAGCCCAAACCTTTTTTCAATATTCGTCATGTATTTAGAAACCTATAATGACTGTTGTTCGCACAGTATGCACATTTCGCTCTATCTATATGTATTTGGTCGAGCTAAATCTGATGCTTTCTTTCAAAATTGAACTTCCATGAACAGTTCTCATTAAAATCACAGTATCTGCACTTCTCACTGATGTTGTGGAATGTTGGCTCGATTGGTTGTGGATCTCTTGATCCATTCCAGAATTGTAAGCTTCGTTTAGCCAATTCCTGAACTGTATCCTCCTCATACTTGAACTTGATTTCCTCAAAGAGTTCATCTGCATAGTAGTACTCAATTCTAAGGTCACCAGCAAGCAGCTTCGCAACTTGATTGAACAGTTGAGAGAGTCTCAGTAGAAAGTATCTTGTGGTCAGTGGCTTTTTCCATGAAACTAATAATGGCTCCAGTAGTTCCCGTAACTCCGTATCAATGATCAAGTCTTTCATTCCTGAAAAGTCATAAGCACCATCATATTGCAGATTATCATACTCATCAATACCAATGGGTAAACCTTCGCTCAACTTGATCAGATCAGCTGAGAAGATCTGGCCAGAAGTAGCAACCAACGAAACAACGAATTCAGGTAGGAGTGGCGTATCAAGATCTAAACCTTTTCTTTCATAATACTCCACTAGCATATTATACCCACTGAGCTCTGAAGCACCCATAACACGTAGGAACTTCTCATAGAACATAACCTGATGTTTTGAAGAAGTCACGACCGATTTCTGGGCTGGTATTGTTCTTCTGCTTCTGGTCTTGACATCAGACACACAAATCCTATATCTTCCCTGGTGCTGTTCTATCAAGTGACTGATCTTCTGCAAAAACTCTGAGATGTTTTTGGCGGTTTCCAACCCATCTTTGATCGGATTGCCGTCTCTATATGAGCTCTGTAGGATCAAGTGATCAATAATACCAGTAACCAACATATCATTCACATCTATATCATCTTTCTCAACAACACCATCGCGTTCATTTATGTAAGTGTGCAAGTATATCTCTCTGGCATGGCCGAGCGTGAATAGACTCATGAGCCTTGTGATTGTGTCAACCGTGATTTCCGTCTCACGCTCGGTATTTGTCATGCTTTTCAAAGATGGTAGATTAGACAACACATCGGTGTAATCCATCAGAGGATGGGTCGCTACTTCAAGGTCATGATGTATCTCTCTGCCCCTCACCATAGCAGCAGTTTCTTCGCGTGTCGTTCTTGAATAGACCTCATAGAAGTCGCGCAACTCACACCATGAATCTGTTAGTAACTTTGTCACCGATAACCTTGGAAACTTTGACACAGGAACTCGACTTGACTCTTCAACAGTTGTGCTTGTTGGCAGCTTCAGTACTTGGAATGGAGTTGGTGAAGATGCTGGTCTCTTATATGAAAGATAGCCATCCTTCAGTGGTATATATTGAGCAGTATTGTGCACCATAGTACTGAGTGATTGTTGATCTTTGATCTCAATACCGGCCAAGAATGGGTTTCCCTCAATCATCGCCATTTCTTCATCCAAAAGCGAAGTCTCCGGAAGACTGATTGTCTTCTCGTTGTTTGCATATAAGGCATGGATGTCTGGATCTTCTGGAAGTTTTAGCTGGATCCTATGCATCTTGCATCGACCAACGAATGAGTGAAACGCTCGAGATCGCACGCACCGTCTGAGCATGCTGTTGTGTGTATAAATATGATAAATAGGGAAGGAAAGGGGTGAAAGGGAATAAATAGAAACTGTGAGAAACTGATACTGATTTTGGTGCCAAATTACTATTGTTTTCTTGTTTCAGAATTGAACAATTTTTACATGATAAATCTGACACAATTTGAGATTCACAGTTTGATAATCCCAGTCACAAAATGAGCCGTGGTGTGCTTCATCTTCTGTCAAGTTGATATTTGATAACTTCAGATGTGAGACACTATGATTTACCAAATCTTTGAACTGTTTTGTACTGTTGTTAATATCACTCGTTCATTGCTTCAGTTACCCAATTAGGAAGTCTAGATGTTTATTCTCTCGGTTCAAAAATTCGAAGAAATCTTTTGGTTAAAAACAACAACAAAAACAAAGAACCACCAAAAACGCGTTCAACAACAACATCAACCACAGATCTCGGTACCTTTTCACTTACTTACTCGCTAATTTTCCCAGCACTGCGCCCAAATTGTATCGACTTCGTTGCAATTGCGTGTCTTGCTATTGATATCACCCCTTTTTTACCTCCATTATCCATACTCCCCTACAAATAGATCAATCAGCACCAGCAATGTCTCCAAACATCGAGAATCAGGCTGAAAGCCTACCAGATAAACCTGTGTCCCCCGAAGTGGAAACAGAGACCATGCCTGAAGTACCTGCTGATGTACTTGCTGATGTTCCAACTGATACGCCTGCTCTACCTACACCAGAAAAAGAAGAATCTGGAGAAGAAGAGAGCTCTGAAGAAGAAGAAACATCATCAAGCGGAGAAGAAGAGAGCAGTGAAGATAGCGATGAGGAACCATCTAAGAACGAAACAACGCCTGTGGAACCAGTAGAGCCTGATACTACACTTCAGGTGAAAGATGAGAAACCACCAGCTAGTATTGAAACTAACGATGAACCGGAAAAGCCTCAGTCTCCAGCCAAAGAAACTCCATCAGAACCAATTGTTGATAACGATGGAGATATATCCATCCCTGATATAAGTAACGATGTCAAAGAGCCACTGCCACCGGTCATCGACGATCCTAAAGCTGATCCCGATGCTGAAGAAGACGACGATGATGATGACGATGACGATGAGGAGAGTTCAGAGGGAAGTAGTTCAGGAAGCGGTGAAGAAGATGACGATGATGAAGAGGATGATGAAGAAGATGATGAGGTGAAAACCAATCTAAGGAAAAGCAAATCTGAAACACCCAAAGTCAAAGAAGAGCTCGAAGACAAAGTCAAAGAAGATGGAGAAGAGACCGGAGAACCTGAAAAGATTGAAATTGATGACAAGGACGAAAAAGATGATGAGCCATACGTACCTCAAACCCACAATATCGTCATTCCTTCATACTCAGCTTGGTTCGACTTCAAGAAAATTCATCACATCGAGAAGGAATCATTACCTGAGTTCTTTACAAACAAAACACCATCCAAGACACCAGCCATCTACGTGAAGTACAGAAACTTCCTGGTTAATGTTTACAGACTAAATCCAAATGATTACCTGACTATCACTGCTGCCAGAAGAAACTTGGTGGGTGATGTTGGTACTATCTTGAGATTGCATCGTTTCCTCACAAGATGGGGTCTGATAAACTACCAAGTTGATGCTGAAACGAAGCCAAAACCTGTTGAGCCTCCATATACTGGTGACTATAATGTCAGTTATGATGCACCAAGAGGGCTTTTCCCATTTGAAAGTTTTAAACCTCCATCAGAATCATACAAACTTGAAAAGTTGAAAGAAAATCTAGGGCTGAAAAGATCAATTGAGGAACTCAATGGGGATTCTACCAAGAGCGAACCTACAGAAACCAATGATAAAGTCAAATCAAACGGTAATTCAGGATTGACCGAGCTTTCATCGAAGAAACCAAAGGTTGTTCACTCGATAAATGATGGTTGGACCAAAGAAGATTTGAAAAAGCTGCTGGAAGGTTTAAGTAAATTCAAAAGTGACTGGACTAAGATATCCGAACACGTTGGCACACACACTGTTGAACAATGTGTTATCAGATTCCTAAAATTACCAATTGAAGACAAATTTTTGGGTGATAAGAATGCCAACTTGGGTCCATTGAAATATGCTCCATATCTACCATTTTCACAAGTTGATAACCCAGTCCTATCCACCATTGCATTTTTAGTCTCATTGGTTGATCCAGACGTTGTTCGTGCCGCCACAGAAGCGGCTATAAAGGTTATTGATGAGAAAGATCTCGAGAAGGTTGCTGAAGAGGAGTTAAAAGACACAAAGTCTGAAGAAGACGTTGATGGATTAAAAGAAGGGGCCAAGGTTGCCTTAAGTACCATTGGTGCTCGCTCGCATGTGTTCAAGACAGCTGAGGAAATCCAAATGAATCAGCTATCCAATGTTATTGTCAACACTCAGCTCAACAAGATCGATTTGAAACTGACCAAACTGGAAACAATTGAGAAAGAGCTTGCCATGGAGAAGAAAATACTTCAGTCTCAGCAAGAGAACCTATTCAAGGATAGATTATCATTCACAAAACTATCCAATGATATCATGAAACAATTCAACAAACTAGCACTCACTGAAAACATCACTCCAGAAATAATAACAACAGAACTTGAAAAGATCAAGCAAACTTTGGCAGCTCCATTGAAAAAGGATGAAACCTTTGATCTATCCAGTAAAGAAGTAGGTGTTGAAGAAAAGACCGATGTTGATGTCGATGATGTGATTCAACCAATCAGTTTGGAGACACCACAAACCTATAGATACTGGTCAGGTTAGATTTGATCAGTATGAGATAATGGTCAACTTTGTATTTTGTATTATATAATGGCTGTATATCTTGAATTATAATGGTTCAGAATATAACAACACAACAATAATCTAGATGATCCACTGTAACCATCCCTAACCAATAATTTGATATTTTGAAGTGTCGTTCGCTCTCTCGTTCTTATTGTTCGGTTCTCGGAGATACGATCTTATGGCCGATATGGAAGTGTATGTGTCACTTTAGCACCAAATCTCGACAATAATACGTGAACCAAACTGCTCATTCAATCATTCTTGATCAGAAGATCAAGATGGGCTCTTCTAGAGGCGTTTAGTGAAAGAGAAGTTTTGAAAATCAAAGAATATCAACATCTAAAAGTTGAAAATAGAATTAAGATCGAAATGAGACAAAGAATAAAAAATGAACTTTTCCGAAACTGCTTCCATCACCATACAATCGCTACCACACGAAATTCTCATGCCCAATAAGTAAACTTACTACACTTATATTCTTATAATCACCTAAAGTTCATTTTATAAATGCATTTTAAAAGTCATGATTCGATGATTATATAATCAACCAAATGTGTCAAAGTTTATAGTCTAGATTTAGACACTTAAGCCTGATGGATCCCGTCCAAAATGGTCACATTCAATCTGAGACAATGAAGGTTTAGCCAGAGTACCACAAATTACTCAAATATCCAAAATTGAGAACGTTAATGGTCATTGTTTGTGTATCACGACAGCTCATTATATGTGGTATATTAGCTTTCGCGAATTCCTAGTTAATTTCAGAAGTGACAAGTTACCACTTATTTTACATAAACAACGGATTACCGCATATTCCTACTGCAAACAATTGATTGTGACAATGGTTTCTGAAGGCAAGCAGGAGTCCACTTTCGAGCGGGCACTTCGCTTATGGGGCGAAACCAGATTACCGGATCTACAAGCACAACTGGAAGACCAGAGCTCTCACATCCAGGAGTTGCAAACAAAGTCTATCGAGAGTAGAAAGCAATTGGCTTCCAAGACTAAGGAGTTCAAGAAGCTGGAGGATGATGACAAGTTGAAAGAGTTCAAGGCGTTACTGAAACAGTATCAGGGTGAGATTGACTCTTTGACGACAAGATCTAAACTGTCTGAGAATGGATTTTTCCAGGTTTACAGAAGCATCGGTGAACTACCAGATCCTAAACCCTTGTTAGAAGCTTCTCTAGACAGCGTAATCGCTGCCCAAGAGGTCGAAGAACTAAGAGAGAAGAACAATGCCCTTCAGAATGATTTGCTGAAATATGCTGACTACGAGCAATTGAAATCAAGATTAGTGAGAGTGGAAAAGAAGTCTATCGAAACTTTGAACAATAGATTGAAACTCAAAGAAGAGGAATTGAAAGCTGGATTTGAGGAAAAAGAACAGAACTGGATCACTAAAGACGAAGCTTCACAGAAGAAAATCGAAGACTTGCAAAAGTATGTCAAAGAATTGGAAACTCAACAAAAAATCGACAAACGTAAACTACAGAATCAAAGAATTGCATTGGGTGATACTGAAGAAGATGAAGAGGAAGATGATGGGGTTGTTGTTGACGGAGCATCTTCAAAGGAAGTTGAGATCCTGAAGAAAGAATCCGAACAAAGATTACAACGCGCTAACCAACTGGCAAAGAGAAATGAAGAGCTCACTAGAGAATTGAAGGTTGCAAAATCTGATGCTGTTGCACATGAAGCCAAACTATCACAAGAGTTCAAATTAAGCGAACTTGAAAGTGAGAATGCTACTTTGGTTGCACAACTAGACCACCAAAAGGTGCAATCTGAATCCAAGTCCAAATCAACTTCGCTACAAATTACCAACTTACAAAGACAAATTGAAAACCTATCAACTGAGGCACTATCACTGAAGTCTAAACTGGACAGATACAAAGATTATGAGGACTTGAAACAAGAATTACAAACCCTACGTGCTGTCTCATTCGGCCAAGACGAGGAAAACGATAGTGATGATGAAGCAGATGATGAAGATAATGTCAAAACAACAACCACACAATTGGATGAGATCCTAGTCGCTAGAAACAAGAAATTGAGCTCTGAGATTGTCGAATTCAGAACTCAAGCTGAACAGCTAAAGACAAAGATCAAAGATTTAGCTACCCAATTGACATCATCAAACCAACAGATTAACTCATTGAAGACATTGAACGACCAGCTTGAGGCTGATCTTTCTCAATTGCAGAACACCGGTAACAAATTTGATAACATGAGTATGATATCCGGTGCTACAAGAGGCACCACCATGACAAGAGGAGCCAGAAGATTATCCCCAGCTTCATCCATTGCTGGTGGTCACTTGCCTGATACGATACAAGAGAGTGATTCCTCAGCAGCTTCAGTCCTACCAATCATCACATCTCAAAGAGACCGGTTCAGATCAAGAAACATCGAATTGGAATCTCAATTGAAGAGACAAACCAGTCAGATCAGTGAATTGCGTTCTGAGATCAAAAGTCTGAAGAAAGACAATGCTCAACTTTTCGAGAAAACAAGATACTTGTCATCGTTTCAAGGTTCAGTTCAACGTCATACTGGTTCCTCCAGTAATAACTTGAATAATGATCCAGAGAAACTACTTGAATCAACTTATGAAGAATCACTGCATCCATTGGCAAAGTTCAGACAAAGGGAACAAGAAAGAGCAGCTGGAAGATTATCAACGTTGGAAAGAATCTTCTTGAGTTTCGCTAAAGCCATTTTAGCTAACAAGACAAGTCGAATGTTATTCTTGGGATACTGTGTTGGTTTACATTGTTTAGTTATGGCTATGAGTGTTTATGTCATGAGCTTGCATGGTTCTCTGGCACCTGATGTCGGTGTTGTTGCTGATAAGTCTACGATAATAGCGTGAGGTGAGAGAAGAAAGATTTCATATACGCATGTATGAGACACATTTTGTAGTCAGATCGAGTAAAGAGAAAAATGAATTGATCCAAGATTGATAGAACACATGGATCACAATGGGTATATGATTTCACAAATGAAAGGACAAACAGTTTACAGATGATGAATTTAATCTAAAGCACAGAAAAGTTTCTTTTTACATTAACAACATACCCCGAACATATTTATGATAAAACCCTGAAATTTATTTGATAACAATTATTAAAACTTCAAAATTTAAGCAGCAATACGCTTTTGAGTAGCTAATCTACCTCTTTGTCTTGATGATAATTTGGCAACAGCTTTTTCTTGAGTTTTTTCAACGGTTTCGTCTTTTTCAGTCAAGAATAATTCAATGTGAGATGGAGAAGATTGGTAAGCATTGATTCTACCGTGAGCTCTGAAAGTTCTTCTTCTTTGTTTTGGAGCTTGGTTAACTTGGATGTGAGAGATGTATAATTTAGTTAAATCCAAACCTTTGGCGTCAGCGTTTGAGGCAGCGTTGGTCAATAAGTCAGAGATGAATTTAACAGATTTTTCTGGCCATCTAGCTTTGGTGACACCGAATTCTTTACCTTGGGCAGTTCTACCGATGGAGGAGTTGAAACGACGGAATGGGATAGCTCTTTCATGTTTGACAACTTGGGACAAGTATTTTTGAGCTTTCTCTAATGGCCATCCGTTGATAGCTTGGGCAGCTTCTCTGGTGTTTTTGTAGGAAACACGTAAGTAAGCACCACGAGCTGAGGCTGATTTAGCTGGGTTGGTTGAAGTGGCAGCGTAACGAGTCATTTTGTGTTTGAACTTGAACTTCTTGTTGACTGTTGTTAAGTGTGGGTTTTTGAAGAATCAAAGATTTTTCAGCTTGTTTGGTGCAAGTTTTTCCAGTTTTCGCGAAATTAAATGTTAGAAAATATTCTCCTTTAGGTAATTCGCTGTTTTGGGAATGTGTTTTTTGAGTGTTTACGCTGCCATTTGATTGCGGGTCAATAAGTCACGTGCAGATTGTCGTTTTTTGTTTGTTGATTTTTGCCGAATGTGACGGTGTTCTTTAGATGGTGTTCGGAGGTGTCACTTTAGGGCTCATCCCTATTTATGGAAGATCACATGACTAAAATATCGAGGGCTACTATTTTCGCGGAACGGTTAATGGCAAAACTGGCTAAAATCGAAATTGAACGTCACTTTATCAAATAAATTAGCTAAATAACGAATCAATTGTTGTGAAAAGATGCAGTTTATTGGTCTAATTGGTCTTACTGCGCTTTTACAAGGTGCTTCCGCGCTACACTGTGATAAAGACGAGCTAGCGAATTATAGACTTGGCGAATATTTCAAAGAGGTCGCATCGCTATCGTTTGTGAGCGATACTCCACCATCAAAAACCAACTTGACATGGTACTTCAACCTTTGTGACCAGCAAGAGATTTTGAATCCAGACTGTCCGAAGAATGCACAAATATGTGGAGTCCAAGAAGTCTCACTTCCTGGTGAATCTCCAGTGAAAACACAAATCATTTCATTTGGCAATGGTTTAAACTACAAGATTGAGGATTCTGATAAAGAAGGTGTATCTGTTAAACTTGACGAGAGCTCATGGGGTTCAAACAACATCTATGCTGAGATAAACTTGGCTTGTACGAAAGAGGATTCCGCGGATGATCTACAGGTTACTTGGGATACAAGTCTCCTTAACATAACTTGGAGTACACCGGCTGCATGCTTGAAAACAGACAAGGACGTGCCACCTCCAAAAGATGGTAAGGATAAGGACTCGAAGAAAGGTAAAGAAGCGGATGATTCCTGGGGATGGTTTACATGGTTATTCATCATCTTAGTACTATTATTTGGCTGTTATATAATCATTGGAGCATGGATAACAGCCTCAAGATCACCAGCTGATATACAAGATGCGTTCCACGACTTTGTGGAGACGCTGGTGAGTCTCGGGAAGTCTTTGCCTGGACTTATCAAGGAGGTGTTCGGCAAAGTGGTGGGATCAAATGAGAGTAGAGGAGGCTATAGTGCAGTATAATCAATGCACAAAGGTTATTTATGAACTAAGTGGTTTTCCTGTGAGGATGGCATTCATGTTTTTAGCTGTAGTCTCAAGAGATGTTTTGAGATAGTCCTTTTTAATCTCTAGAGCTTTGACTTGATCTTTTATCGTAGCTTCTTGTTGATTGATGCCCTTTTCATAGTCATCAGTTTTAATTGCTAGGAACATCTTTCCCACACCTTTCCAAACGTTTTCATCTGATGGTTTGATCTCTTTCAATGTGGCCTTGTTTATCAATGATTTGGTCTTCCAATTCTCTAACAGAGCTTCGACATTTTGTAGTTCACTCGAGTGTTTTTTGAGTTGTTGATCCATTTCAACGAGAATCTGATTTAAAGAGGTTAGAGAAACGAGTTTAACGCGTGGTAAAAAAACAGAGAACATACCTTCTGTACACTTTCTGGATTGAGAGACATTGTTGATATATTTGACGGGGGTTCTCAGTACTTTCACTGTTCAAAATGAAGTATTTAATCAATGTTGTTAACGATAATTCATCAAAATTCAAAACAGCCGAAAAATGAAAAATTAAGTGTGTCTTTGATCAGTTAGTAATTTACAGATTCTTCACTAAACGATGCTTTCAATCCTGATAAGAAACCCAGTGACCCCTCTCACGAGATCCCTGCTGAGTAGAGGATTCTGCTCGACTTTGAATCGTTCAAATCCGCTCGGGAAGGACACCACAATCGAACACAATACACTTTCTGAAGCCAACAGAGCTGCAAAGACACTTACAAGATTCTGGACAGATGTCGGTATCACTGAAATCGATGGTAATTATGAAATCAAACTGGATGCGAAAACAATCCGTACCCCACTCGGTTACAAGCTAGCTATCCCAAAAGAGCGTGAAATTCTTGCTCACCTGTTACAACATGAATGGGCTTGTTTGACCAGTTCTACCATTCAGACACATTCTTTACCATTAACTTCTCTAGCTTCGAGAGTTGTCGATCTTGAACAATCAAATGCCAACAACGATAATGAGCAGATCGCTAAAGTTGGTAAGAAGGGTGATATAGTTGAAGATCTTTTACGTTACTTGGACACTGATACACTATTAGTGTTCTCTCCAGCTTTAGAGTATGAAGGAACATTGAGAAAAGGACAAGAAGAGAAATACAGACCAATCATCAAGGAGATTGAAGAGTTTTTAGACGTTAAACTAGAATACCTTGATTCTGACCTTCATGGATTGAGAGGTGTTAAACAAACTGACGATACAAGAGAGAAGGCCAGAAACTTTCTCATGAACTTATCATACTGGGACTTGGTGGCTTTAGAGAAAGTCACATTGAGTGCTAAATCTTTGATCTGTGGTATTCTAGTCTTGAGAGCCAAGTCATTGGTTGATCCAGCTGCTAAGGCTCGTACTCTTGAAGAGATTGCCGAAGCTTCAACATTGGAAGTCATCTATCAAACTGACAGATGGGGTGAAGTTGAAGACACTCATGATGTTGATTATCAAGATATCAGAAGAAACATTGCAAGTAGTGCCATTCTTGCATACCAAAATCTAGAGACTACGAATTAAAAGTTTATAAATAAGTGTACATAAACAATTTCATTACTTTTATATATTTGAGTCAGATCATCTTTCAGTTCATTGTAGTAGTTCAAATAAATCACGACATTCAATGGAGTTTCTAAATTCCAATAGATGTGATACTTCTTCACCGTTGGTTTCATCAATGGCTTCGAATCTCACTCCTGACTTTCCGAGTCTTTCACAAGTAGAGTTCTTCACCACTGTGATCAGCTTAAATTTATTAGCACAGTGTATCTGGAATTTGGAGTATTCTGGGTTCTGGACATTGGAATACAAGTTGAATTTACCAACGGAGATTGGAATCCAGTCACCATCTCTATCCAGCTTATGAAGCTTGATCTTGATGTCACTCTTCAATAGCAATTCGTTCATAGAAGAGGTCTCAACCATTGGAGAACAGATTGTATTGTTGGATGATGTGGATGATGTTGGGGTATGCAAACTCAAGGTAGAGTTTGATCTGTGCTGTCCAGATGCGTAGATAGTAGGAACACCCAATGACATGATTTCATCTCTACTGGTACTGGCAGTCTCAGTACAAAGTGAACTCATACTGGTGGAATTACTTGGTCTATCACTGAAGACGCCAAAACTTGAAGAAGCACTGATACTCTCTTTATCCTGAGCGTTTTGTACTTGTTGGAAACAGTCCATGATTGTCTTAATTGTCTTTGAGTCTCGACAACGGATAGTGATCATGATAAGTTGTGAAGAATTGATGGATTGGAGACAACGAACTTGTAAGTCTAATGCTGAGCTCTTTCTGATCGATGTCTTTAGGTTGTTGAGTGGTATTAATAGTTCTGGCACGAGTTTGTTTGAGGAGTAAAGTGCCATAGTGGAGAGTTGGTCATTGGTTAGGAATTTCAATTGGTTTTCGTAGTCTTGTCCAATGGATTCCCATTTGTTGTTGGTCCATTTGGAGACGATGCATGCGTTGTTTAAGACTTCAACGATTTGTGAGGTTGCAAGACATTTCTCCTCTGTGGTGGTCAATGGATTGATTGCCTTAGGTTTTCCAGATGATGAGAATGGTGAAGGTAGTGAATCGCCTTTGTTTGAGGTTGGTGTTGATGGTTCTGTGGTGACAATTGATAGGTTTTTGATGTTTCTGTTCAATGCAGCCATAGACAATGATGCTTTCTCAACTGAAGCTTCCGGAGCTTGAGGAGCTTGTGGAACTTCAAGATTTGGTGGTTGTTGAGATGCTTTGACAGAGACTTTCGTGACGATCTCAAATTCAGGTTCATCACTATAGTTCTTCTTGGAGAATATGTTGAAGATTGATTTTCTCTTCTTAGCTTTGAATGATGGCTTGGTTGTGTCGAACTTGGTTAAATCTGAAGTTGAATGAGCCAGATGTTTGTGGATGTTCAAGGAAGGAGGATGGGCTGATGAGTTCAGTGTGACTTGAGCAGTGGATGTGGCTGGCAATGAGACTGTTGACTCATTTGGCTGTTTGATGGATAGTGGTAACACCGGAGAGTTCCGTTTGTCAGTTTGGGGTTTAGCAGTCTGTGGTTTGGCAATATTGGCAAGATTCAAAGAGGCCTCACTTAGAACAGGTGATGAGTACCTCTCCAGGGAGGTGTGTTTAGCAGCTAAGTTAGTAGACTTTCTCAAGCTTGATAAAGGTGAAGCGCACTCCATTGTCTCAGCATTCATATGTAGACCTAGGCCAACCTTGTTGTTCTTCAGGTTTCTCAGCTTGCTATGCTTATTGGCAAAATCACTGGAAGTCGTGTCATGCATTTCTCTAATGATGTGGTTCCATTCAAGAGTTTGTCCTTTGTCTGGACATGTAAGTTTCACATATAGACTACCGCTATCAAATGACTTGGATAGAACTATAGCTTCCATGCTGTTCTCTTTGAGCTCGTAATCGTTGATCTTCAAAGGAGTGAACATTAAACTTCTTCCAACAGATTCAACAGAGCAAATAGCCAATGTATTGTCGTCCAACTCGAAGACTTCCACTAACAAGTCAGTTTTTTTGAGCAGTGGATGTATTAGATCCAGCTTGAAGTAGTCTCTCTTGAGCACTTGTGCAATATCGAAGTAACTGACTGTATGATGATAAAACTCGTCTAGATCTCTAACCTTGTCAAAGTAAAATGTGTTTAAGTCAAGTGATAGATTTTCTCTTTCATTCTGGTCTTTAGCAACACTCACCAATCTATTGAATTGTTGTAGGATGTTCGAGTCGAACGACATGGAGATGTTCATGTCCGAGTTGATTTCAAACAGTCTTTGTAGGAGACCATTCAACTGAGTTGTTCTTTTCAAAGGAATCTTCTTCAATCTGATCTCCATATCGATCATGTTGTTATCAAGCTTGAACTGTTTAATGTAGGACTCGTAGATGGGAATAGCAGCAACACACCAATTAGCAAAGTGACCCATTATTTCAATATGATCCTGACCGTTAATGAGTCTCGTGAGATCAGCATGGTGAGCTATTAGTCTTCTGACCGTCTTTGTCAAAGAGGCATCACTGATTGTAGGGGACTTTAAAGGAGAGCAGCATGCTAAGAGCTTTGAAAGTTGTGCCTTGTAAACCGACTCAGAACTTTTAATGTCGTACAGCAAAGACGAGTACTTTTGCGCAGAGTCGTTGTAGATGACAACCGGTTTAGTCTTGACGGTGTTGTATTGGTACAAGTCCATCGTTATTGTATCAGCTCCACGACAGTTGAGTTCAAAGAGGAGAGAAAGAGTTGACAATTTTTTTTAGCACCGTCTCATTAGCTTTCGAGATTCACAAATCACAGCTGTTTATGCAGCACTTTGCAAAAGGCGAACAGCCGGCCAGAACCAAGACACGCTCAGAACTTTGTTTATGTCCCTTCAACGCGCCGCGAATTTCAAAACACGACGCGTAAATTAGAGACTGTCCGTACCGATGTATCGCTAAAGATTCGATGACATAATATAGTTTCGCGCAAGTGATCTATGAATAGTACATCAAGTTGAATATATCAAAGTTGACGCATTAGTGTCTATATATGTAATGTGTAGTATACATTCTAGGCTTTAGTCTTCTTTTTTTGTGCCTGTTCAACAAGACCTCTAACATCCTTAAGCTTAGCTCTCCAGTCAAGTAAGATAGTTTTGACTTCTAACCAGTCTTGTAGTTCAATTTCTTTGACAACTAGTAAGACCTTGTAGACATGCAATGATTCCTCAACTTGAGACAGTTTAGCTTCAAGCACTTTGTTCTTGATGGCATCGAAGATGAAAATTTCAACTTGGTTTTGTTTGATATTCAATTTGGAAGCTAAGTCAGCGTAACTGATTTTCTTTTCGTTTAATGCTAGTTTAGCAAGAGTCAAGTATTGGTTTTTCTTCACTATTTGGTCAAGGTCTAATGCTTTTAGACTGCTGTATGATGAGATTTTGGATTGGAATTCTGGGGCTGATAATGAAAGGTATTCTTTGATCAAAGTAGAGTATGAGGATGGGATCTCAATGGTGGTTTGGGATAGGATTGAGGTAACATCGATGACTTGTTGTGAGTTCAAGGTTTCGACTAGGTATTCTTCAACAACTGATTGTGATGGTGTGCTGATTTTGAAGACAGCAATGCTGAAAAGTTTCAAACTTTTTGATTCGTCAATTGGTTTGATCAATTTGGCAAATTTGATAATGACTGATCTGGCTTCTTCAGTGTTTTCTGAGGTAGTGAATGCACCTTCGACTTGATCGACGTATGGTAATAAGATGGCAACGTTGTCTAGAACAATGACTAGGTCCAATATATAGTCAAAGATAGTGATTTTTGTTTGTTGAGAAGTTATGTCAGATAGATTGTAAGAGTTAGACAACACGGAAATTAGGGAGTTCAATTTTAGTGATTGTTTTTTGTTTTTGACAACTTTCTTGGTGATATCATCGAATTGGAGCTCTTTGATAAGTTTAGCAAGGAATTCGATCACTAGATCGTTGTAGTCTTTTGAGAAGGTCAAGATGTAGTTGGCGAGTTTAGCAATACTTTCAAATTCTTTGTCTGGAACGGCGACTAGGTATTTGGCGGAGTCAGCAATCTCTTGGTATAGTTCATCGTTGTAAACAATGAATTCGTCTTCCTCTTCTTCTTCATCCTCTGGTTGTTCTTGTTGTTGTTCGTATGATTGAGTCTTCTCGACAAAGTTCAAACCTTCATTGTGAAAGTCTAAAACAGCTGCGTATTCAGCAACACTGTCTGATAGAGCGACATCGACGGTGATATAAGCTTGACTGGCCATTTTGATAGAGATAATAGGCCTTTTATCGTTGATCTTGACCTTCCATTTGTTCACTTTATTGAAAAATTTTTTGGTGATGGGAAAAACCATACCGAGGGCAGTCACGTGAATTACGACTTATCATAGTCAAATTATGAAACCTTTCATTATTCAAAGACTATATCATCTGTACATTATTTAGCTGTAATAGCTCTATAGTTGATTGCCGACTCGCTATCGCTGAACACCAACTCCATGAACAAAAAACAGCGAACAATGAATCCATCAGCAACATACACAGCACCAAAACAAACGGAGGAATTCACCACAGATCATTTAAAAGACTCGGAACTTACGACAAATGGAAAGACCACAGGACCCTCAGAGTTCGTCTTGAAAGCCGGTATAGTGGATAAAGACAGACCTTCGGAGCACAACGACACATATCTCGGCAAACTTCGAGCAAAAGTCACCGTGCTTCAAGATCAGGTCAACGAATTCCTCACGAACAAGATGAAAGAACAAGAAGGTGAAGCTATCAACAACGAAAAAGAGTACGAGAAGAAAATACTGGACGGTGCCGATGAAGATTCAGACGAGGAATAGAACAGTACACACACCATCACACCATGAACATAATTGTAGTTATTAAAAGTAGACTTTGAAGTGGAGTTTGAAACCACGGGTTTTGAGCAATGCTCCATATCCTCAAATAAACAAAAAATCCTTTGAATGTCAAAAAAAGCCTGATGTTGACTTGTTTACTTCTCGTGAAATCACAACCATTCAGTGCGTTTACGATGCAGCTGGCTTACAACAACAAGTTCAAGCCTCAGAGCAATAACATTAGTTATAAGCTCAGAAGGAATTCGAAGAAAATAGCCACTGTTGTCGGTCTATTTTTGGTGTCGATATTTATTATCACTAGATTCAGTTCAAGTGGATCATCCAGCCATAAAAGTCGTGCAAACAATCTGAGACTTTATGGGTTCAGCGCGAAAGATATTCCAACGTCTTCTCCTTTGATCTTCCCAAGTATCGAACATGCTCCACTATTGAGAGAGTTATCAGTGGATACATTATATAAAACCTCAGTAGATGCTTCAGGGAAGAAAAAATACATCATCCAAGATGTTGTCGAAGATGAAGACTCAAGACTTAACAACAAACTGGCCGAGTTGGGTGATGAAACTCATCAAATGCTTGAGATCAGAAAATCATTCTTGAATCATGGAAAACAAGTCTTTAATGGTCCAAGATCACCAGAAATTGTTATCGTTACTGGTATTGATTTTGAAAAATATGAGCTAAGTCACTTGACCAAAGTTGTCCAAAACAGAGTCAACTATGCCCAAAAGAAGAAATATGGGGTCTATGTGCGCTGGATTCAAGAATTTTTCCCTTTGATTCAAGACGTTCAAACCGATCCAAAATGGATCAAATTATACATCTTGAGAAGTGCAATGTATGCTTTCCCTAATGCTAAATACTTCTGGTATTTGGATGAACACTCATTGGTTATGAGATATGATATTGATTTATTCAAATATTTACTAGATCCTAAAGTCTTGGATCCAATCATGTTAAGAGATCAACCAATCATCCCACCAAATGGTATAATCCATACTTTCAAAAATTCAAAAGCATCAAATGTTGAATTGATCGTGACTCAAGTGGATCAAGATTTGAACTTGGACTCATTCATCGTCAAGAATCAATTCTTCGCCAAATCGTTATTGGAATTCTGGACTGATAGATTATTCAGAAACTATCATAGTTTCCCAAAATTCGCAGAAAGTGCACTCACACACATTTTACAATGGCACCCTATCTACTTGGCTAGAACTACTATAGTGCCACCAAGAACAATTGCCAGTCTTCACACCGCATTAGAACTACCTGAAGGTGGAGATGACATTCATTACAGTCCTGGTGATTTCGTCGTCAGTTTAAGAGACTGTGAACAGAGACATACTTGTGGAAAAGAGATTGAACTTTATTGGAACAAACTGGAACAAGCTAACAGCTGATAGAGATAGCTTCTTCAAATACAATACAGTACTCCATAACACTTTTGTAGTATACCAACCAAAATAAGACACGACAATAATGATAACGTTGTTCACTCAAGTATGGTGTTTGGATGTCTATGTCTCAAATTATTATTTAGCCAAATATGTACTAGAACAAATCAAAATTAATCTCACATTTTTTGCTTCATCTATCAAATCTTCATCAAAACATTACAATTACAATGTCAGAATCTTGCTCTTGCTCTACCAAACCAGAAGGCTGCCAATGTGGTTCTTCATGCCAATGCGGTACCACCCACAAACGTGAATTAGTCTTACAACATGACCCTTGTTCTACTTGTGGTGATGACTGCAAATGTTCCACCACTTCTACTTGTGGTTGCGGTACTAAGAAATAAACCACTCCAAGTCAACTAACGCTGAGATTGCTGCCTTATGATCTTTGTTAACACCAAAGCTCTATGTGTCTATTGCTGTTACCATATTGCTTTCTCGGTAATTATGAATTATCTTTGATGAATCTGTGATAAGGGGTCCTTATGAACTATGAACTATGAACTATGAACTATGAACTACTTCTCTCGTTAATCGAACGATATATATGTTACTCTTTTGTAGTGCCTGGAGTATGTCACAACTACTTTCCAGAGAATGGACTATCACGTTACTCAGTCAAAGTCAAGGGAACGTGCTACTAATGTCTCTTAGCTACCAGTGGCAATTAAGTATGATAGTTCGCCATCACTGTGCGCCCATCCGATCTAAAACGGAGTACACAAACGTGTGTGAAATGATCTCCAGTCAACGTGATCTCAGAGGGGACCAGAACTTCAAGCACAGAAGCCACTACCAACTCGCTGTAACAAGCATCCTAATGTTTATTGCCCCGAGCTTCGTATTTTCGCTTGTACATTCACTTAAAGGCGAGTTACCATATCGGGTAGTTTCCCGATAAAGCCATTTTCACGAAAAGTGTTGATATTTGTGTGCAAGAAAAGCACGAAGCGTGTGGAGATGAGCTTTGTGTCTTTGTGGACAGTGCTCAAATCCACGCTGGTTTTACTCCTAGAAGTGGTTAATATTCTGTCTTGTTATGTGCGGAGATACACCTTGTCCTTCGACGCCGTTCCATGAGCTTCTTATCTGCACAACCACCACACTCGTCTTGTAATAATTGTTAAGTGATAAAAACAGCGAATTTGAACATTGAGTCTTGATGTCTCACGTCGTCCACTAAAATTATAAATACAGCTGGAATTCCCACTTTTTCGTCGACCCTTTCATACCTTGCAAGAGCAACAGAAAATTAAACTCAAAACTAAGATGTCTACTACTCGTACGTGAAACTATTTTTGTCAGCCATCTCATCTACTTCATCACGGTCGACATACTAACACGAAAAAAATTTCAGCTATTTACAAACACTTAAAAGAAAAGAAAGCTACTATCATCACTGCCCCATTCTCTGGTGGTCAAGGTAAAAGTGGTGTTGAAGATGGTCCAAAATACTTGCTGAGAGCTGGTTTACAATCTCAAATGGAAGAACTTGGTTGGGGAGTCTCTATCTCTGAGCCATTGAAAAATGAAGATTATGAAGCCCGTAAAGCTACTGACAAACCTCACGGAAACTGTAAAAGACCAACAATCGTCGGTGAAGCTTGTCAGAAGATCCATGAAGCCGTCAAAGAAGCTGCTTTCAACGACACCATCCCAGTCACTATTGGCGGTGATCACTCCATCGGTATTGGTACTGTAAGTGGTTCTTTCGCTAGATACCCAAATGCTGGTCTAATTTGGGTCGATGCTCATGCTGATATCAACACCCCATCTACTACCCCATCCGGTAACTTACACGGTTGTCCAGTTGCCTTTTTACTAGGATTAGATTCAGATGCTTTCCCACCAGAACTACAATGGGTTAAACCAGTCTTGAAAGCTAATAAACTTGCTTACATTGGTCTAAGAGATGTTGATTCCGGTGAACGCAAAATCTTAAGCGATTTAGGTATCAAAGCTTACTCCATGTATCACATTGACAGATATGGTATCAACAAAGTTGTCGAGATGGCCATCCAAGCCGTGAGTGGTGACGATCCATCTACTCCAATCCATCTAAGTTATGACGTTGATGCTATTGATCCACAATACGTTCCAGCCACTGGTACTCCAGTGCGTGGTGGTTTGACATTGAGAGAAGGTCTATTTGTTGCTGAGAGAATTGCTGAAACCGGTAACCTAGTGGCTCTAGATGTTGTTGAGTGTAATCCAAGTCTTGGTGTCAACGAGAACCACGTTGTGGATACAATCACAGCAGGTCTAGCCGTTGCCAGATGTGCTCTTGGTGAGACTATTCTATAGAACTGAACAAAAATAAGATGTATATAAGGGTTTATTCAATTGTAGAATGCAATGACCATCAACACTCAATGATCATCAAAGTCCATCGGCTGATCATCACTGCGTCGACGTCTATTATATCGGTTCCTGTGCATTTCTGTTGCTGGTCACGTGAATTTTGTTTTTCGTTCTCATTTCTCCTTTATTTTCATACTTTTTTTTATTTTATTTTGGCAGTCCAAAATGGCGAAATTCCTGCCCAAAACAAGAAATTTAATAGCGCTTAAAAGTGTTGACTCTACCTCAAAATTGTGTCCTTGTTTGGCCAGATTGGAATTGAAATCTGTAGATCGACACTTTGTACTATTTAGATCACTTCTTACCAACAAAACGGGCTTCCCGTCTTCTCGTGCTCGCTAGTCGCTACATTTTCGCGTTTTCGGTACTTTCTGCCATTCTTTTTCAAAAAAGATTAAAAAAGTGCAAATGAACGAGGAAGCTGTTCACGTTAATTTACGATTCGGTAAAAGATCACTTTAATTCAACTCGAAGTTGGCAATTCTGAGCAGCGACTTTCCCGCAATCTCGTCCAAAAACGCTATCAAACAGGCTCACTCTGTGTTACAGCCTCATTTCAAGCTGCGTTTCCGCTCATCAGGAGACTTCCACCACAACACAACAACGATTGCGCTGAGTTGATTATTAACAGCTACGTTATTCGAATTAACCGCTACTATTGGTGTCCTTAAGATTATATCTTTCTGAACGCTGTCCACTCTTTTCTTAGCTGCTGCCATCTTGTCCACTCGAATTCACCACATCGCTATACATTTACACCGCGTTCGAAATCATGACACAAGAAACAATAACAGCAGATAGCTCCTACCAGACTATAAGCTCCCAGGTACATCCAGATCCTGTACAGTCTGAAACTGAAGAGAAACAGGAGGTGCTTTCCAACACTTTGAAGACCCCGAAAGCATCGGTACAAGATCTAGATGATGCTGTTTCTCCGGGCACATTGCCTAGATATTTGGGCACCCTGAACGTGAATGCTCTGGCCAGCTCAAACACTTCCCTCAATACTGCCACTACTGAAGTCGTGGATCACAGCAAGACACTAGACCCAGGTAAGCCTCTCCTTGGTGATGCTAGAGTCCATAATTTGATAGACTCACTAGATGAACCAATAGATTTCAAAAGAGTTTCCGCTATATCAAATTCTTCGAATGATTCTATAAATACCTATGAGAGCTCCAGAACCAACTTTGAAAACCAAGCAAATGGAGATGTTGGTGATATGAGTGTCGGTGTTGTTGAATCAGCTACTGCTACAACTTTATTAAAAGGTACACCTACAACTACGTCGATCAAATCTCCATCACTTTCAACGGATGTCACTGAAAGTCCATTCAAAATCGCTGATGATACAATTATCGCCGACGGAACAGAAGAGGGATCATTAGACTTGGACACACGCGCACTACAACCTCAAGAAGAAAGCCTTTCTGCTGATCATCCTACATCTCCAAAGTTGGGTGAACCTGTTGATATACAGCCACGAGCCAAAGCATCAGATACTGTCGACGTCTTACCGGGAACAGCATTTTTCAATCAAGAGGAGCCACTCGATGTTGCTTCAAATCAATCTCTCCAGGATGATGACGTTGAAGATCTTGATGAAGGTCTGGAAGATATTAGCAAGGCTGATTATGATGAATCCGGAAGTGAGAAATTTGACGAAGAAGATACTGTTGATGACGTGGAAGAGGAAGTCTCTACTGTTGCTCAAAGCCGACCAGAAATCCCTGAATATCAAGCAGTCACTGAACAGAAGACTACAGAGATACAATCCTCATCAGATGATATCGTCTCCCAACAAATAAGAGTACCTACCGATAGATCCCAACAGAGAGCCGGGAACAATACTGCTTCTTCATACATCTCTACGGGAACTAGAGGATCAAACTTCGAGAACAAGATCATCGATGATTTCATGGGTTCATCTGACGAGTTAGTGCCGACAGGTAAAGACTCCACATTTGATTCTATTCATAACAAATCAATCGAGGAGTTTGAAAAACCAATTGCTACATCATCTAATGTGAACATTTCGAGCCTAAGTTCGAGTCTGAACAACATATCAGAGGAAGTCGGAAACGTCACAATCAAGGAGGAGAATGGAGAACAAGAAGAAGAAAGATACTACAACAATACATCAAGTACTTTTGGTTCTCATCATAACAGTTCTGCAAAGACCGATTCAACAGATTCATCATTCATACCCTCTGCTTTGAAGGTTGAGACTCCAAGAACAACACAAGAAGTCAGATCCAGATCTGTTTCCAATCCAGGAACGATACCGTCTCCAAACATCAATCAATCTGCTGTGAAATCTGGCCTGAGGTCTGCTAGCTCACCTTTCAGCTCCAAACTCAACAACAAGAGAAGAAGCGGTGGAAATAAGGTGAAAGGAGTCTTCTCCAACTTTGTGAATAGTATGAGAAGCTCAAGTTCGAGCTCCACCGATACCCATAACAATAGAAACTCAACTGGTTCTTCCAGTGGTTTGAAAATTTCCACTCCTTATGATGCCAAACATGTTGCCCATGTTGGTGTGGACAAAGATGGACAATATACAGGTCTTCCTGAAGAATGGGAGAAACTACTGATGAGAAGCGGTATCACCAAGATTGAACAACAGAGAAATCCCCAAGCCGTGATAGATATTGTTGCATTCTACCAAGATCAAACTAAGAATGCCGATGAGAAAGTGTTCAAGAAGTTCAATCAAGTTTCCAACTCTGGAAGATTGTCTTCAACTGCATCCTTCAGAACTCCAAAGACAAACCAGAGTTCTTTCAACACCCCACAATTCACACCCCAAAGCTCCTTCCAAACACCAGTTCAACATCATTCTACTTCTCCAGAGATGCCAAAAGACAATCAATTCATTCCATCTAGACCACCTCCGAAACCACCTCAACAATCCACTTTCAAATCAGCTATTGTCTCCCCAATTGCTAGAACTTTATCAACTCAAAGTAGAACGCCCAGCTCGAAGTCAGCAGCAGCCACACCACATGGTCATAATGTCAGTTACACATTCTCTCCACAGAGGCCTCCACCTAGTGCTCCTATGAGGGCTCCACCACCACCTCCACCTCCAAAACACGATGAGCACCCATTGAATGAAAGAAAAGAATATCCTCTAGCTTCAAAGGAAGAGAAACTCGCATCACCATCTCAACTACCTCCACCTATTCCAAAGAATCAACAACCTGTTCGTGATCCACAACAAGCTGCTCTTACTGCTCAACGTAAGAAAGAGGAAAAAAGAAGAAAGAATGCACAAGTTTATGCTAAACTGACGACAATTTGTGATGAAGGTGATCCAAGCAAGATATATAGAAATCTTGTCAAGATCGGTCAAGGTGCTTCTGGTGGTGTTTACACAGCTTATGAGCTAGGAAGTAACTTGAGTGTTGCTATCAAACAGATGAACTTGGAGCAACAACCAAAGAAAGAACTTATTATCAATGAGATCTTGGTCATGAAGGGAAGTAAACACAAGAACATTGTTAACTTCATCAACTCATACCTATTGAAAGGTGATTTGTGGGTTGTTATGGAATATATGGAAGGTGGTTCCTTGACTGATGTTGTCACCCATAGTGTCATGACTGAAGGCCAAATCGGTGCTGTCTCCAGAGAGACATTACAAGGTCTGAAATTCTTACATTCTAAAGGTGTTATTCATAGAGATATCAAGTCCGATAACATTTTACTATCGATGAATGGTGATATCAAACTGACCGATTTCGGTTTCTGTGCACAAATCAATGAAGTAAATCTGAAGAGAACAACTATGGTCGGTACACCATACTGGATGGCCCCGGAGGTCGTTTCCAGAAAAGAATACGGTCCAAAAGTTGATATCTGGTCCTTAGGTATTATGATCATTGAGATGATTGAAGGTGAACCACCATACTTGAACGAAACTCCACTGAGAGCACTATATTTGATTGCTACCAATGGTACACCAAACTTGAAAGATCCAGAATCCCTAAGTAACACACTGAGAAGATTCTTGAGTTGGACATTACAAGTTGCTCCAGAGAGTAGAGGTGATGCAACTGAACTATTACAAGATCCCTTCATTCAACAAGCAGATGATGTTATCACATTGGCTCCATTAGTGAAACTAGCTAGAATGAAGAAATTAGCTGAACAAGCAGAGGAAGCACAATCTTAATCATTGGGTAAATTAGATAAGCCCTATTTTTATATCAACGAACACTTTCCCTCGCTCTGATTAGTATAACTTTTACGTATTGTAGTAATATTAATACAAAATTAGTATGGGAAATGATACACAACATAAAAACGCCCAAGGCCCAAGGATTACCATCCTGAAGTCAAATTAACCTGCTCAAAAACAAAAACCAAACAATGCAGAAAGAACTCAATAGTCATCCAGGACTCTCTACTCTTCATTCCAGTCATCAGTCTCAATACCTCTCGTCTGGACGAAGAACATAGTAGCATCCTTCTTTCCCTTATTAACAAACTGATATAAATTACCCATCGGTATTTCCAGCGAACACCCTTTCTTGATATAGAATACATTACCGGATAACGTCACCTCAAGGACACCGCTTATGCAGTAAAACACGAAATATGTCGAATCTGTGCTTTTCAAACTCTTCACTCCACCAGGTGGGATCATCATCATTCCTGTCGCAATAAACTCTCTGTTTTTATCAAAGAGAATTGCTAGTTTGAAATTATCAGTTGATGTGAGAAATTTGCTTGAGAAGTCTTCTGTTCCTGGAGCCCATGCGATGAGACGTTTGGTCTTTTCATTGGATCCGTATCCTTCAAAAGTATCAACTTTGAGAAAGCCACTTTCCATCCATTCTGAACCTCTTTTCAAACCACGACTGACTTCCAGTTCATCCTGGTCCATCTCTTCAGACTCTTCTTCTTCTTCTTCTAATTCCTCCAGTATCTTCTGTGGTTTTGGTTTCTCACTTCTTTTTCTTGATAGTGGTTTCGCTCTCGATGTAGCTCTCGATGTAGCTCTTGATTTCAACGGAGTGATTTGTTCATCAACGGTTATGATTTCTTTCAGTGTAAGTGCAACATCACCAGGTTTCTTCTCATAAACTGCTTTTTCATTTCTCCAAAAATCCAAAGGCGGTAGTTTGATTCTTGAAGACCGTCTCGTAGCGTTCTCCTCTCTTGGAAACTGAGAGCTGGATCTCGATTGTTGGGCTTTCAACTCACTAATATCGATGACGTGTCTTCTCGAAGAGGCATTCCTGGAAGCACTGGCTGAACGGCTTGTTTGTCTCTTTCTCCCTCTACCTCGTTCATTGTATGGCATGACTTCTGGATCGTCATCATCATCACTATCACTGATAACGCGCGTTCTCATTGCCTTCTTAGGTTGTGGACGATCAGAATCTTCATCTATCTCCCCTAGTGAGCCTTCATCAATGTTAGACGATATTGTTGAGTCTGCTCTTGATGGTGAATTATCTTGGTCACTTTCAATCTCAGGCTCATTATCAGGCTGTTCGTATTCACTGTCATCGTCATCACTTGACTCAATAGGTCTGTTCCGTCTCTTGGGACCCTGGCTTTCAAAGTCATCGTCATCACTTCCACTTGACGGCGTATGAGCCTGCTGTCTTCTGGATGATGCATGTAGTGCAATCTTTTTAGATAATGAGGCGATTGACTTGGAAGATGGTTGATCTCTAGGCTGTAACGGTGAGTGTAACTTCGATGAAGCTAATGGAGATGTTTGATGGCTATGGTTTCTTAAGGGCGATGGACTTTCATATGCTTTTCTTTTCGAAGGTGATCTAACACTTATATTTCTCTCCAGTTCTCTTCTGCGATCGGCTTGTGATTGAGCGTTGTCCTCACCATCTGAAGAGGAAGAAGCAAACAATTTCTGGCCATTCTTCGCTGATTCATTGGGTGTGGATTTCGATATTGGCAATTGAACTTTATCGTCGTCGTAATCAAAATCAGGGGCATCGTCATAATCAAAATTGTAGTTATCATCATCGTTGTTATTTATCACTTTTATAGTACCTTTGGATTCATCATCAATCTCCATGTTATCATCAGAGTCTGCATCTTCCACTGTCGGATCCTCACGAGCATCTGTGAATAAATCATCGTTTGTTGGGATATCATTGTTCGAACTTATCTTGTCGTCATCTCGTAGTTTTTCCAATCGCGTCTGTAGTGGTGACCTCAGTGGTGAATTGCGTGTGCTTTTCTTGGATAATGGTGAGCCAGGGATGGTGGATGGTGGAAATATGATCTTTCCATTTGCTGGTGTTGGTGAATAGCGATTAGGGAGTGGCCCATTGTAATTAGTGGTGAGGTTAGTCTTGTTATTATGATTCGAGTCGGAATTGGTGTTTATAAGTGTTTGATCTTCACGGAAAAAATCATCAACATCTTCCATGTCATTCTCATCTCTTCTAACATTCTCTCTCGCTATGAGCCCGGTCTTTCTGGACTTGACACCTATCTCGGAGAAATCCATTGTTCTTCACAAGTTCTCAGCAGCTTGGAGTTGATTATTGAGCAACGGGAAATCGATTGAAGGAGAGTGCTGCGCTGAAAAACAGGTGATAATGGTGATATATTGTAAAGCAAAATGAAAAAACGGAAAGTCCGCAGATTGAAGGAAAAATCCTGACGGGTTGAAGATTCGGCCGGCCGCTTTTGAAATCTAGATTGTTTTGTTATTGTTTTTTTGTTTTTGTTTATGCTGATCAAACTACAACACTCCGCGAAATTTTGATAATTTCTCGCGTGTAATCGAGGGTATTCTGATGACTTGCACGTGACTTTCACGTGCAAGTCAGTTCCGGCTCAGCCTAGCCGGGTAATTAAAACTAGCTATACTAACATTTATATAGACAGAAGTAAATGTATGCCGATGGACATATACAATAGACATGAGCTTGATGTATATTCAATTTCACGGCCATATCAGAGCGATGAATGGCAACTTACGAGTGTGCAAAAAAGATACCATTAGATTGTATTTATATACGTTTTATTCATTTGACGTCAGATGGAGCTGGGACTTCTGCGGTGGCAGAGCTGGATTCATAAGCTTGTTGCTTCTTCAATTCTGCTAGTCTTTTGGCTTCCTCATGGATCTGTAAGGAGTCATTGACTGCAGTGGTATAGAAACTGTGCAATCTGGAACCGACACCAGTCTTTAGAGCCCTGTCAAAGTACTTGTTCAAGTGTGAACTAATCTTGTACTTGCTGTCAATCTCCTGCTGTTTGGTTTGCAAGCCTTTCTGTTTATCTTGTAGATTGTACTTGGTGTCTAAATCAGCTAGGAAAGTTTTGAACTTATCAGAGTAACCATTCTTTTTGTCATGCTCGACAGCCTGTTGGACCAGGTTATCACCTAGAATGTAACCATGAGATAGGTACTCGGCAAAGATGGCTGCTTTTGGTTTCAGTTCTTGGTCAATATCACCATTTGGATTAGATGTGACAGCAGTTGGTTCAGAAGTGTCAGCAGTTTTTTCAGCATAAGCTGGAGGCTCAGGGGCGGAGTCTGAGGTAACAGTGACTGGAGAGCCACCCAGCTCAGCACCATTGAGTAGCAAAGCTGTTGAAACGGCCGAAGGCGAGTGAAAGTTGATGGTATAACTGCTTGTCGTACCGGTTGTCTCTCCAGCCTTGAGGCTTTCTATTTTACCACAGAAAGCAAAGAACTCCTCGACTTTGCCGATGGAGACTGAGGAAGGGATATTTGAAGCTAGAATTGAGTGTGACATTGTGATTGATGACTGAATTAGATAATTGAGCGATGAGATAGGACTTGTGGTAATTAAAGGGGAATCTGTGCTTTTATATGAAGTGTGGGCTAATTCTGGCACAAATTTCATTGAGGTTGCTATTTGCGAAATCTGTGTAATTAAGGCTTAGACGTGCGCATGACACAAAAAATTGTGAATGTTCTTTAGACTTCTATTTAGATCGATGCATGCGATCAGGGTCCAGTTAGACGACAACGTCTATCATTGCCACAAATCAAGTACGATTACATTGTCTCATGTAGCCGAACACATTCATGCCTTTCTAGGCTGAGTGCACCTTGAACCGACCGAGGTCTTACTTAGCAGACATGTGATACTCAGTATTCAAGCAAGGTCATCAAGGACAAAGATAACTGCTGCCAGTACTGTTATCACACCAAGTCACCAAGAAACAACAACAACAACACGGAATGCCACTGTTAGTACGTGCAACGCCATATACGTGTATTTTGCTTTACGAATCTCGTAGATTATAAAAACCAAAAATAAATATTTGCTTGTTAGTTGTTACTTACAAACGTCTTAGATTTGCGTTCCTGAGTGTTGTCGTAAGTTACACTTAGAACATTCTTTTCACGCTATCACAGACATTCTACGGTATAAACCAATGTTTCTAGTTGTTCAGTGAGACCTTTCTGTAGCTTTTCAATGATTGTTGAAAGTTGGAGGACTGCTGAGCAGCTACAAGCGACATCATGTATTGTGTGATTCTACCCCGTGATGGAATGGTCTGACATATGGAATATATCTTCATCTGGTAGCCTCAGCTATTATAAATAACTTCACAATTTGAGAATTACTATGTCAATATTGAGACATAGCGTATAGCCGAAAGGGAGCGACTGGCTAGAATAGACAATCAGTTGTAGGAGTGTTATGGAGCTTCCGATGCACAAATCGGACGTATTACGAGTTCGAAACGAAGATGGGAATTGTTCATTGATCATGACAACAAGAAAGCACCAGCACCTTCGTTGGTAGCCTGGTTCAATCTTTGCTGCAATATCTCCAGTGACGTGTAGTTCGGTAACTTCAAGTAGTTCGCACATGTCATGACACTAGGTAGATAGTCGTCTGGTTTCAATCCATCCTCACTATGTTTCAAGACAACGGTGAACACCGGTTTCAAGTTTTGGAATCCTCCAATTGGTAATCTTGGGGATCCGGTCAGGAACTGCAAGAACAAACGGCGTTGTTGTATGTCAAATTGGGACATTGTGACTAATAGATTTTGGACGCTAGGGGATGCGATAGTGTACCCATGATCAGCATGAATCGAGGAAACTAATGTGCCGTAACTCCAATCTTCTTCTGCTCTACCCAAAAGTTGAACAAGTTCGTAAGGTGAAAAGATCAGCAGAGAATAGAAAGGGAATACTTCTGAAAAACCAGCAATAAAAGTCTGGATCTGCTCTTTGATACCGCTACCAACAGTAAGATCAACAACGCTCTCAATATACTCATCAACGTTGGATTCATTCACATAGATGTCGTCACCATTTGGTTTCAGCTCAATGTCCTCATGTCCAGGGTATTGAAATGTGAGCGATAGGTCAGCCACTGTAGATCTGTTGTCCTGTAAGAATTTCAACGACTTGTATAATTCTTTATCGACGTTCTTCACTTTCTCAAGAGCTGCCAACTTTGGTAATGAGTAACCCTGATCGCTGACTTCACAAGCAGCCAATTCAAAGAACACTTGATTCAAATTGATGTCAACAATTCTATTATCCAGTAAAGCTCTTGCAATCAACTTACCCAAAAATCTGAAGCTTTCGATTTTGTTATGGTAGTTCTTGGACTTTGGAAGTAGTGGAGCTGGAAACAACCCATTGGGAGAGTTAACGTACTCAGAATCTTTGTTCGATTCGTCTGTTCTCCAAATTCCAATCTTCTTTTGGGAGACCAAATGAGACACAATAGAGTAAAACTCTAACGTAGGTCCTAGACCAGTTCCCACTTCTTCGTTGAATTCAATCTCAAGAATACCAGGATTCGACCCCAGTTTCTCTAGAACCTTATAAGCACTTTGTAATAGATGGTTTCTTGATACACGGACTTTGTACTTGGTAGGCCTTCCCAGAGGAACATTCCCATTTCCACTATTGTTATCATTTGAATCATCACCTTCTTGAGAGACCCTGGAATTCCATAGCTGAACCAGTCGGGAATATCCAAAGGAGGTTGATTGTAGAAAGAACATTCTAGTTTCAAGTGGGAATAAAAATGGGTACTTTCTAGTGATATGAATTGACCATGCAGGTAAGATACCACTTGCAACAATCAATGGTTCCTCTAATTGTCTTTTCAACTTTGCTGTCAACTTGAAGTTATAAAACGAGGTCGACCTGTCATTTAGGTCGTGTAAGATCTTCAAGAGGTTCAAAATTCCAAGAGTCTTTGAATGCTGGACTATCTCAAGGTCTGATTCGGAAGATTCAGGATATCTGTCATCTAATTCCAAGGCTGGTGGAGTACCTTCAACTTTGCGGAACTTGATTTCATGAATCTCATACCAAAATCTGTTAGTGTCAAAGTTTGGATTCTTGTTTTGTAGATGTTTGTATAGGGCACCGTAGATCGTCGTATCAGAGGGTATCACTTCACCATCTAAGACGAATTCGACATACCAATCAGCAGACTGGGATCTAGCATTAGCACGAATCGTAGCTGAACGGTCACCAAACAGGAACGGAGCATCTGTACGTCTCTTCAAAAATGTGCTGATGTTGTTCAGGGCGGCTATGGCATGGACTAGAACGACAAACTCTTTCATGTCACTGAAGAATCCTTCGTCATCATCAATGACGGACAGTTTGACTTTTAGTTGCTTTCCCAGGGATGCGACCTTGTTTTCTCCAGTCTTGGAACCACAGCTAATGATTTCAAACAATTCGGATCTAGTTAATGCCTCCTGTAACTTTTGTATGAGGACCTCAAAAGCTTCGCCTTGAAAGCTATCCAAGAATGCAGTTCTGCAAGGGCACCCTTCGAAACCGTATTGATCCTTCTCAAATAGCCCATTCAAGACTTCAATGATGCCAGAGCTGATTAGTTCGAAACTTGAAATCACGTAAGAGTCCTTTGTCAGAGTATGTTGAAAGTTTGTCCAGATCTTCAACCAGTCGTTGTAATCGTATGAGGAAATCAAGCTTTCATCAGTCAAGTCACTGCTCAATTCATCCAAAAGTCTCAAATTCTCTAGCTTTGATGAGCCAGATGCCTTCTTCGACAGATATATTTGTTCAATATTTGAGGCGTATCTTGTCAGGTGCTTCAACATTTTTGGAACAGTCATGACTTTGAAGAATTCTGATTTGTTGTACTTCAAAAATAGAGGAGCCCCGTAACCTTCCTCTTCATTATCTTCCTCATCGACATCATCATATCCAGCTTCATCATCTTGCTCTTCATCTTCCTCTTCTTCAGATTCGACTACTTCGTTATCCGAAGGTTCTTCCTCACTTTCAGACTCCTCGATAGCGGCATTCTGTTGTGCTGTCCCATGCTCCTCTAAAGTCTTGTTTAGTGCTTGTTCTTCAGTTCTGAGGACTTCAAGCAAGGAAGAGGTATCAGACAATAAACCCTCACGCTCAAAATCACTGATGAACACTTCTGGATCCTTTTCAATGAAAGCATGTGTCACAACAAGGGCACCAAACAAGTTCACATATGGTGCTAAGTTGGCCTTATCTGTTCTGATCAGGTTTTTGTTCTGTATGACGATCGATGCTAACAAGTTGATGATGGAAGCACTGTTGTTCAAGTCCTTGATTGATGAAAGTGAGCTCACGATTCTTATCAAGCAAACGATAACACGACGGCGAATGTCGAAGATGACAGAAGATTGATATATGTTGATCAGTAGCGGAAAGATACCGTTCACAAAGAGCTTGAAGCTATCGTAGATATCGGAATAGTCTCTCTGGTCACAGACAGGGGAAGTAAGGACAGAATTGTTCTCAATGGGTAACATAATGATCAGAAGGTTTAGTATTGAAACAACCAAATCTTTAGGAGCAGCCATCAACACTTCAATAGTGACAGTCGACTCGTGCCCTTTTTTGTATTTGAGGAATACCGCATTTAGTGAGTCGACAAGATCAGGATTTTGAAGGATGATAGTGGCTAGTGTCTGGTTCTCAGCACATATAGTCAATGTGTTGATCAATCTCAAATTTGTCTGGAACGATGTATCGCTGTTGGAGATAACTAACATGATCCTCTTCATCAAATCGGGGGTAGCTATCCTTTCAAGATTTGAATTCGACCTGAAGTTCTTGACAAGACGTGCAATTGCTAACCATGCCATATCAACTAGTTGTGTATCACTATACTCCAGAACAACCCGTTGAAGGGTGGGTAAAATATCCTCCAACAAGTAGAACTCTGTGTGTTTGACGTATCTGACAGAATTAGCAACAATGTTTATAGCCTTTCTTTGGGCGTGAATGGTGAAGAAATCCAAGTATTGCACACAAGAAGCCAGACAGTTCTTTCTGAATATTTTAGTACCGGAGAACCTCGAGATAAACTCAAGTGTTTGAAGGGCTTGCTCAGCTAAGTCAATGAAGCTGATCTCCATTAGCTTGGACTGTAGTGCTTCGATGGCACCAGCATCAACGATTGAACGGACATAGTCAGGGTTGATCTCGATAAAGTTGTACAAACATCTGCAGGCAACAAGTTGTAATTCCATCTCTTCATAAAATGCTGGTTCATTTAGAATTCCGACAAGAGCACGAGATAGATCATATGCAGGCAGGCCACGCTCGGCGACCAATGGATTCATCATCAAAAACCTTGAGGATAGCTCGTTCAGCGTCTCCAAAACCAGGTAAGAGTCGTCTCTGTTTTCTAAACCTTGGATCAAGCCACGAATACTTTCAGATGGGTTACTACCCATAGTACCCAATATTCCCATAGCCTCGGGAAAGATACGAGCCATGTTTTCAGCAAGTGTGGAGGCACCTTGACCATTATTTCCAGAATTCGCCAGAGAGCGCAAAGCACCTTCAAATATGGAAGCTGGGTCTTGAAGACGGCTAGTTCGGTTGTCACGCTCTTCCTCAGCATCTTCTTCATCTTCTCCTTGACTGTGATCATTGCTCTGATCATCTTCTTGAGTTTGATGTACAGACATCATGAGATCACCATCTTCTCGTTCGCCTTCTTCACCTTCATCATCTTCATGATCCGAGTGGCGCTGGTTCCGCTGGGACTCTGAGTATCTTCTGTATTGTTGGGACAGCCTAGCTAGACTGGAATCAGCATCATCACCACTACTCCCATCATCTTCATGTGTGTGCACATCATTATCAGCATTCTGGTCACAACCCACGCTTGCTTGACTTTGAGACAGCCTAACATCTATATCCATAGGGTCATCCTCCCAATCATCTTCTGAGTTGCAATTAGCAGTCTCTTTGCCCTTGGAAGATCGGTCTGGTTTAGAAGATCTAGTTCTGACCATGACTTCTGGGGAAACTCTGAGGGCGATAAAGTTGAAGATTACACAGACGGGATATATCACAGATCAGCAACGGAGGAGAATTGTGAGAGGCTGTGTTAGTTCGAGGGAAACAGCAGTCAGCGTATATAAAGTGGACTGTTATAATTGACGATTTCGAGCAACTGGGTATCAGTTAGTTGTGTATGGCGAATCAACCAGTCGCTTGTTTCACGATTTTTTCTGATTTTTAAGTATGTACCGATTTTAGACGAGACACTCCACAAATTGCGCAAATGTTTATATTTTCAACTCAAAACAAGTCTGTTGCAATCTCGACGTAATGAAGCTGATACAGTCGATACTTACCTTCCCCAAATTACACAAATTCTCTCGGATTGTGGTTCATATTTGACGTTTGACAGCACATAAGTCACGTGAGCTATCAGAACCGGAACTTGATCATGTAATCACATGATTATGTCCCCGGGTAATAGCCAAATTACAACTATTAAGCTGCACATCACGTAGCATACGACTGTCAGAGAGCTGGTGTACTGAGCTAATTTAGTTGAAGACCTCCAGTTATGTATTTGTGTACATACTCCTCTATCACTTTCCATGCATTTGACGATTGTCACAATTGATCTGACAATAGCGCGGTCTTTTACAGTATGAGAAACTTGAGTGCTCTGTTTCTTCTATAGTGAATGTGAGCGCTTCCTGATAACTCTTACATGTGATCTATCAACTCGTCTCGATAACATCGACGTTGAGGACGACTTTCTGGAAGAAGGGTTGGAATTTTGATCTCCAGATGGCTCTTCGATTTCATCAGACCAGTAGTATTTGAGGAATTGAATAGGTTCTAATATACAAAGATTAGGTATCTTGTGCAACAAGAATAATTAGTGCAGGTCCACTGGTCGAAGTTTTGTGATATGTATCGTAAATTATATTCATCTTTTGTTGAAGCACTGAGTGGCCAGTACTCTCTAATTCTTCGTTGTCCTTGTAAGTGTGTAAAACGAGCAACAACCGATCAAAGAGACCAATAGGATTCTAATCACAGGTATAGCACTCAAATGGTGGAACGGTGGAACTCCTTTATATATTGCGAAACAGAGAAGCACGAAGTTGGCGCACTCCTTTATGTGTCAAAGAGCATCGCACATAACCCGTAACATAGTACTGAAAAGGGAAGTTGCGCTCAATGCGGAAAGGTTATGAGCGCGCGTCTAGATCAATTTTTTTCCTTCCTCATCGCCATACAAAAAATTTTAAACGCACTATTAAATTACTTAGTTTGACAAGAAATACAATAATTCACAAACAGACCGTTTAAAATGCCTAGATCAAAGCGTTCAAGATTGGTAACATTGGCCCAAACTGATAAAAAGGGTAGAGAGAACAAGGACAGAATATTTGATGAAGTGAGAGAAGCTTTAGATAGTTACAGATTTGTTTGGTTATTTTACTTAGAAGATGTCAGAACTCCAGTTTTACAACAGATAAGAAGCGAATGGGTTGACTCCAAGTTAATTATGGGTAAACGTCGTGTTCTAGAAAAGGCTCTAGGTGATACTGTCGAAGAAGAATACAAAGAAAACCTACATAAATTCTCCAAACTAGCTAACGGTGTTTCTGGTCTACTATTCACAAATGAAGATGTTGAAACTGTCACATCATACTTCACTTCTTATTCCAAACAAGATTACTCAAGAGCTAAATCTAGATCACCAATCGATTTTGAGATCCCAGCTGGTATAATCTATTCCAGAGGTGGTCAAATACCTACTGAAGAAGATGTCCCAATGTCCCATTCACTAGAGGAAACCCTAAGAAACAAATTCAAAATCCCAACTAAGATCAAAAGTGGTAAAATCACCATTGAAGAACCATTCCATGTTGTTAGCAAGGGTGAAACTCTTGATGTCCGTAAAGCTTTGATCTTGAAACAATTTGGTATTGCTGCATCTGAGTTCAAAGTCAAAGTCAAAGCCTATTATGATAATGAGACCTCCAAAATTGAGACTGTCAACATCAACATCGACGATGAAGAGTAATCAGCTCATAATCAAAAGTCTCCCACATATGTATATTATTAGTTGTTATCCCTTTCAAAAAGCATTTTTTCTCTTGTTCTTTTGCAATAAAATATATTCTGATTCACTTTTCACAATGCATCTGTAACAATTGTATAAGCCTTCAGTGGTTGAATGTGGTCTCTGCTGGATTCAACAACCAGCACTCGATTTTCAAGCTTGAATAGTTTACTCAGGACCAAGTGTATCATTTCAGAATCTCCATACGAATCCATTAGTCCCCAAGTGACCACTGTTGGTATATCTTCACCTTGAAGCACCTCCATTTGCCGTTTTGCAATGAACAAAAAAAACATCCTCAGTGAATCAATGTGCACAATCTCGCAATCAGAAGCCCTCCTCAAATATTGAATAGAAGATCTAGTAGTAGTCGGCTCCAGCACCAATTTTTGCTCTAAATTGAGCAGAACAAATTGTATTTTCCGCGTTGAAACGTTTAAAAGGGCGAAATCCACAGCATCTCCAAACTGTACGCCAACAACAGCACGATTCATACCCACAATGAACAATTGTGGTTCAATTAGTGATAAATAATGGAGTAACCGAAGCAATAACAGTGGTGTTTGGATGTTTTCGATTTTTTTTCATTTCGGTGAAAAATCCTATGATTGAACAGACCTCGAACTCTGTGATATCGCCAGGATAGAAGTTCAGTGTCATGTTTTCACGCCCAATATGTATGTTTGCTGTGCACGTGGCCTCTGTTTTACCACAATACTAACTTGTTACAAAGCGAGAGTGCTCACTCGCTCTTTCATGAGCTCCTCCAGAGTCTTGAACTCAACGACGACCACTACCACACAAATACCTACCGACACGAAGGCTCCTATAACCGAAACTCCAACCACGACACCAAGCATACAAGAGAACTCACTTGCTACTCAAGATACAGAAGAACTCGACTTCCTAGACCAAGTGCATCACCAAGCCCTGAAGATCAAATCATTCGATGAAAAAATTGTGGATAACCAACTATATGAGATTGTGACTGGTAAAACTACTACCCCATTGACAGCCAAACTAGCACAAAACAAGGAATTAGTGGATGAATTGAAAGCTTTCGTTGAAGAGTTCACTTTGGATTTGAACAAACAGAAAGTAAGAAGTGAAGGTAAGCAAAATTTGACTGCTGGAACAGTAGGACACAACAAATTCCCAAGATTAGAAGCATCATCCGCTGAAGAAGCATACACATCACAAGAATTATTCTTACGTCGTGCATTCTCTTTAGAGAACTTTCAAACCCTTGGTGCAGAAGTCAAAGATGTCTACTTCCCACATAGAGATATCTTTTATCCATCAAAAGCATCTAACATGTCTATCTCAAAATTATTGGCCGCTGGTGCCCATCTAGGACATGCTAAGTCATTATACAGATCCTCTAACCAACAGTTCATATTTGGTGAATACAAAGGTATTCACATTATTGATTTAGAGAAGACCTTGAGTCATCTAAAAAGAGCATCTAAGGTCATCGAAGGTGTTGCCCAAAGCGGTGGTATCATCCTATTCGTTGGTACTAGAGAAGGTCAACAACGTTCTTTGGAAGTCGCTGCTGGTAGATGTGGTGGATACTATGTCTCATCAAAATGGGTCCCAGGTACTTTAACAAATGCTACTGAAATTTCTATTTGGGAAAGACAAGAAATTGATCTTGGTGATAAACCAACTGGTCGTGAACTATCGGTATCTGAAAGCAGAAGAATCGTTAAACCTGATCTGATTGTGGTACTGAACCCAACTGAAAACAGAGTTTTGTTGAGTGAAGCTATGCAAACGAGAGTTCCAACCATCGGTATCATCGACACCGATTCTGAGTCCTCACTAGTGACATATCCAATTCCAGCTAATGATGATTCAATCCGTGCAACTACCTTGATCACCGGTGTGTTGTCCAAGGCTGCTGAGATTGGTTTCAAGAACCGTGTTTCAGAGTTCACTCAATATGAGCTGCAAAAATCTCAAGGACAAATTCCTGCAGAAATGTAAATAGAATATGTATGCAGAATATGGCCTAAGCTGTAAATAAATGAAGTAGGGAAGTATACAAATAGGTGCATTAGTATTACGGTATTGCTGTATTATCGATTATGTATTAAGGTGATATTAAGGATTCTCATACGTCCAGAGTCTATCTACTTTTTTTGGCGTCTTCAATTGGTTCTTCTTCTTCGCTTTCATCATCACTTCTGTCATCGGCCGTAACACCGCTAAACATTAGACGATACAGGATTCTCAAAATCAAAAATAACCAATACAGGTTCAGCAGTTGAAGAGCGAAGATCAAGGAGAAGACGATTGGTTGGGCAATCCAACATTTGTACTGCTGTGTTGCGTAATTCAACTCATAAGGTCCAACAGTTTTGAACTCAGTGAGCACAGACCATAAAATCTTGATGTTGATGATGTGACGTAGATAGACCCAAGCTATCAAGAATAAGATGAACCATGGGACAGTGAGCACTGAATCTAAGTAGTTCAATATCTTGGAAACGGCTAAAAAGAAATCGGAAACATCCATGGTGATGTAGACAGCTAAGCCCATCTTGGTGAAGTGGAAAGCATAAGATAACCAAATCAATGCAATAGTGACAATATGATGACCAATTAACTCTTTGTAGTCCTTTCTTGGCTTCTCAACTTGTAGCACCAAGATACAAGACTGTTGAGCCCAGAATGCAGCCTGTGTTAGATAGAAGGCTTTGTAAGCAAATTCATTGGTCAAGTCTGGGAAAGTCTTGTACATTGTGTCTGTTCTGAATAACCACAAATCCGTACCATACATAACATAAAGGCCCAATGGACCAGAAATACCATAATAAACAACTGAGTAGGCTTGTTCCATGAATCTATCAGCTTTGGAAGATTTCTTCAGACCAACAATAGAAGTCAATGGTCTGATAAGGACCTGCATGACGAACTCTCTGTAAAAGGTGAAGAAGATCATATAGAAGGAGACATATGCGAAATCATTTATACCTTTCCCATATTGGTTAGAATCCCCGATTTGATATGATATAGTGACAAACTTATGCAGTGGGTTTGAAGGAGTGTAGTTACCCGATAGTAAATATGAGCCATACACGACAAGTAATATAATAGCTGGAGTCAACCAAGTATGACGATAGTTCAGCTCAACGTATGCTGTCCATATTTTACTAGCGATCTCAGAGTCTGTTTTGGATGTTTTGGAGAGATCAGAGATTCTTGTTGAGGAAGCAGCAATGTCTGATTTAGAAGAGTACGATGTCGATAGACCACGGACTCTGGTATCTCCAAGGTCGATCTTACCTACCGATGAGGTTCTCTTTCTGTTGTTTGGTGGTCTCGATGAGCGAGACATGATATGCAGATTTGAGAATGAAAGCACTGATGATGTGAAAAAATGGAAAAAATGGAACGATTAAGATCTGGTTTTTGCAACGGAGAGTAGCTGAATGAGATCCAATCCAATGAGGAGTCTAACAGAAATTCCAACAGCAATGAATTTACCAGAATTAAACAACAACAAATTGCCAGTTCTTGCTTTCAGTTCAATCTTCAAAACAAACAAAAACGCGAACTATGCTAATTTCTAGTTAGTTCCAGCTTCTCCCCTATAAAAAACATTGAAAATGTAGAATCGTAAAACCTACCCTTTTTTAGTGACTTCAGTTCGATTCCTTTGAGAAGTAAACAAATTGGCATCCATAATCCGGGTAACACTTCCTTGTCATCTAACCACAGCCATCTTAAACAAGAGGTATTAATATCATTTACTTCTTCGAACACATATTTTATCGCTCACTGATAAATCTAACAAGATGCCTACCTACTCAGCAACGCTAAGTACTCTAGTCGGTACGTAACATAAAGCTCAATCCCTCTCGATCATAATAGATCAACTAACAACATTTCATATAGATAAGGCCACCGATCCGTCATTACTTCAAGACAACTGGCAGTTCATTCTTGATGTTTGTGACAAAGTCACCGAAGATCCAGAAGAGGGGTCCAAGCTTGTCATTTCATTCCTGTCTGAAAGATTGAATAAGCGTGATGCTAACGTTCAGTTGAGATCACTCTCCTTGTTGACCTCCATAGCAGAAAACTGTGGTTCAAGAGTCAAACAAGAGATCGCTTCCAAATCATTCACCACTCTGCTGCTATCCAAACTATCGGACCGGTCCATCCACAAAGATATAAAACAGACTATTGTTCAAGTCATACAACAATTGGCCAACTCTTTCAAAGACGATCTTTCATTGAAACCAATTCAACAGGCTAATAAAGAAGTTAGGGCTAAGTATTCTCAGTACTTTCCTCCAGAAAAACCACAAAAACATCACTTCAATCCAAGAGACAAACAGAAAGAAGAAGAAGAGTTCAAGGCTGCAATCGAAGCGTCTCTCAAGGAAACTGGTCGTTTCCAACAACAGCCTCAACAAACCATACCACAGCAGCCCCAACAACAACAATCAATCCAGCAACCACAAGTTCAACAAAAACCACAACAAGCTCCTGCACCAGTTCAACGTAACTTCTCAAGAGTCCGTGCGTTATATGATTCTTTTAGTGAAGAACCAGCAGAGTTGAAGTTCCGTAAAGGAGATGTCATTACCGTTATTGAACAGGTCTACAAAGACTGGGGGAAAGGTTCACTACGTGGTGTTGTTGGTCTATTCCCTTTCAACTATGTGACACCACTATATGATCCAACTCCACAAGAAATTGCAGAAGAAATCGAATTAGAGAATCAAATCTTGCAAAAATCGAGACAAGTTGAAAAGTTGTTGGCGTTACTGACCAGTGTGACTAATACTGGTGATGCTTTCACTTTAACAAACAGTGAGGAATTCAGGGCTTTGTATCAAGACATAGCATTGGTTAAACCAGAACTTGCAATCTTGATTGATAAATACCGTCAAAGAAAAGATGATCTATTGGATCTTCACAAGAAATTGAAAGATGCATCCGTTATTTACGAAGACTTGACCGATCCTTCCAAGTATAAATACCAACAACAGCAATCTGATCACTACAACCCACCAGGTTTCCAACAACCAGGGCACCCTCAGGCTCAACCACTTCCACAACCACACCATCCTCAACAACAACAGCAATATTTCGCTCCACAACAACCGCAGTTACAACAGCAGCCACAACAACAACCACAATTACAACAACAGCAATCTGGTCAATCCCCAATTCAAAGTCCGGTGACTTCACCGGCTGAACAGATTCAACCACAACGCACATCAACTCAGCTCCCACCTTATCAAAGTCAAGCATCCTACCCACCACCTCAACAACAACGATCATCATTCTCACCAGTACAACAACAATCAACACCTTACCCTACTTCATTCCAAGGCTTCCCTGGACAAGTTCAACCTCAAATGCCACAACAAACAGGAATCCCACCAGTTCCTCAGACAACTTCATATCTACCACAACAGGGCAGTTATCCCCCTCAATAATCGATCCAGGAAACTATGAATACCTCTGTATACGTCAATAAAAGTGAATTGTGAAGTCATTACACACACGTAAGAACATTCTCCCGTATTTGTCGAACAATGTAAGGTATCAAACCATATAATTAGCCTGATGGTTATGAGCGATTTTTCAGTGCTTTGATTTTTTGCTCCTTTTTAACGTCAGAACACATCAATCAACACGTATGATTAAGGTGATATTGTCATACTCAAGATGTCTAAACTAGACCAGATCATTTCCTCGATAATCGATGATACTCCAACTGGAGAAGTGCGTACCAATTGTTATGTCTCCCAGTGATTGAAATATACTAACTGTGAATCAGCTTTCCAATGTGATAAGTGGTGAGTTATAACGAGAGCACAGTACTTCTAAGACCAATTACTAATCCAGCAACAGATCTGAAACTAATTGTGGACAAAAACATCTCTTCTGAGTTAGAAGAATCAATTGCTAAATACAACATCAAGAAATTCGTCTCTGTGCCAGTGAATAAAGAATCAATAATCCTTTCACAATACAATCAACAATCTGATGGAAGTTTCATTGATTCAGCCAAAGGTCTTCAAGTCACTGTTGATCATGTGAAGAGAACAGTTGTAAGCGAAGAAAAGATCGAAAAAGATGATAATCTTGCTGCTATCTATGGAAAGTTAAACGAATACATCAATAACAAATATCCAAATGAAGTTGAAGTTGGTGTCTTCTCGAATGACGATGACACGACTCAGATCATCATCGTTGGTGAGAAGCAAAACCCTGCCAATTTCTGGAATGGACGTTGGGTATCCAACTACGAACTATCAAGTACAGGTGACTCAATCAAAGGTGAAATCAGTATTGATGTTCATTATTACGAAGATGGTAATGTCAGATTGACCAAAGCCACCACAATAGAATCTACAGAGGTGAAAGACCTAATTCAAACAATCGACAAGCTTGAAGATAGTCTACAGAAGGACTTGAACAAGTCATTTTTGAAACTCAATGAGTCCAGCTTCAAGAATCTGAGAAGACAACTACCAATTACAAGGTCAAAAATCAACTGGGGTAAATCAATTGGTAACTATAGATTAGGTAAAGATATTGCCAATGAGTAAGAAAGACCAACTGACTATTGCCTGGTCTCCAATGCGAAAGGTGTATATGTGAGTGAGAAAATCAATGCGTAATCATATGAACTTGTACAATGTGTATAGGATAAAGAATGCCACGAGTGCAATACCAACATATCTCCAAATAGAGTTCCCACTTTGCATCGACCTCGTTAAATTTGCGGATGTAGTCTTCAAGTTATCATAAAGGTTGGAAACATTGTCTTGGATGGTATCGATTAAGGAATGGTCTTGATGTGCTATGTTGCCAATATCTTGATTGATTGATCTGAAAGTGGATAGTTTTGATGCTAATTCTTCAAATCTGCTGTTATTCTGAACAGATGAATCATCGTTAATATGTGTTTTGTTGTCAGAGAGACTTGTTAACTTACGTCTTGTTCTACCTGATTGTATCTGGACATATTGTGTGGTTAGCTGTGTTTGTACTTGATATTTCTTTGTTTTGAATTGAATTCAATTGAATTGCCTTTGTAAATAAGATATCGCTCAATTTCGCGAAATCAATTTGCTGCCATCATTATCATAGATCATCTCGACTCAAGTAAATCATCTGTAGTTGTTCGTTGAGGACGTGAATATGTGATAGCGAGGATTAGAACGTTGTGAACTGACACACTACAACGGAGACGGAAGAAAGTATGTTCTGCCCTATAATGCTACGATCATTTTTAGTCACAAACAGTGTTGATAAAGTACATAAACACACCTATAACGTTAGTATAAAAATTCCACAACATAAGAGTATAGAATCATCAAGCTTTCAAAGGGTATAAGTTCAGAGTAGATCTTGGTGTAAAGTATTATAAATCCTCATTAAAAAATTAGGAAGTAGCGTACTGTTTTCATCCCGATATACCATATTCAAAATCTTGATATTGATCCATCATTAATTCAAAACATACTGTACTAATTGTTAGTTTGCGTACTTCAACAAAGCACCAATCAGCATTCACAACATAAAGGATCACAAAGAATTCACATCAGTCGAAGTTAGTTGGTCGCACGTTGCTAAACAACCCATAGTGAGACCGGCGAGTCCCGAGTTAGAAAAGCTCCTAAAACGCAAATTAAATCATCATAGTATTTGCCCATTGAAGGTGGCGTCTATGTGATCCATGAAGTGTGGTTGGAAGTTGTGTTTGGAAAAGACTTACCTTTTCAATTGATGGTTTGTTAACAAATTAAATGGTAAACACATTGAAATCAGCGAAACTTTGGGATTTTTGTATGCTGTAAGATTTTTCATTTTCCATACAGACAAATACATTAGGGCTTTCCAATGGTTCACGTGATGTTAGTTATTCCTCAAAGGGCTTTTTCAGAGTGTGATTTTCTTGTTTGGTTTTTTCTTCTTATACAAATTATAAGAAACACCCAGACACCGCCATAGTAAAAAACACCCGCGAAAACGACCGTCACAAATTGCACTGGCAGAATGGCAGAGCGTTCGGTCCCATCAACACACTGAAAAATAATACACTTTTCAAACATCAACATAGTGAAGACACACAAAAGACTATAAACAAATATACCATGTCTACTCAAACCACTGTCAAAGCCTCCAACTGGAGATTAGTCGAAGTCGGTCGTGTCGTCTTAGTCAACAAAGGTGCTTACGAAGGTAAACTTGCCACCATTGTCGAAATCATTGATCACAAAAGAGTATGTTTAAATATCTCATGAATGGATCGTTTGGATGTTGAAGGAATGAATACACTAAGGAGAAAGAGTACGAGAAGAGAAGCATATTGAATAATGGAATCAATAACAAGCATTTGAATGAAAGAAATGAAGAGACACATCAAAGATTTATGAGAAATTTTATGAACGAACCAGAACCCCTACGATGGACAAAAAGCATACAACTAATGCTAATGACTTGTCATCAGCATCACTATGTGAACAAAGAAGATTCATAACTTGAAAACTCCATTAGACTCGTCACAAGTTCGTTCGATGAGCTTCATATTTCCATTTACTCTCAAAATCTACTAGAATATTCTTCCCACAACCAAACAATCACCTTTCCCTTACTTACAAAAGCTTATACTAACAATAATAACAGGCCCTAGTTGATGGTCCAACCACCGGTGTTCCACGTCAATCTATCTCTCTAGCTCACGTTGTTTTAACTCCATTAACCTACGCTCTACCAAGAGGTGCTAGAACCGCTGTTGTTGCTAAGAAATTCGAAGCTGCTGAAGTTGCTTCTAAATGGGCTTCTTCATCATGGGCTAAGAAAATCGCTCAAAGAGAAAGACGTCGTGCTTTAACTGATTTCGAAAGATTCCAAGTTTTGGTCTTAAAGAAACAAAAAAGATATGCTGTTAAGAAAGCTTTGGCTAAAGCTTAAATTTAGCTAAATAATGAAATCATAATAAAGGTATTTATATGTGAAATACTTTTCATCATTTGCTTTGTATAATCTTTTTGTTACTTGTTTTATAAAATTTATTCGGTTCATGTTTTATTCAAGTTTTTAAAAGATTACACGTAGACTCAGTTTACTCATCACTCTCGTACATTGTTCTGTATACAATCTATAGCAAGTATTGTTAGTAGATAGTAGCAAATATTAGTAGCAATTGGTCATATTTGTGCACCATTATTATAGCGTTGTTGTTCCAGAGCTTAATGCATTCTGTAAATGCTGAATTAACAAATTAGTATCCTGTCTGGTCTCTGGATTCTCCTGGAATATTCTCTTGACGAGTGCCAGTTCGTCTGGGTTCAGATCTGGGAATAGAGTTGAAGATAGCTCATCATCATTAGGGAGATCATTATTAGTTCTTGGTGCTGTTGGATCGTATTCATCATCCTCAACTTCTTGATTGTAAAATGGTGTCTTTGGTTGAAGTTGATTGATCAGTTCTTGTTTAATAACGTATATGATGAACAAGCTTGGTCCACTTTGACCAGGGATCTCATTCTTGTGTAGTTCTCTCAAGAATTTTGGATACTTGTCATCAATTGGTAGAATGTAAGCATCTTTTATGAACGGTTTATCAGGATGTAATATAACACCATACTTGTTTCTTTGATGGAAATAGTTGTATAACTTTGTAAAGTTCTTTGGATTGTTTCTAGCTTTCAACTCAACAAGCAATAACCTTCTCGAAGAAGCTGATTTCGTAACATGGTTATCAGCAGCTTTAGCATCCAATCTTCCTTCAACAGTCAAAGGAACGTGATATTCCAGCATGTGTGGAACCAATCTATCAAGTTCACTATTAGCCAAAGTTGTTGCAACGAGTTTCAATTCAGAATCAAAGTTTGTAACACCAGAGAAGACTGTTTGTCCTTCCCATAATGTCTTTTGAGATTCGGTAGCAGCGATTTGTTTCTTTTTGGATTCAACATGACCTTCAATTTTCTTCTTTGTAGCATCAGTCAACAGTCTTTCAAAATCTTCATCTTTCTCTTCTAGTATTGTTGGTGTTCCTTCACTTTCACCTCCGTTTGCGAAACTATCGTCATGTTGCATATCACCATCTCCATCGTCGAAGTGGTCATTTGTTGGGGCGTATAATGAATTTTTACGTTCATTATTGACATGAGTTTCTGACTCGATGAATTTTTTTTCGTCATTATCTATACTAATACCAACGTTTAGATCATAAGGTTGATTACTGGACTCATCATTTTCCAGTAAGATGTCACCTTTGTGTGTTCTTCTGATCTTTGACATCTCGGTCTTCTTGAATGTAGCAAGATCCATAGATTCTTTGATTGCATCTTCCTTCTCTTTTCTCAAATCAGGATTCAATAACTCGTTGACAGGCATCTTGACCAATTTTGCAAAACTAATAGACTTGTCTATGATTGATGATCTCAATTTTGTATTTTTGATATCTCTCACATTTGAGAAGATTCTGGTTGATGATTCTTTGTAGTCCTTGGTCAATTTACCAGTTTCTCTATCATGATAATATTCATATAGTTCATCTTCAAGTTTTTTAGCCCATTTACTTGACAGCTCTTCAGCTGAGTCTGCTTCTTCTGGGGCAGTCTTCCCCGACAAAAGACTCAGGAACATCTTGTTGAATCTTTCTGTAACGGCAAGTCTTGCCTTGGTGTCGATCTCATCAACATTCGGCTTTCTGACTGGAGGAGCTCTAGCTTTTCTTACTCTCGTTGAAGATGATGAGGATGAAGAAGCAGATATTGAAGGTCTTTCAGGCTTTGGTCTCTTTGCAGTGCTACCATATTCTTCATCACTGTGGTCTTCTTCATCCTCCTCGCCGTTATCACTGAATTTGGCGTCTTCTCTATCATCTCCACCTTTGCTAACAAACTCATTGTCATCACGAGACTTCTTACGTTTCTGTGGCGTACTAGAATGTTTCTTCTTCTTTTGTAGCAGTCTCTTCTTTTTTATTACTTTAGGATCAATCTTGAACTTCAATGTCTTAAAATACGGATTAGATTCATCGCAGATGTAACATTTGTAACTCTTTGGAACACTATTTGGATCTTTTAAAACACATTCATTATGTTGCCACGTACTGCATTGTTCGCATTCAATCATGTCACGTTCATCTTTTTCCTCATCGTAATTTTCATTGGTGGTACCACATACCGCACAAGAGACAGTGTCATTACCACCCTCACCATTTGAATCACTATCATCATCAGATTTATCTTCGTTCAGTGATTTTTGCAGCAATTCCTCGTATTCTTTCTGCTCTTGCTCGAGCTTCTCATTTTTACCCTTGTTGGCCCTAGACGACCTCCGAATAGAACTCATAATTGGACAATGAACACCGTAGTAGTCTCAGCAATAATGTATTAGCTTGAATATTGGTTATTTATTAGTGTGTATCGGGCCTGAAAAATCTAGGGAAATCTTAAGCCTTACGGAAGGGTAACTACTTTCCAAGATTATGTAATATATACTCACGTGACTATGGCTGTCTCGGCTATCGGAAAATACGGCTTTCGGTCAGTTACCGAGAAGACAGGCGATTCTCTCCTATTTTTTTTTTCGCGGGCTTCTTTTCTTTTTTTCTCTAATAAAATTAGCAGAGAACCAGAAAAATACATAACAAACAAGAAAATACTGCTTTTTGCTTTTAATTAATCACACTTTTCAACTGTTTCACTCTCAATTTCATTTCACAGCCAAAAACTACTTTACGAACCGCCAAACTTTCCCGCTTCCCCTTTCCTTTCTTTGTTGCTTCAGTAACGGTCAATATCATATTAAACATTCCGCCAGCCAGATCAAGCAAGAGCTGAGAATTTAAGCTTAATCATCACATCACAGCGCCATCCACCCAAAAATGTCACAGTTAATATCACTGTTCAGGTCATATTTCCTCAGTGAGAAGCCCACCGGTGCCACGATTGCTGATATCGATCTCGATTTCAGACCAAGCACTTCAATCAAAAGACTCAGAGAATACAAGTTCTCTAGGAACGATTTAATCCACTACTCTACACTGTGCTTCTTCTTCACTTTTGCATTTTTCATCAATCCACTGCATTTCCTGCTCAAATCAACACTGCTTGCTCTCTTTGCGCTAATCCTCTTAATCCCTTTCACATCACAGTTCTTCCTTAACGCATTACCTATCCTTACATGGGTCTTTTTCTTCTTCACATCTTCTGGAATCCCTACACAGTATAGACCTTCGATTTCAGTCAAGGTGCTACCAGCTATTGAAACCATTCTGTACGGTGATAACTTGTCACAACTGTTGGCTACTTCAACCACACCTGTCTTGGATATCCTGGCTTGGTTACCTTATGGTTTGATCCATTTCTCTTTACCATTCATCGTTGCAGGTTTGATCTTTTTATGGGGTCCGCCAACTGCTTTAAGATCATTTGGTTTCGCATTTGGTTACATGAACTTGATTGGTGTCGTGATACAATTACTGTTCCCTGCTGCTCCACCTTGGTACAAGATCTTACATGGTTTAGACCCTGCCAATTACTCTATGCTGGGTTCTCCAGGTGGATTAGCTAGAATTGACACACTGTTGAACATAGATTTATACACCACCAACTTTTCCAAAAACTCTCCAGTTGTGTTTGGTGCTTTCCCATCATTGCATAGTGGATCTGCTACCATGGACGCTTTGTTCTTATCATATTTGTTCCCAAAATTCACTCCTCTATTCGTGGTATATGTCACTTGGTTATGGTGGTCTACCATGTACTTGACACATCATTATTTCATTGATGTAATTGCTGGTTCTTGTTTGTCATTTGTCGTATTCTCATACACTAAATACAGACATCTACCTATCAATGACATGAATGCAAAGAATCGTTGGTCATACTCCGAAATTAGAAAATTCAACACTTTTAAAGCTGATCCATTATCGCTCGATGATGACATTGAAAGTCAAACTACAGACTTGCAAGACAACGTCATTGTTCGTGCTCGTTCGCACTCCATCCGTCGTGGTGGTGCTACTCCTGATGGAATTGAATTGAGTGTGATTTCAAGACAATCGAGAATGGGTTCATTACAAACAGTTCCATTAGCAACGATACCGAATGCAGATGATGAAGATTCCTCTCCAGAATCTACTGCTTTTGATTCCGATGTTCCTAGATCAGCTTCTAGATCTTCAAACACTTCAGTTGAATCCCAGTTCGATGTTCCATCTAATGCTCCAAGTGTGTTTGGAAAAGCTAGAATGGACTGAGGTTACAATCTAATTAATGTCTTAATGATCCAAAAACACTACAGTTACTTCTAATAATCTCAATGATCGATACTAATGTTTAATACTTTATCTTAATATTCGCTGCTGCATTTCATAAAAAAAAACCTCGTAATTATAGTTGTAGCTTGTAGTCTGATAGTTACTTTGATTAGGCTGTTGCATTGAACTCACCTTCTTCCAACTTGGTCAATTCTAATGGTTTGCCTGTAACTCTGAAGTAGATATCTTTGACATCTTCAGTGACACTTTCGAAATGAGAGGTAGCGTCATAACTCTTTGAGATGTAAACACCATCTTTAGACCCATCTTCCTTTGGCTCAAATAGTTCTGACAGTCCCATGAAAGTGTGCTCGAAGTTGGTGATACCCAATAATTTGTGGGCAGCTTGCAATTGAACATGAGGAGGTTGATCACCTTCAATCAAGGATGAAACAATAGCAATGTTTTTTCCTGCTGGGGCAACTTTATGTTCACTTCCAATCAAAGCAATGTAAATATCGTTCCTTCTGTTGGCTTCCTTTCCTGTGATGATGACCTGACCAGAATTCTCACCGTATCTGAATGGTAATGTGTCAACAATAGAAATAGTTCTGATTAGTTTCTCGCCTTTCTTAACTTTATCTGGGAAATAGGTTGGGTCAGCAATAACGATCTTGGCTTTGGCAGTATGCTCTTCACCATCAACGTCAACTTTGACACCAGAAACTCTACCATCCTCATCATACAAAACTTCTTTGACTGGTGTGTCTAGCATGAAAGTACCACCGTAAATGGCACTTAATCTACTGAAACCTTGAGGAAGCTCACCTAGACCATACAATGGATAAAGGTATGGGGACTTTCCGAATCTAGCAACGGATTGGGCATAAAGAATGACTCTCTCAATGGCAGTTCTTGCTGGTTGTTGTAGGTAATCATCATTGTCGTATAAACCCATAGCATGACCGATGAAGTTCTTGGTACCTTCTTCGAGACCAAATTTGTTGAAAACTGTATCAGTGGTGTCAACATCCAAGTTCAGGCCTTTGTGAGTTGATGGTTCGTCATCTTTGTAAGTGGCAATGAATTGTAAGAAGTTCTTTAAACGTCTCTTTTCAAAGAAACCGATCAATGATGATGAGATAGCCTCGTATTCAGTGGCTGGCACTTTGGAGACTTTGTCGTATCTGTGAACAAAAGAACCGTCTATTTGTTTGAATTCAACGTATCTGGTGACGTTAGTGTGAACCAAGATGTTGGTCAATTCACCATTGGCCATGAGGAATTTTGGGATAAGATCAACACACCAATCACGACTACGGCCAAGAGAAGCATCTGGCTCTTTGTTTGGTTTGAACTTTTCGTAAAGCTGGGAATAGTTAGTATCTGTTTTATCATCATAAACCGAGGGGCACATACTTGTTGTAAGTTTAAAGAGGCAGATTCACTATGATCAAAGTTGTTGTTAGTATGATGGGGAGATAGCAAACACAGACACAAAGGTAGACATACCCTCCATAGTAAGCTTGACGGTCGATATGTAGGACCTTCTTTCCCTCAACGGAAAGCAAACCAGAAAGGACACATTCGGTCAAGCCTATAGAATTCAACAGTTAGTAACATGTTCTCATCTGATTTTGATTGCCATTCTCATTGATTTGATGATGACTTACCAGTTCCTGTCACAGAGTTGTTAGTAATTGAATTTCTCCCAAAATTAGCGTGGAAAGCGGGATCCGTGTGAACATACCTAGCACAATAACGTCGTATTCTTCATCCATCTTGAAAAACGGCTAAACTGTGAGAATCGAGTGTGTTTAGTGTCGTTTAAACCGTCACTTTCATTTGAATTTGGTGGCATTTTAATTTAGGAGAATTGTTCAGAGCACTACGAGGAAACAATAATAAACACTTCATTTTGGTTACAAAACTGGTGTGAACTCCCACCAACTGTACTGAAAATGGCCAAAATGACCGGTGAAGAACCAGAACCACGAATCAGATTCCTCACTTTCAACACTTGGGGCTTGAAATACGTTTCAAAGTTCAGAAAACAGCGTCTTCGTGCGATAGCTGATAAAATACAGAAAGACGAGAAGAAATACGATGTTATTGCACTTCAGGAGATTTGGTGTAAAGAAGATTGGGACTACATTGATCATGCTTTGAAAGACGTGTTTCCTTATAGAAGGATCTTCTATAGTGGGATCATTGCTGGGCCTGGGCTGGCTACTTTATCGAAGATACCCATTGAATCAACCTTCTTGTATCGTTTTCCAATAAACGGGAGACCTTCTGCGTTCTGGAGAGGTGATTGGTACGTTGGGAAGTCTGCTGCAGTGACGCTTTTGAGACCTGTTAGTAAGGACTCTCCACCTTTGGCTATTTTGAACTCACATATGCATGCTCCATATTCTCTCCATGGTGATGCTGCTTATACGTGTCATAGATCATGTCAGGCATGGGATTTCGCCAAATTCTCCAACTTGCTTTCAAAAGCTGGGTATGCTGTTGTCATTGTTGGTGATTTGAACTCTAGACCTGGATCTCTACCACACAAGTTCTTGACCTTGGAAACGTCATTGGTGGACAGCTGGGAACAGTTGAAAGGTGTCCAGGATTTGAACTACATCAAAACTCTTCCTGCCCATGAGCAAATCGAGATTGGAGGAACAACATGTGATTCGAGGTTGAACACATGGAGAGCTGATAGAGATCCAACAGAAGCATGTAGATTGGATTATGCTCTTATTGATGGTAGCAAGCTAAAAACCGTTGATGCTAGAGTTGAATTCACCGAAGAGATCGCAGACATAGGCTCATATTCTGACCATTTTGCGTACTACTGTTCTTTAGAGTTCAAAAGAGAGATATCAGAGATCACTCTTGGTGATTCGTCATACAGATTGGAATATCATGATGAAATGTTGGCATTGCTGCGAGACTACAAGAGAACAGCTGAGTGGCAAAGAACCTGGAGAAGTGCCCATTTCTTTTTGTCAATCATACTGATCGTTGTGATTCTGGTGATTGTATCATTCTCATCAGCTGCTGCACCATGGTCATCGGTGTTTTGGGTTCTGGCATCCACAGTCATCGGCATCACAGGCACTATTAACGGGTTGATCGCCTATCTTTTTGGCAGATCCGAGCTCCGTGCGCTTGACGAAGTGAAACACGAGGTTCTGGACAATATCAAAAGTATTGAGCATATAATTTAATACTGTCTATTCATTTATTTCGTTATCGTAGTTATCGTGCTGAAAACGGTAAAAAGGGGAAAACAACATCAACATATTAATAACACAAACAAAAACACACCACAATCACGCCAAATCAGCAAACAATAGGCAAAGAGTTCTCACTCAATCACATACAAATGACTGATAGTACGAGTCCTCCCAGACAGGATCCTTCTCCAGACATATCTCCCCACCAGAAGGTGAGCAAGTTAGGCAGAAGCCGTTCGCCTACAGTCAAGTCCATCAATGACGGGTTCAGAAACTTGAGGTCCTTATCGCCACCTGCTGTCGTCAAGAGATCGCTATCACCCATAACGAGCACGATGAGTGCCTCTCTAGATACACTCACCAGGATTGGCTCCTCCGTTTCTCCATCTAGATTGAGACTACAATCAGCATTGGCTGTCACCAACCAACAGGAAGTCGATATCGCACAGCCCACGAGAATGGCTAAAAGTATAGTCTCACTGTTGACCACTGCAAGCTTGTACAATGGGAACCTACAGAACATCATAGAAGAAGATCGTGTCGAACAGTCGTCGGAACTTGAATCAACGATATCTGCTAATTCCAGCTCAACCGAAGCATTAGCTGTGTCAAGAGTACAAACGTTATTCGATATAACAACAGATGATAAACAAGGAGTGTTGGAGACAGAAAAGGCTGTGTTGGATACGAAGACGAAAGTGATGGCTCTTTCGGATCAAATCAAGAAAGCATTTCAAATCTCAGAGGATGACACATTTATTGCTGATTACAACTGTTGGCTAATGAAAGATGTTGTACTACAAGGTCACATGTACATCTCAACCACCCATGTGATGTTTCTTGCCTTCCTGCCCAAGACGGAAAAAGATGATGTGGCAATGTCGGGTGCACTAGCCATGGAAACACTTATACCAACTCCAAAGCTGACAAGATATTGGGCTGTGCTAAGGAAGAACACCCTTTCATTATACAACAGTTCTTCCGAACTATATTTTCCTATCCTAGCGATCGATCTCAAAACGGCATTGAGAGCCGAAATCATTGGAGATACAACACACTTACCGAAACATGGTTCAAATGGTTCTTGGATAAAGATTCTCACTGAGAGAAAGAACTACAAGCTTTACGCAGACTCTGAACATTCAGCTAGATCGTGGGTTGGTCTCTTGAAAAAACACATATTCACTAGTCGAAATGATGGTGATTGTGTCACTGTCAAGATACCATTGCATAACATCACTGACATTGAAGAAACGCCGATATTCGATGCTGCTGAAACACTAAGACTTCGTGTCCTGGAATCGTCTACTTCATACGCTATTGATGACTACTTCTTCATGTTTTTCAGTGCTGGACCTGAAGTCGCAAAGGTTTTGACCGAAGCTGTTGATCTTGCAGAAACTCCAGACTCAACCTCGAGTTATGATCTTGTTGTGGATAGCACAACTACGCCTATTCTCCAACCCAAAAGATCTAAATCGTTGAAACAAGTGTTTTCGAAAAACCGTTCCAGGTCTGCTAGTGGCAACTCAACAGCAAGCTCAAGAACTGTTCCTACAGAAGAATCGTTTGACAAAGTTGAAGAGTTGGTGGTAGAGCAATACATCTCCAGAGATCTAGATGATGCTCAAGATCCTCAAGAACCTCAGAGTGGAGCTTCTGATGCTATATCTGAGGTTTCTCCTCCTTCAACCGGTATAGTCCCAACTGATACATCTAGATCTGATTTGATGAGTATGATACCAGGTCTCATCCCAGGGATTGGCACAGCCTCCAAATCTCTTGCACAAGCCAAGTCCACAATCGGCAAATGGACACCAAGAGTCTTGAAATCTGCTCCAACTATGTGGGCATCCAATCCTGTTCATTATTCGGAGAAGAATTCTCTGGAGCGTGGTTCAGAAGATGAATATCTTGCCAGTCCAGAAGAAAGACGTGAGATCACTCAGAGATTCCAGAAACACTTCTCTTTGTCTACATCTGATATTTTGGTCTCAACCTACTATGCTCATTTGCAAAGAAACGTTCCGATCTACGGTAAGATTTATTTGGGATCTGATGAGATCTGTTTCAGGTCACTAGTTCCTGGCTTCAATACCAAGATGGTTTTGCCCTACAAAGACATCGAGAATTGTTACAAAGAAAAGGGGTTCAAGTTTGGCTATTCTGGATTGGTCATTGTCATTCATGGTCACGAGGAGTTGTTTTTCGAGTTCAGTTCGTCTGTTAGTAGGGATGACTGTGAGTTTCTTCTATTGAAGCAATTGGATAAAGTCACTGCACCTGCAGAATCCTCAACGTCATTAGCTTCTGATCAATCATCTTCAAATACTAAAATCGAGGCTGCAAAGATTAAAATGTTTGAGGATAAGATACATACAGAAGCTGGGGTCAATGTGCCAATCATCTTTGAAGACAATCCACTACTGAGTACCTCTCTCAAACCTAATAAGTCATACAAGATCTCACTACTCACTATTGGCTCGAGAGGTGATGTTCAGCCATACATTGCACTAGGTAAAGGTTTGCTAAATGAAGGTCATGACGTTACAATCATTACTCATCAAGAGTTCAAAGGATGGATTGAAGACCATGGCTTGAAGTTCAAAGAAATAGCTGGGAATCCAACAGAGTTGATGTCGTTGATGGTATCTCATGGATCGATGAACGTTGGTTTGATCAAGGAAGCTTCAAGTAAATTCAGAGGTTGGATCACTGAACTACTGGATACCAGTTGGGACGCTTGCCAAGGAACTGAGATACTTATTGAGTCTCCCTCTGCCATGGCAGGTGTACATATCGCAGAGGCTTTGAACATCCCTTACTTCAGAGCATTCACCATGCCATGGACCAGAACTAGAGCATATCCACATGCATTTATTGTACCAGAACAAAAACAAGGTGGAAGTTATAACTATTTGACCCATGTCCTATTTGAAAACATCTTCTGGAAAGGTATAAGTGGTCAGGTCAACAAATGGCGTAAGGAAAAGCTGAAATTACCAAAGACAAACTTGGATCTACTACAACAGAGCAAGGTTCCATTTTTATACAGTGTCTCGCCAACAGTCATGGCTCCTCCAGTTGACTATAGTGACTGGGTGAAAGTTACTGGGTATTGGTTCCTAAATGAGGGTATCACATACAATCCACCTCAAGAGTTGGTAGATTTCATCAAGAAGGCTAAAGAGGATGGTAAGAAACTGGTCTATATTGGATTTGGTTCTATTGTGGTTACTAATCCACGAGAATTGACTGAAGCGGTAGTTGCCGCTGTGTTACAAGCTGATGTTAGATGTATTTTGAACAAAGGGTGGTCTGAAAGACTAGGTAGTCCAAGCAAGATAGAAATCGAACTTCCATATGAGGTGTTCAATGCGGGTGCCTTACCACACGATTGGTTGTTCCCTCAAATCGATGCCGCTGTTCATCATGGTGGGTCAGGTACCACTGGTGCTACTTTGAGAGCAGGCTTACCTACCATCATCAAACCTTTCTTTGCTGATCAGTTCTTTTACGCAAGTAGAGTCGAGGATATCGGTGCTGGTATTGCCTTGAAGAAGTTGAATGTGAAGAGTCTTTCCAAGGCGTTGAAAGAGGCAACAACCAACCAGCGTATGATACAAAAAGCACAAACTATCGGTGAGAAGATCAATAAGGAGAATGGTGTTGGTAATGCTATTGAGATCATATATCGTGAGTTAGATTACGCAAGGGCATTAATCAAAAATAAGAGAAAGATACAGATCACTTCTGAAGAAGAGAATAAGATCGATGAGAGTGATTCTCAGCCTATCATGGATCAAGTTGAAGACTTCCCTGAAATGGCAAGAGATGAAGATTATGATAACGAATGGGGTACGAACGATAATGAAGAGGGCACAAATAATGACGGTTCATGGTTTCTGGTCTAGGGTATTTATACTACGCGAGTTGGATGCGGGTTTTACACACAAATTATGTTGATATTAATGATGATAAATTACTATATGTATTTCACCAGTTCGTAACGTCTTCAGCTTCTCCAAACACTGATTCTCTAACTTCTGTGACTGGTTCTTCTTCCCATGCCGATCCTACTGAGTTGATGATCTCTTTACAATTCTCTTTCAGGAATTCGATGATCAAGTGATTGATAGAGGCAAACTCTAATAAGAATGCATCATGGCCTTCTGGGGAGTCAATTTTCTCTAGTTTTGCATTTGGTATATATTCAGCCAAAAACTCCTGTTCTGAATAAGTGAACAACCCATCGGAGCTGATACCGATTATCAAAGCAGGTTGTTTCAGGTTCGCTAGTATCTCCTCAACTGATCCATCCCTATCTCTTGAGATATCGTGGGTGTCCATTTTTCTTGTGATGGATATGTAACAGTTCGCATCGAATCTATTGATGAATTTCTCTCCTTGATAACGTAGATAACTCTGTGCTGAGAAATACGTCTGATGTCTGTGTGTGATACTTGAGGTGGTTGATGAGAGTGAGGTGTTTGAGTCTGAAGACTGGGATCTTGCGTTTGTGGAAGGACTATCGGAATCGGCTGTTTGTGGTTTACGTCCTCTTCTATTTCCTTCATTATGGATTGCCCAATGTTCTTCTTGTGTGGAGTTTGGTTGCCTCTTTTCCTGTGTCTGTTTGCTTAGACTCTTGATCAGATTTGGGTTCTTTCTGCCGAATCTTTGTTCAAAACTGTTTCTTGATCTATATGTCAATAAGGCAGACATTCTAGCAGCACCTAACCCAGCAGAAGGTGGGTCTTTTGGGTCATAATAACCATCAAGGTATTTAGGATCAGAGTAGATGCATTGACGTTGAGCCTCGTTCCAACTGATACACCAGGCTGAGTTTCTAGCACTTGTGGCAAGAGCTACTATGTTTTGTACATAATCAGAGCCAAGAAGAGACCATTCTAACACTAACATTCCACCCATGGAACCACCAATAACAGCTGCTATTGTCTTCACTCCAAGTGAGTCCAGCACCTGTTTGTGTATTCTTACATCGTCTCTCACAGTACAAAGTGGGAATTCAGGTCCATATCTTTTACCAGTGGCCGGATTTAAAGTAGCAGGACTTGCTGAACCATAAGGTGATCCAAGGGCATTCAGACAGATAATGAAAAACTTTGTAGGATCAAATGCCCTACCAGGCCCCAGGAGTGGGCCCCACCAGTCAGAAACATCGGCAGATCCGGTCAAAGCATGACAAATAACCAGACAATTATCTGCTTTCTCGTTTAACTGTCCCCAGGTTTTGTACGCTACTGGCACTTCGGTCAAGACATCACCAGATTCCAGCTCGAATTCAGGAAGGACGACGATCTTTTGCTTGTTCACGAGTTTCGAAAACATGTTGTCGGGTTCTTCGTCGATATACTTGAGCGGCATTTTGAAGTTGTTGGATTAGAAAATGTGGAAATATTGTGTATTTGTATGAGTCTTCGAATCTTTTATCATTCTTTTTTAATGGTCACGTGCAATTGCCGATATCCAAAAACAATATACTCTTTAATCCATCAGTTTTCCTCTTTTTGTGATCCTTACTTCACCCCAAATATAGAGGGAGCTGATCCGCATCTACTCGTCTTACTCTCTTTGAATTTAATGGTGTGGCAGATACCTATATGGCGTATACAATTTCTACATCCCAATGCGGTAATAATGGCATCGGCTGAAATTAGACACATTAATTGCTATCATGGTCCCAAAATATCGGCCTCCTTCAATATAAAAGAGCCGAATAAGTACCACAAAGAGCCACATGGTACGCCCACCCGAAAGGAACAAGTTATACTCAAATACATACTTAACAAACCCACTAAAACACTTCTTGATCAATTATCAGAATTTTTACATAATCAATATACTATTGACACGGGCGATGATGGCAGAAGTATTAGAAAATTTTTAAAGTAAAAAGTGAGTGATTGACAAGACAGTGAGACGTAAAGCAGCACATACCACAGTCAAGATGTCCGGTGAAGAAGCTAGACCATTGAGCAGGAACGATATTGAAAAGCAAAACAGCGAGAGTTATCACAAGAGACTAGCTTATCGTAACAAGCAAGAAGAGAAACGTAAAACTTTGAAGCATGCAAGAATAGATGAGAAGGCTATCAAAGACTCAGATGAAGTCGAATTACCAAGAAAGAGATACTACAGACAAAGAGCCCATTCCAATCCATTCTCCGATCATCAACTAGAATATCCACAGAGTCCTGATGCTATGGACTGGTCAAAACTATATCCTCACTACTATGATGAATCTACCGGTAAAATGACAAAAGATGTCAAGATCGCTGATGTCGGTTGTGGATTTGGTGGTCTATTAGTCGATCTATCACCAGCTTTCAAGGACAAACTGATCCTAGGGATGGAGATCAGAGTTCAAGTTACTCACTACGTTGAAGATCGTATCATTGCACTAAGACAGAAACACGTCCAAGATAACGGATATCAAAACATAAACGTTCTTAGAGGTAATGCTATGAAGTTCTTACCAAACTTTTTCTATAAATCACAACTGGAGAAGATGTTCTTCTGTTTCCCAGACCCTCATTTCAAACAAAGAAAACACAAAGCCAGAATCATCACAAACACACTACTTTCAGAATACGCATATGTGTTGAAAGAAGGTGGTATTATCTACACAATCACCGATGTTCTAGACCTACACAACTGGATGGTGAAACATCTTGATGATCATCCATTATTTGAAAGAGTTGGTGAAGAATGGGAATCACAAGATGAATGTGTCAAGATCATGAGAGAAAGTACTGAAGAAGGTAAGAAAGTTGCTCGTAACAACGGGAGTAAATACATCAAAGTCTATAGAAGATTGCCTACACCAAACTAGACAAACAATACATAATGAAACATAAAAAGAATGCTGCGCCTCTATTGGCTAAAAATCAGTGTAAAAAACGAATAGTGTATAAATCTAGTATACAGTGTAGAAGGGTATAAGCAAATCACAAATCAAACGTTATCTTGCGAATTCAGACTTTCTTGGTCCGATGTCAATGCAGTATCATCATTAGCATGGCTATTGTCCGCCTTGTACTTCTTCTTGAAAACTCCCCCAACGAATGAACTCACTGTGGCACTGGATCTTCTTATGGATGAGGATAACGAATGCTGGTCGGAGTTTTTGTATTTGACAATCTCTTCAATACCAGGTGGTTCAATACTGAAGTGTGATGATTGATTTTGTGGCACGAAACTATTGAGTTGGTTTCTGAAACTTGTCTCAGATTTCTGTTTTGTTAAAAGAGGATGGTTAGAGAAGGAGTCATTCACTGGGTTCAGTAATGCTTGTTGTCTAGCTAGAGCAGCACCTGATGGGTTGTTTGTTTCATCAGTAGGGAATTGTGATTGTCTTTCAGGATCGATTGGTTTATAACTGTTGCTTTGATAACTGAAAGTTGAAGAACGATCATCAAAGATGGAATCCATATCTTCCAAACTGACACCTGATGTTTCGGGATATAGGTAGAAGACAACAAAGAATGAAATGAAACAAGAAGTGGAATGGATCAAGTATAGTCTCCATGTGATTAACTCTTGTAAAATTGGAGTCATTTCACCAACCAACCAATTGAACGCCCAATTAGAAGCTGTAGAAAGACTTGCAACTTTTGATCTGATACTCAAAGGAGCGATTTCTGGAGGGTATAACCATGGAATTGGACCCCATGAGAATCCAAACCCAGCATTGAAAGTGATAACAAGTGCAACGACGATATGTCTAGTGGTTTCAGTGTTGACATATAAAGCATATGATATAGCGGTTAGTGATAATCCCATGATCAAAGCACCTGATAACAAGATTGGTCTTCTACCCCATTTGTCAACAAGGATCCAAGGAGGTAATGTGGAAGCAAGATAAAATATACCGTTGATACCCGTCATCAATAACGCGTCTCTTCCTTTCCAACCAGCTTGTTCAAACACCAATGGAGCGTAGTATGAAATCACGTTGATACCATTCATTTGAGCAAAAGCTTGGGCACTCATAGCAATGAAGACTCTCTTTTTGTAACGTTTGAACATGTATTTGTATGAACTTTCACCTTCAAGTCTATGCATCAACACTGTTTCTTTAATCTCTCTGTATTCATTACGAGCTCTTTCATCTTGGACATTACCATCAGAAGTCAAGTCCGCAATAACCACAATACCTTCTGCATCATGATCTTTGTTCAATAGCCATCTTGGACTTTCAACAATGATATAAGAGCCGAAAAACAATCCTATAGCGATAAGACTTTGCAAAAACAAAGGTAATCTCCATGCGGCATTTGAGTCAATGTAAGAAGCAAAGTAATCCGTCCAGACAGAAGCAGCATACCCTAGAATATTACCTGAGAATTCAACACAGGCTAATTTTCCTCTGGAATGTGGTGGAGAGATCTCAGTTTGATAAACTGGAATAACAGAAGTCAATAAACCAACACCAATACCACTGATGAAACGCGCTATTGTAAGCATTGTGAAACTTGTGGAGAATGATTGTAAAGCACCACCGATGGAAAAGATGAAAGCACCATAACGAATAGATCTTCTTCTTCCAACTTTGTCCGAGATTTTACCAGACATCAAAGCAGATATCAAAGCACCTATTTCTAAAATGGCAACCATAGTACCGATAGACGCACTTGATGGATTATCAAAGTAGTCCTTGAAATGCTTGTTGGTCAATAGACCGGACATGATACCTTGTTCATAACCGAATAAAAACACACCAAGCGACACGAAGACGGTTGTGAAATATAAGAGTGGCTTCCCCACCAAATAGCTGTCCTTCACTTGAAGCTGTTGATATTGTGAATCGGACATGGTGGTGTGATCATATGTTGATATTGAGCGGCTGTGTGTAGAGTAATGTAGTTGTTGTGTCTATTCTCTTAATTAAGGATGTTGATATTGATTCAAATAAGATAAGCAACCTGTCAAAATAACGCGCTGTTCAAGCAGGAATAACACTGTGATGTGATGTTCGAAGTGAAGAAGGGTTGTTTGTTCTTTGAAGGACTAGAATGAACAGTTTGAAACAGTTTATTAGGGACCAAAGCTCTGATTATGCAACAACTTTTTACTTTGTTTAAAAATTTGAGCGTGAGAAGTGTTTTGGTTTTATCCGACACAGCTAATTTTTAACAATTACGTCATTTATTAATCATGCAGAAATACAATACTGAGCACGTGACTGTTCCTGAAATATTTGTATTGTCTAATTTGAACAATAAGATGTAGGATTTATGAATATATTAGGAGTTCCTGGGGATAATGGCGCCTTTTTGGTTCATATCAGCTGTTGAACTAAACAATTAGTCCTGTTTGAAAAATTTCAAAATATGTGTATTTTTAGTTGATCTTATGAATTGCGACACTTGAGATCTTCATTTTATTTTCAAGACAAATTTTGGAAATTTAAATCATTCAAAAATGGAGATATTCTGATGATAAGGAATGCTATAGATTGCACTGGACTGGACCATCCGAATGAGCTTAGTTGAAGTGACAAAAACGTAAGATTGACCTTGAAATCTAGCTTTTAATAAAATTGTTCGATGGGGGCAGTGTTCAAAACCATGTCACATATCAATCAAGATGGCATGTCAATAATAGGATATATAGGGTCCGATTTACACTACAATAGGGAGCTGGAGTTCACTCTTAGCAGATCTTTACAATGTAGCATCCTAATTAAGTACAGGTGACGTTCTCTGTGTCACATAAATTTGTTGAGGTATTTGTGTGGTGTACCAATCTGGGGAACCGATTACTATTATTTACGACCAATCAGGAAAGAGATACAAAGCTCTGTCAGATCTGATCAGAATGCATAAGAGCCACGAGATCAATATGTGCTCAATGGATACGTGGTAGCCTTGTTGGGAATAAGCGACTGCAATTGAGTGATAGCGTGACGATATGTGGGCTATTGATCACGTAGCAGAGTAGTATAGTTATCATCACATGAGCTTTAGTTTGATGAATTGATGGCATCACGTCACAGTTTTAGCCGAAGTAAAGTATAACTGAGATTGATGAAGTGCTTGTTTGGTGGGCCATATTTTATAGTCCATACAACAATAAAGCGGTCCAGATTTAGGCGAGTTTTCACTACAAGCTGCGTGATCATCATTGAGAGCAGCTGATAGATAGAGAGGGAGTGCGCATATCCAAATGGGGATCGGTGTTAATTGATGGTCCGCTGCCAGAGGTTAGGCAGGTATCGGCCAGGCGGTGGAAGTGGGAGTGGCTTGGTAGTAGGAGTGGAAGCAAGCGACTGCCTGGCGTTGCCTACTGCTTCAGACAGAAACCTGCCTAGAAATTATGTGATGCTGGCTGGTAGCTCGCAGGGTTCGGCGACTTTCAGCAGCGGAGAGCCAATTTTAGGGAGGCACGAAGAGTTTTTTTTTCTTTTCTTGAGCTTTTCGGCGAGAAAATATTTCACATCAAATCTTCAGGTGCAGCAAATGAAGGGAAGCGGTGATATTTACCACCTGAACCTTGCATGACTTGCCGTTATTGGTCACCCAGCTATCTCACTTCTCAAAACACAAGACTCAAGACTCTTGGAACAGCTTGATCAGAGCCCACCTTTAACTCAATTATCAATTGATGCACTGACTCTGGTTGCCTGTCTCTGTATGTGATTGGTTTCCTTCGCTGACGTACCGTCGTGACCAAGGTGAGCTTTACGAACTATCAACTACGCACTATCAATTAACAACTAGTATAACAATATCTGTACTTTGTAACATAGTACCTGGAACGCCCGTTAACAGTAATTGGCACACTATCTAACTGCATTCTCTAACGTCTTTTTCCTATTACCAATCACAATCGGTGAACTGAAATGGCGTTTTGGGGGGTTCGTCCCTTGAGAATCAATCAATCAAAGTGCCTAGAATCTTATCATTCTGCCAAATTTTTTTTAAAAAAAAAAAAAAAATCTACCACATGAAAGATATGTCTGATAAACTTTTCGCCAAAACGAGCTAATGTGCCTTGGATCGAGAAGCAAATCACATAAATACTTCACAATGGCCCTATTTTTCACTTGCATTAATTTCAATTAATCTGTATCTCAACGTACTACTCAACAATGGCTATTGAAGGTGCTCCTCTGAGTCAAGGTGTTGGTTATGGTGTCGTGTGTGGGCTAGGTGCAGTCTTCTCTATCGGGATGATGTGTATCACCAGAATCTTGAGAAGATATAATTACGAATTGCAAACCGCAGAAGAATTCGCTACTGCTGGTAGATCCGTCAAGACCTCTTTGGTCGCTGCTGCCGTTGTCTCATCATGGACTTGGGCTGCTACTTTGTTAACAAGTACTACTCAAGCTTATATCCATGGTGTTTCTGGTGGGTTCTGGTATGTAAAATTCAACTTACAAAAGAACAGAATTGGAACAATTACTAACTATTTAACAGGTATGGTTCTGGTGCTTGTGTTCAAGTCATTATCTTTGCTACTCTTGCCATTAGAGCTAAACAAATCGCTCCAGATGCTCACACTTTCTTAGAAATTATTAGAGGTCGTTATGGTAAGATTGGTCACATCGTTTACATGTATTATGCATTAGCTACAAACATTCTAGTCACTGCCATGTTGTTAAGTGGTGCTTCTGCTACTATCAACTTCTTGACCGGTATGCATGCCGTTGCTGCTATCTTTTTGTTACCTTTAGGTGTGGTTGCTTATATCCTTTATGGTGGTATCAAATCTGTGTTCATCACTGATTATATCCATACCATTGTTATCATCACCATCATCTTGACATTTGCTTTCCAAGTGTTTGCTACTAATCCATTGATTGGTTCTCCAGGTGCCATGTGGGAGAAACTGATGGAATTAGGTGAAACTAACCCACTTTCTGGTAACTACAAAGGTAGTTACTTGACTTTCAAATCTAAAGGTGGTGGTTACTTCTTAATCATTAACTTGTGTGGTAACTTTGCTGCTGTCTTTGCTGATAATGGTTATTGGCAAAAAGCTATTAGTGCCTCTCCAGCTGCCACTTTACCAGCTTATGTCTCTGGTGGTTTGTCATGGATGGCCATTCCAGTCTTGATCTCAACCACTTTAGGTTTGGCTTGTCGTGTTTTGGAAAACTCTCCTTCTTTCATGTACTACCCAGCTGGTTTATCCGCTGCTCAAGTTGATGCTGGTTTAGTCTTACCAGCTGCCGCTTACACTTTGATGGGTACCGGTGGTGCTGTTGCAAGTTTGTTATTGGTCTTCATGGCTTTCACCTCTGCTATGAGTGCTGAAGTCATCTCTGTTTCCTCCATTATCACTTACGATATCTACAAGGAATACATCAATCCAAATGCTACTGGTAAAGAATTGATGAGAGTCAATTACATTGGTTTGTTAGCCTTCACTTTGATGATGATTGGTTTCTCTATCGGTCTCCACTACTCTAGTGTCTCACTAGGTTTCCTATATAACTTCATGGGTGTTATCATTGCCAGTTGTGTTTTGCCAGCTGCTTTAACTCTATTCTGGAAGAAAATCAACTTGAAAGCTGTCACTATCTCTCCTATCATTGGTTCTATCTGTGCTCTTGTTTCATGGATCGGCGCTGCTAAAGGTTTGTTCAGCGAAGTCACCTACACTACTCTATTCAAAGATGAAGTTATGATGACTGGTAACTTGGTTGCTCTATTGACTCCATTGATCTTCATTCCAATCTTCACTTATCTCTCACCAGATGATTTTGATTTCGAGATCTTGAAGACTAAAATCAAGAGAGTCGATGAAACTGAAGAAATTCTACAAGCTATTCGTTCTGTTCCACACGACAGTGAGAAATTGGAACCAATCCAATCCGTTGCTACTATTGGTCTACGTATGAACTTAACTGCCAAACAAAAACTATTGGATGAAGAAACCAAATCCTTGGCTAAAGCTGCAAAGATCTCTGGTTGGTTGTCCATCTTCATGTTCCTTGCTTTGATTATTCTATGGCCAATGCCAATGTATGGTACTGGATACATCTTCTCCAAGAAATTCTTTACTGGTTGGATCGTTGTCTGGATCATTTGGATGTTCTTCACTGCTGCTCTTGTCTGTGTCTTCCCATTGATTGAAGGTCGTAAAGCCATTGCTCACTCATTGAAAGGTATGTACTGGGACTGTACTGGTCAATCATACAAATTGAAGGAATGGCAAAACACCCATCCAGAGGAACTTCACGTTGTTCAAAGTCAAATTTCTGCTGCTATCCACGATCCTTCAGTTGCAGGAGCTGATGATAAAATCAGGAACATTGATATTGAACTAGACAGTGATGCCAAATCATGATCCATGATTCAGTTTAATCTTTCTTTTAAATCTTTACTATTCGCGTGATTTGACTCTGGTGCTTTGAAAGTGTCCAGGTTTTTTATGGTTTTATTTGTTTCATCTTATACATTGTCTTTTTGTACTTTTGAAATGTAGCACATTAGGTCTCTTAGCAGCTAGTACACCCGAGAAGTAGTTCATTTGATCTAATTTCAAAAGTAGTGAGTTTGGTAATATTTTTGTTAAAGGCTGAATAAGCAAAAGGAGAAAAAGTAAACAAAACATCAAACACGAAAATTAGTTAAACAACATTCAAAAATTCCGTGTTTGTTCAGCTTATCACTATACAATATGTCCAACGCCCGCACGTTCGAGCCGGAAGTACAACAAAGAATCGAAGATGTCACTGAGAAGTTCAACGCCTTCATCGCGAGACAGAAGACTGAAATCATCACAGCTAAAGAAGAATACACAAATAACATCAGTCAGCTTCGAAATGAGCACAAGGAACTCACGAAATCACTTGCTGATCTAGAAGCAAAGGAAGCAGAACTCAACAAAGTATTGGAACGTGAAATGATGGACTCAAACTCTGCTGAGAGTCGGTTGAATGTTTTGAAAGCTAGAGAAAGTCAACTACGAGAAGAGAGACAATCACTTGAAAGCCAGGTGAACCAACTGAAAGAACGTGTTAAAGCTAGAAGGGACGAATATGGCTCATTGAAACAGAATCAACAGAAACAGTCTGAGATCAACCTTCCGGAAACTTTACTATACGAACAACTGTTAGGCTTCAAGATTGTGGGTATAGAAGATGATCTTTTGAGACTTGTATTCACGAAGATAAACCAGACTGATCCTGCCAAAGAATATTCATTGAACCTAGATGTGAGTGAACACCTATATAAAGTTGGGGAGGTATCACCACCTGTTCCTGAAGAAGAACTAAAGAAAGCATTGGATATGTTCAACGAATCAAGAGATTTGACTCATTTCTTGAAGGATGTACGTTCAATCTTCAAAAATTTGCAATGAGTTCAGACAGGTGGACACTATCAGTCCACACATTTCACGTTAACCACGCTTCCTTCAGTTCTGTTTGTAATATAAGTCACTTAATGAACCCTTTAATATGGAACTTGCTTATGTAAGAATTTGTACTAATCTACCCAATTTCTGTTTCAAGACACTGAGAATAATCTTTTACTTTTAGTACCATTCAACTGTAATGAGGCTCGAAAAACTACTGCCGATTCTGTTCGCTGTCTTCACCACAATAACCGCATCTCCTGGTGATAACTTGGATGAATTCATAGAATGTGTTGAGGCATGTGAAGCACTAGTTTGCCAAACGAGAGGATCACCATCATCAAATAACAGATTCACGAAGTTCCCATTCCAGGATGTCTCACCTGCCCTATCATTGATGCTTTGGGACTGTCCTTCGAATTGTGACTATCAATGTCAGCAATTCGTCACTGATATCAGGGTTTTCAGAGGTGAAGAAATCCATCAGTTTCATGGAAAATGGCCCTTTAAGAGACTACTCTTTACACAGGAACTTGCCAGTAGTGTGTTCTCCATACTGAACTTCATCCCACATTATCTGTCCTTCAAGAAGTTCTACAGGCTTTATGAACGTACTCAAGGGTCCGTCAAGGTACTGTATTTTAATGTGTTGATAGTTGCTGCCGTTGCACAATGTGCTTGGACTTTTAGTACGATATTTCATATCCGGGATTTGATCGTCACTGAAAGATTAGACTATTTCTTTGCTGGTGCTACGGTGCTAAGTGGGTTCCATGCATTGACGATACGAGTGTTCAGATTGGATAAAGATGATTTCAAGAGACTGTGGTTTTCAAGATTTTGCATCTTGTTATATCTATACCATTTCACCAGACTGAACTATGATTGGTCTTACACTTACAATATGCAAGCCAATATCACCATTGCTATACTTCAGTATACGTTGTTTTTGGTACTGGCTTATCGTCACTATAAAGATCATCCAGAGAGAACCTCGCTATATGTGACTCCAATCGTGTTGATACTTTCGGTCTTATTTGGAATGAGTTTTGAAGTGTTTGATTTCATAGCTTTGAGCTGGCAGATAGACGCACACGCGGTATGGCATCTGACTACCATACTACCAAGTTTCAGTCTCTACAAGTTTTTTCTGGACGACATCAAGAGTCTCTCTTACAGTGAGAAATATATAGATTAATAAATAGACGAACATCAGATGTACAGATTTTTTAACGTATTTTCATGAGCAACTGGACCATCTAGGATATCAAGCTCATCACTAGTGAAAATATGACCAAAGAACATTGAACCTATGACACTGAGAAGCAAGATCAGTGGGAATCCAATGGCACCTTTCGTACTGACGATACTGAACTCAGCAATGAATCCAATCAAAGAGAACGTGACGAACAAGTAAAGTTTCTTCTTTGGAACAAGGGATAATGGAGAATCGCTAGCCTCAGAGAAGATGTATCTGATTCTATTGAAGATCGCATTTCCATGTAAACCAGTTGAACCCATAATGAAGAACAATCCAGCAAGAACACATTGTGGAATGAGACCCAAACAGACCAGTAGTGGCCTGGTCATTGTCCCTAGCAGCATCAATCCTTGAACAGCGTTTGTAACTCTTTGCTCAACTGCCCCTGTGATCTCACCAGACTTATTTCTAACCACCAATGATTCTGTATGTAATGGAGCTTGTGGAATTAAACCATTTGGACAAGGGATACCCAACACACCAGCAATACCTGTCACTATACCTAGTAAGAAAAGGTCGTAATGGAAAGCTGCAGGTTTCTTCAACTTGAACTTGGAGTCTTGGGCCATCAATGCAGATATTGAATGATCAAAGTAAAATAATATAGCCAAGATGATACCAAATGGTAAAGCTAAAAAGATGTAACGAACAGACAACCCAGTGACATCAATCCAACTTGATCGTGATGTTGGATGAAAAGCTTTTGTGATGGGCAGTCTTTCAAACGTGACATTATCTAAATATCCACCGAAGTGAATGAATCCAGTAAAGAATACCACAGCAGCAGGAGTGGTATAGTCCACTATAAACTGCCTTACGTGATGATTGAAATATTTGGTTTCATTGAAAGAATTACCAGCAAACCCCAAGATCCCCATACTAATAGCAATAACACACGAAGCAAAACCAGAAGCGCCATTATCATCTGGATGGAACTGTCTAGTCAATATCTCCACACCTTTTTGGAGATACACGATATTAATGAACATACCAAAGATATCGCATGGGAAATTCGTGACATATCTCAAAGCAGATACACAATTAGTTATACTGATAACGAAATGGGCAATCATACCCCATATAGCCACCCAGAACATGAAAGGGAAATAATTTATCCCCAAAGGCTTCACTATATCATACACCGTGTAGTTGAATATAGTGATAGGCCCCGTAACACCAACAATAGTCAACGGCTGACCACCAAACACACCAAACACTATCCCAGCAAGGGCAGAAGACAACAACACCTCATTCACACCGAATGAGTTTCCCGTTCGATCAAACATATCTTGGGCGAACGCAATAGCTGGAAAGATATTCGTGAAGTATGTTAGGATCGTGGACGGTATGACACGATAGTTATACGCATCTGTCCAATCAGATACGTAAAACGGCAGACGGTCTTTCAAATCCTCAATAATCCCCTTGAATAGTTGAATTTTGAACAGCTTTCGATCCTTTTCTTCTTTCTCGGACATCTCTAATCAAGACTAGTCCTCGATACACACAAATCGAAGAAAAAATGCAACTAATTTGAAACCAAGATCCATGGACTTGATGGTCTGCACGATTATAAAAGCTTATTTTAAGTAGGGACACGTTCCATCACATGACATTCACGTGACACAGCAAGATTATATCATTGACTAACTGGAGTGCGTAAATGTTATCTACGCCCTGCGGATGGTCAAGACCATATGAAGAGGCCTGACGCTATCGAAGCATGGAACCGGACCTGTGTTTACATCATACATAATCACAGAATTCACTCAATTGGTCAATAATTAACATGAAGAAGGTGGTGGTACAGACTATGTCATATTAGGGTCTCTGGTACTTCATTACCCTGGCTCATAATGCATACAGATCCTCATTGAGTCCTTTTAATTGGACTACTATTCAAGTGCAGATATTGAGCAATATTTAATCAGGTAGCTATGCATACACACACATCTGAGCAAAATCCATAAATTCATTTTTTCTCTCTTATGAATTCCTGCTCTTTCAACATCACAAACAATCTCATTGAGAAGCAGATCTCACTGTTTTCCTCAAATAAGATTCTTCTTCTTCTGATACTGTCCTGCCTCGAATTGATCTGGAAATGAGCTAATTTCTTGTACCTGTCTAATGCTGGATTTTCCCAGACCCGCTGTAATATCTTGTCTTTGAACGTCTTCTTTTCTAATATATGAGGCTCGAAAGTGATTGGTTCAGGTGTATCAACGTCTAGTCCCATAGATAATGGATCATCAAAGAAGTTACTAGGTGGGGATGCAGGTCTGTTGGAAATGGAAGTGGAAGTGGAAGTGGAAGTGGACTTCGGTTGAGATGGAATGTATACCGATCGTTGGGTAGCTTGGATGTCTCGTTTTGGGAGAGGTACATTGGTTTGGTATGGAGTGTTTCGTGTGTTGGTGACAGGTGGAGTTGAGGCAAAATCACTGGGTGGTCTGACAGGTGGTATTCCATTGACTGGAGATGCATTTGAGCTTGTAAGGGGTGTATCGGTACTAGTTGGTTTTGACACTGGATATGTTGTTGTTGTTGTTGTTCCTGCTTTGGATTGATCAGCATTGAAGCTAGTGGTGACAGGTTGGACTGGGGTTGTTCTAGTTTGTTGTTGGGTTGATGCTTGTGGTGCGAGTCTTGTTCGATATTGGTTTTGTTGGCCATTGGTTTGTTGGTTTAATGAATAGGTTGAGTTTGATGTAGTGGTAGAGCCTCTGTTTTGAACAAAACTGTTAGCAGACGTATTGTTGGAGCCATTCCATGTGTTTTGAGTATGTCTTTCAGGGACATTTGAAGATTGAGGTTGTGCTGTTTGAGAACCGCGTGGACCTCTTGTGAATGCGTTCTGCTGATATGCAGTAGAAGTACCAGAAATGGAGGATCCCATGGCATTGGATGGATGATAAGAATGGTTTGAATTATTTGTTTTTCTTCTATCAGAATGGTCAGAACCAACAGATTGTGAGGATGATGGTCTATAGCCATCACGGTACTCTGGTTCTGGTCCCTGCGAAGGCACCTCGCCACCATGTTTCAGTTGTTCATCCCACTGGGTTATGATCTCATCAATTGACTTCTTGTATATATTATGAACAGCTTGGATCAATTTCAAAGTTGTGTTCAATTTTGTACGACTTTGCATATCTGGACGAATGGCTCTGAATACTTTCAGCTCTTCCAAGACTTCCTTGATGTCTCTAGCTGCAGCACCTCGTCTATCTTTCGATAAGACCTCCAACCTTCTATTTATCGCTTTTAATTTTGTAATGATCATCTCACTCTTTTGCTCATTCGTATATGTTTCGATATTTGTTGCTGTATTCTGCTGAAATAAGGGAGTTTGTTGTGGAGGTGAAGGAGATGGGGAATGGTGGTATGATCTTTGTACGAACATGTCTTGTCTAGGTGCAACTGGTGGTCTATAACCTTGATTAGGCGGTGGCTGATATGGAGGTTGTTGGTATTCTGGTTTGTATGGTGTATAGCTTGGTTGGTATATCGGTGGATATTGAGGATATCCTGCATAACCATTTGGAGGAGAGTATTGGTCAGCATAAAGATTTTGAGCATCAAACTCGTCTCTTATTGGCTGATGGACCAGCTGTAACTGCGGTTCTGGTGCTGAATGGTCAGATTGTGGTCGTGATTGCTGACTGTGGCTTGATCTGCTAGCAACCGAATCCCCATCGTCTTCAAATAAGTTGTTCAAGTCGTCTGACACTCTTTGACGCTTATTGGAGCTGTCAGAATATCCAGCTTGACCAGGAAGATTTCTTTTTCCCTCTGGAGGAATTGACAGATCTTGGTTTTCAGGTTTCACCTTGACATAATCAATACCTTCATCGTCTTCATCGTCACTGATCTCATGGTAGTTGGAGACATTTTTAGGACGTTTGTTGTTTTCATTCGAAATGAACAATTCAGCTCTGGATTCTGGTGATGACGGGGCATCCTCCAAGAAGAAGATATCATCCAGATCAACCGCCTTTTTCGCTTTACCAGATTTCGTTCTGATAAATTCCTCTTCCTCAATCTGATCAATATCATCGTCATCTTCTTCGGACTCAAGTCTCTCTTGCTCGGAATCATACTTGTTATCTGCTAGAAACATTTGAATCGTTTTGGCCTCACTCAATCTCCTGATGTTGATAGAACTCATGATATTTATAGCGTCTTGTCTGGAGCACCATTTACCGTTTAATTTCTTTGAGTTTTTGCAGACAACAACATCTGTTGGAACGGTATCGATCATATCAAGGTAAAATAGTTCTTTCTCTCGAATCATGTTTGGATCGTCTTCGCCCAAGGCAAGTTCACTAATTCTCAAAATCACACAGATATGAACCAAATTACTAGCATTGACCCATCCATCAGAATATCTCATGAGTAGTGTTGTTTGATGATTAGTAGCAACACCACTTCTCTCAATCTTGGCTTTTATCACCACCTCTTGTGCAACATCAGTATAGGGCATCACATTACCTCGACGAGGATGGTCTGGAGCTTTACCACCGGAGAAGGTTGAAGGAAGTTTATAGAAATCTTCATCACATTCTGTGGGACCAAATAGTCTGTTACAATGACCTTCCACCAGTTCTAGAGGACCTTCTGGTAGTTCCTTTGGATTCTCCACAAATCCCAAAATAGAATTCACTCTTTCAAGGAAACCATGCTTTCTGCAATACCTTTTAGCCAGTTCAGCTGGAACCCATTTACCACCACAAATCGTATCTTCATTTCTTATCAACAATTGACCACTTTTAGCGATATGTGCAAAGAACTGTCTCTCAAAGGAATTCACCTTCTGATCACGATTTCTCAAAGCTTTGAACAAGGAAAAGACCTGGACCATGTTGACCGTGTGATCGCCCGCATCTCTCAATATTCTGATGTGGCGATCCAAGTTGATGTGAGCAAAATACTCGTAGTACTCCTTCCCTGAGTATTTAACTTTAGCAACCCTTCCAAAGTCCAGCAGCGGAAGTAGCTTGTGGTAGATACCATGTTCTTTTGCGAACCCAATTGCATCTTCTCTAGGAAGCCAAATTCCACCATACAACAGAGAGGCGGCTTTCGAGAGACTTCTGAATTCGTGTTTCTGTGGCAGGTCCCCCAGCTGCTTCCTCAGCAATTGTGGGTTCTTCTGTATGAGTGTGAACAGCAAAGATACGTTGATCCAGCCACCGATCTTCTTGCGTAAATATTTCTTATTGTTTAGAGTGTAGACGTAGTACTCATTGTGCTGGAAAATGTCAGTTTCCAACGCTACTTGTCCTGTATTCTGTGCCATTGCTGTGATTTTGTGGCTTCGTGGAAGAATTTTATACCTCGTTGAAAGTCGAACCTAGCCACCGCCGCCGTTGAATTAGCGTTTTGTTTTGAGGTTCAAAGAGGTGTGTTTTCAGTTATTGCGGTTTTTTTTGTTCTGACAGATCAACTAAGAAAACAATGAAAAAACCAATTATCTTGAATATTGTGTAAAATATGTCACTAACTGGCGCATCTGTGTAATGTTACTGCTTGGTTAAGAACTAAAGTAGAGATCAGAAACTTCTTCCTACTGATCTACAGCTCAAAATGGCGAAATTGAAAGACAATACTCTTAATATGATTACATAATTATATCCGGGTAATCCGATAAACTTCAAAGAAAAACATAGATTAATAATATCACCATGGAAACCATTAACTAGATACCCATCGACAGAGCATTTCACTTTTTTTGAAAAGCCGTTGGAAACTTCTTGAAGTGGCTGCTGGATGTTTGAAACCCTTTCAAACTCATAATAAATCTTCACACAGATGATGGCTGCTCAAAATTCCTTGAAATTACCAAATCTTATCTCACACACAGTACAACACTAATCAACAGATATTCTCAGCCACGTACTCAGGAGTTGATGTCTATGATTTTCTCCATCCGACTGGCTCGGTGATATGCAGAAAGACCAATGCCACTTTCCCAAGGTCAAACTTACAAGGATTCTAGAAAGAGACATTTAAATAGGTGAACATGAAAAAATCGAAAGATGAGTACGATAAGTATCAAGGAACATGGTTGCCTCTGGTGAGAGCAATGGAATGAGTTTAAGAGCTTGAAGTCTATAAAAATCCTGGATCCTCTATTTAGTTGGGATAACTCTAATGGCTAGCCTGCCCTCTAGCTTTAAAACATCATCATGCCAACCTCAAAAGTGAACTTCATCATCAATGAGTCAACTGCTCCGACTGAAAGGAAAGCCGTGGCAGTTAGAAAAAGGTGCTAGTATTCCTGCAAAGAACCATAAAAGCCTCTATCGATGAGAAGAAGAAAAGAGGAAGACCAAGAAGACAGACTCATTATTAATTGAACTAGTTATTTTTGAAAAAATGACACAATGTGATCGATCATTTATGGAATGAGAAGAAAGAACGAAGTGTAGAAGTAAAGTATGGGATGATCAATTTGATAGTTATTAATAGGTTAATTCATGACTTGGTTTTGTATGCAAAATATTATGCTCGGCGACTGTGAATGATTGGATCTTGAATTGATCTTTTGATAATTGAGGAGATGATGCTGGTGTTGATGAGTTGGAGTAGGATAGGTCTGGTGGTGCTTCCAAATCAAATTCTCTTTGTTTCTCTAATGTTTTGAATGGGCGACCTAACAAGGGTAGTGTTCTAGATCTTTTAGAAATTGAAAGTTTGAAAGATTTAATCAGCGTCATGAGTACTATCAGCACAACCGCAAGGTATATTAAAGCTGATGTGTATGAAGGGAAAGTGTAATGAACGAAATCTTGTTGACCATGAACGTAATCAAAGTCTATGACAGATTGATATTCTGGTCTTCCATATTCATACCATGCATGTTCTGTAAGGACGTCGACTCCAGTTGCGGCAGGGACGACCATGATAAGCGATGTGAAGATGTGATGATGAGGATGATGAGGATGCTGAGGTTCAGGTAGAACGTATAGATGCCTTGTGGTACGTAGCCCGATCACGTATGTGGTTAATGGTATATAAACTAAGGAGTTTATAGCACTGTGTGTATGTGTGTGTTTTTTTTTATTTCTCAAGATCTCAAGATCCTTTTATATCCAACTTCAAATTAAATGTCCAAACCTAGTAAAATTTTCTTAGCGATTAAGTCCACATAAACCAACGTCAACTGAAATTTAGCAGGATCTTCCGATAGATAGTCCTTCAATGTTTCAAAGATACACGACTAGTGAGGTGTTGATAGCGACCTATCAGACAGCAGATCTTGAGACTACAGACATTACAGATCCTTCCAACTCACTCAAAAAAACTCTGGTCAATAAGCTGTCTTTGCTTATTATTTAGTTCCAATACATTTATGCGATGGTCAGGAACACAGCGTCTCGCATAAATTACGTAGCTTGTTTACCAAACAAAAAAAATTGCCGAAAACAGAATTAGATTCAGCATAAACCAAAGAAACACAGAAACACAATAGAAAGAGACATTGAACACATCTTTGTGAGTTATCTTTGTACACCTTCCATCTCTCACAACGCTCATCGATGACATCCACACTCTGTTCTTGTCACATTTAATTAGATGAGCAGTGTCTGAGACACTGCTCATAATTTACCAATTTAGGAAATCATTATATTTTGGTTTTCCGAAAAATGTGTCCCAATTAGGAAATACTGCCTATGGTGGAAGTATGTAACTGCTGTAATTACGAGCGACCGGAAATTTTAAAAGATGATTTGAAAAAAATGCACACGTGACTAGACACACGTGACTCTTTTTTGTATAAATGATTACATAACTCCAAAAAAGCTTAACTTGATCTTGGAAAACTAAACTTGATTGTTCTTTGCTTATAACGAGTTTATTAATAGTTATCATAGTTTCAAATCAATTGTTAACATTTGCATTTTTGGTTTTCCATTCATCTTAAAAAAATGTCATTTCCTGGACGACTTTCTAGGATACTTCGAATTAATCATGGTCAATCGAATATCATAATACATCCATTCATAAGTCCATATCTTATACGACCAAAACGTTATGATTTATTCCATAGATTCAATTCAACAACATCAACCACACCACCTGCATCTAATATCACAACCAATCCAATCAAGTTATCACCTCATGATTCTAAAGCATCAGGGTTTGGTGATATTCGAAGATTATTTAAATTAGCTAAACCAGAAACAAAACCAATGATTGGAGCATTAGGATTATTAGCTATATCTTCAGCAATTTCAATGTCAGTTCCTTTAATAATTGGGAAATTCATGGATTCAGGAAATGAATCATTTGAAAATGTTTTAATATATGGATTTTCAATGAATGAATTTTTCATTATTATTGGTGGAGTTTTTTTAATTGGAGCAATTGCAAATACTGGGAGAGTTATTATATTAAGAACCATTGGAGAAAAATTGGTTGCTAGATTAAGAACAAGAACATTAAAAGCATCACTTGAACAAGATTCTACATTTTTAGATAATAATCGTGTTGGTGATTTAATATCAAGATTAAGTTCTGATGCAGCTATAGTTTCAAGATCAGTTACACAAAATTTATCTGATGGTATAAGAGCCGTGTTAAGTGGAGGAGTTGGTATCACAATGATGAGTCTTGTGAGTTGGAAATTAACTTCGATAATGTTATTATTAGGACCTCCATTAGGAGCAATGGCCTTCATATATGGTCGTAAAATTAGAAATTTATCAAGAGATTTACAAAAATCAATTGGTGATTTAACTAAAGTTGCAGAAGAACAATTAAATGCAACAAGAACAATTCAAGCATATGGTGGTGAAAAACAAGAAGTTGCAAGATATTCTAAAAGTGTTCGAAAAGTTTTCCAAATTGGTTTTAAAGAAGCAACAACTTCAGGAATTTTTTTTGGTATTACTGGATTATTAGCAAATATTGGATTAATTACATTACTTGGAATAGGATCTTCAATGATTAGAAATGGATCATTAACAGTTGGAGAACTTTCTTCATTTATGATGTATGCAGTTTATACTGGATCTTCAATGTTTGGATTATCAAATTTTTATTCAGAATTAATGAAAGGAGCAGGTGCAGCAGCACGTATATTTGAATTGAATGATAGGAAACCAATGATCTTATCAACGATAGGAATTAAACCCACGATTGATGATTTGAAAACCATTATAAAATTTGAAAATGTTGAATTTGAATATCCAACTCGTGAAAATATTAAAATTTTCCATAATTTATCATTTGAAATATATCCTGGTGAACATGTTTGTATTGTTGGACCAAGTGGGTCAGGGAAATCCACAATTGCTTCATTACTTTTAAGATTTTATGATGTTAAAAAAGGTTCAATCTTAATAAATGATCGAAATATTAAAAATTTTAATTTAAGAAGTTTTAGAAAAAAAATTGGTGTTGTTCAACAAGAACCTTCATTATTTTCTGGCTCTATTTTGGATAATATAACATATGGTATTGAACATAGAATTGAATCTGAAAAAATTGATAAAGCATTAAAACAAGCAAATGTTTATAAATTTATTAATCAATTTCCTGATGGATTAAATACTATTGTTGGACCTCGTGGTACTCAATTATCAGGTGGTCAAAGACAAAGAATAGCATTGGCACGTACGTTGTTATTAAACCCACCTATTTTGATATTAGATGAAAGTACATCAGCATTAGATACAAAATCTGAAAAAATCATTGCAGAAACATTAAATGAAAGATCTAAGGATGGATTTACCACTATATCAATTGCACATAGAGTTTCTACTATTAAGAATAGTTCTAGAGTGATTGTTATTGGTAAAGATGGTCAAGTTGTTGAAACTGGAACTTTTGAAGATTTAAGAAATTTAAAAAATTCTGCATTAAATAAATTATTATCAAAGAATGAAGAATCATCTTTGGATGTTAATCCAAATGATTCAAATTTGATTAAAGATGGAGAAGATGAACAATTGATTGAAGATTCTGAAAAAGAAGTTGATGAAACAATCAAGAATGATATTACTCTTAATAGATAACCCCATCATACAAGTATACAAACAAGTATATAATGAAATTACACGAATACTAATACCAATTTAATCTAATCTAAAACGATTTTTTATCATAAATGTATCTTCTATATAAAAAAACAAACTTCAAACTTCATAACTTTATGACTTTTTTCTTTTTTGTGACAAGGTCTTATAAAAGAACCATATGAATTTGTTAATCATATGAAATGACCCACCATGAACATATGACCCACCATGAACATATGAACAACCATGAATAACAAATAACTTTTGTTAAGATAAAATCAAATATAATAAACAATAAAACATATAAAACCAAACCAATGAAACTTTTAATAAGATTTATGTATACCACTTTATATACCACTTGATATACCACTTTATATACCACTTTATATAACAATTGAAAAACTTTATCATTATTGAACAATTACATCTCCTATTGAATAAAGATGAAGACAATAATAACAATAATAACAATGATGATATAACAACGATGAAATAAGTAATGATAAGTGATCAATGATAGGATCAAGCATAAACTTCAGTTTCAATTTTCTTATTCAAAACATTTTTTCCAGAATCAATTTGTGATGCAACTTGAACTAATTTATTAACATTCCCATTCCCATTCCCATTACCATTTTCATCTTTATTTAAATTTTTTGAATTAATGATTCTATTACTGGTATAAGGTTGTTGTTGTTGTTGTTGTTGTTGTTGTTGTTGTTGTTGTTGTTGTTGTTGTTGTTGTTGTTGTTGTTGTTGTTGTTGTTGTTGTTGTTGGATTGATGAAGTTGATGGAGATCTTGAATCATTTAAAAATTGTGATAAATTTTTTGATGAATTTTGTGAATTAATTGATAATGAATTTTGTGATTTTTTTAAATTAATAACATGAGATGATGATGATAAAGATGGTGGTTGGATGATTGTTGAACCAAATGCATAATCTGATGATGATGATGATTGTTCATTATTATTATTAATATTATCAAGATCAGCTTGAGACATGACTTGATTTAATTTATAATTTGAATTTGAACGAACAATATTTGAACCAAGACTATCATTTGAATATGATTGAGTTTGGTGATTAGGGTGAGTAAGGTGATTAGAAGGAAATCTACCATTTAAATATGGTTCATCTGGAGTTATTGGAGTTTGAGGAGTTGAATTGATAGGACTTTGAATTGTTGAATAATGATTATTATAAATCACTAAAGGATTTTCAAATTGCATTTCTTTTAACAAAGTTTGTTTTAAATCACCAAAACCTTGATGTTTTAAATCATTGTGATAAAATTCTTTAATTTGTTTAATAAATAATTCATTAAAATCAAAAGATTCTTCATCAAAATTATCTAAAGATTCAAGTTTTAAAATTGAATTCCAATTTTCTTTAATTAACAATTGTGCCATTTGATCAGTTAATAATTCAACGTTTGGTAAACTTGGTAAACCAAATAATAAAGAATTCTGATCCATTTTATTTGAATTTAATCTTTTTGGACGACCATAAAGTTGAAAACTATCATATAAAGGTAATAAGAATCTAATCAAAGTTTCAAAACTTTTAACACCATTATGAGGTTTTGGTAAGATATAAACAGAAGTATCATTAACAATTGAACCTTTAATAGTTTTATTATTTAAAGATGTGATTGATGACATTGAAGAATTTCTTGTATGACTGATTGTTGATGAATTAGATCTTGATCTTGATCTTGGAGAATTCATTGTTAACTCATCAATGTTATAAATGACGACATCACCATTTAATCTAATTAAAGTAGATTCATCAATTAAATCAATATGAGGATAAACAGCATAAGCATTTTTAATATTTAAAATTGAACATAATAAATTTTTTTGGTAGTTTTATTTGATGTAAAGAATTGAATTGAACCATTTTTAATACCTTTTTTCCTTTTTTTATCAATTGGAGTTATAATACAATAACAATTGATATATTTCCCATTTTTACCAAATTTAATTGAACACCATTCTTCATAATTATAACGATTTGGTGAAAGAACAACATGTAAATCATTTAAAGAGGGACCTTTTGAACTTAATAAAGAAGCAGTATAAGATTCATTCAAATGATGATATTCAAAATTAGATAATTTAATAGCACTTATCCAGTTTTGTAGAGTGATTAATTCATTAAATTTAATATGATAAGCAATTTTAATTGAATTTGTTATAATGAAAGATTGTTCATCAATTTGTAATTTAATTTGAGATTCTAATAAATCAATTGAAATTGGTTTGAAAGAAGGATCTTTCTTATAAAGAATGAATTGATTTCCTTTTATAATTCCTTCAATTTTTTGATATGAAAGATCTTGAATTGTTGTTGAATTGTTATTGTTATATTCAATGTTTAAATATAAATCAGATTGAATATAAATTCTAGCATTTTGACAATTTAATAAAGTTATTATTGGAATTAATTCTTTTGATATTTGTGGATTTGATTGATATTTGATAATGTTGTTATAAATAGTTGATTGTAAGAGATTAACATTAACATTAACATTAGAATCATTAATATTAGATATATTTGAATGTAATGTTGTTTCTGAATTTGATATGTTATCATGATTTATAATTTGATCATCTTGAATTTGATGATTTGATTTCAATTTATTCAATTTCAGAAAGTCTTTTAACCCCATTATAACAGTATATTATATTAGTATATTATAACAGTATATTATAACAGTTATATATATTTATATATATTTGTTATAATGTTAAAAGATTGAAATTTATAAAAATTGAAAATTCCAAGATAAATATTGGCAAAGTGGGCTGTACACAATTATTAGTTATATTGTATTATATTATAATAGATTAGCTATTAGATATAATAGATATAATAGATTGCTATATTACATTAGTGTATTACATTAGTTCATTAGTTATATATTAGATTATGTTGTATTAGTTATATTATATTAGTTATATTAATTATTACATGTGTACATGATATTAGCAATGATACATACATACATATATTAATTAAATATATATATATACTAACTAATTCATTAACTAACTAATTCATTAACTAATTAACTAATTCACTAATTAACTAATGTGATTCAATTCATGAACATCAAACTTTGTTAAACCTTCAACTTTGAATTTATATAAACTTGTAAAAAATTTATTACCAAAATTATCAACAATTTTAATTAAAATTGATTTAATTAAATGATTTTGAATTGATTTATTTAATAAGAATTCTTGTTCACCATTCCCTAAATATTCATATCTTCCAATCTTAATATAATTATCAATTGTTTCATTAAATTCATTAAATTCATTAAATTCATTCAATGTAAATGTATCACTTAATATAAATAATTCCATCATATGAGGTGCTGAATTTGCTAAAGAACCAATTGGATTTAAATGATTATAAAAAATTGATGTTATATAAATAGGTTCAAGGAATTTAATTGCTAATTGAGTATCATTTATCATGGAAGATTTCCAATATCCTTCATTATTTGTTAATATAACAAATGGTGATAATTCATTATTTTTAGTTAAAATTGATTGAATCATGGTTTTCTTATAAATTGGTTGGAAAGTTGGTGATGTTAAATAGTTAATGATCCTTGCACCATTAACACTTAGTGCATAATTCAATTTATTGTTATTAATTGATGATGATGTAATTGGCATTAATCTATTTGGTATATCATCAATTTTAATAAATTGTTTTAATTCTTTAATCAATTTGTTTTTATTCTGTTGAAATTGTGATGATATTAAAGCTTGGATTTGATTTGGTTCCATATAAGCTATTTTATCATTATCACCATTATTTAAATGATTATAATTTAATTTAAATGATTCAATTAATGAATCATTTAACATTAATGTTAATTGATCTTGTATAAATTGTTCAAATTGTGGTAATAATTTAATGTTATTTGAAGAATCTAACCAAACTGGGATTCTATCATGATCATAATCAAATTTTATCTCAATTGATTCTAATCTTTGAATCAATTCATTATTTTTATCTTTTAATTCATTTATATCTTTATCATGATCATTAAATTTATTTGTTATAAATTCAAGTTTTAAATCAATGAAACTCTTTAAATCATTTAATCGATCTTTATTCTTTGAACCAAGATCATTTATTTGATATTGTAAATGATTTAATTTGTTAGATATGTCTTTAAATGATGAAATTGATGATAAAATCTCTGTTTGATGATTTGATGTTTTATAAAATTGATTAATGATTATAAGATTTATAAAGATTAATAAGATGAATATAACTAATTTGCGGAACTTCTTTATGAAAGGGAGAACAATCTTCAGTAGTCTTTCAAATAATGATACTTCTATTAATTCTTCATCTTCTTCAATAAACGTTTGTTTATAACTTTGATATTTCTCATTCAATTTAGTTGTATTCATCAATCCTTTATAATCATCATCTGAATCAGACATATTATTAGTTATATATATCAGTTATATTAGATATATTAATATTAGTTTATTAGTTTATTAGTTTATTGATATATTGATATATTGTTTAGTTTAATGGTTTGTATAATTGTTGATATATCCAAATTAGGCAATAAACATAAACATAAACATAACTATATTGACTAATCTAATATAATCTAATATAATCTAATCTAATATAATCTAATCTAATATAATCTAATATGCTCAAACGTTCATTAAACATCCCAACAACAACTGGGAATGGTCCCTTTGCAACAAAACCTCTTTTTACCATATTAAACACACTTTTAACATTAAATTTACCAAAAAGTTCAATAATCAATCATCGTTTAGATTATTTAGCAAGTGTTGGTGATATCTCCAAAATTAATAGTAAACAAGTTTTGATAAAGTTAAAAGATCCATTGGTTTTCAATCAAATTTATAGTGAAAATTCAATCACTCTGGTATTAACAAATAACAAACCATTAATGAATATTGAATTAAATAATGATGATAATTGGGAAATTTCAAAACAATATTTAGCTTGTTGGTATGGTGATTTATCTTTACAAAATGGTGATATTGGTTTAAACATAAAAGGAAAAGGTAATTTTATATTAAAAGGTCAATTATATGAATTAACTATATCAAAAGGTGATAAATTATTAATGGAACCATCAAATATCGTTGCTTATACTTCAACTAAAGTTAATAAACAACTTTTATATGAAATTAATGGTCCTTCTAAAGTCATATATACCATATGACCATATACATATATATATATATATATACACATATATCTATAATAATGAAACAATTGAATAACTTATGAAAGCACCAATATAACCACCAAATATAATTGGTAATGGCCATATTTGCCATGATTTATCCCAATCTAATGGAATAACAATAGCACCAATCCATAATCCAATACAAATACATATAACATATCTCAAGATCACTTGTAAATCACCAATTTTCAAATATATTTGAATTAAAGGAAGTAATAAAATTGAAATATGACATGAAAGTAACAAATTCTCTTTAATTAATGTTGTAAAAGGAGCACCAAATCCAACCAAAATAACATAAATTGGTAATATTAAAACACCAGAAATGATCAAACTTATCAAGATCAAATTATAATCTTTTGATAGATTAAATAAATGACGTTTCTTATTCTTTTTAAATTCAATTATTTGAATATTAAACAATATTGAATAAATTGAATGTGAAATAATCAAATAAATCAAATGATTTGACAAATTCGTTATAACTTGTTGTTCATTTTTAATGATTTGATATATTAAAACAATTAAATGAATTGGAATAGTTTGGAATTTAAATGGAATTTTAATATCTTCTTTTAATGTGTTGTTATTAATTGTTTGATCAATTGAATCATCACTGAATTTTACTGATTTCTTTCGTGTGTTTCGTGGAGGAATGGGACGTGACATCTTTAGTGTATGTTTATGTCTTTGTGCTTAATAGTTTATATTTATGTTTGTTTATGTGTTTATATTCATGTGTTTATGTGTTTATATTAATGTGTGGTTCAATGTATGTTTTTCATTACAAATTTATATACAATTACAATTATTACAAAATGATTATACTGTTATAATGTTATATTATAATGTGTTATAATGAAGATGAAAGGTTCTTTAAAGTATTCTCAATTTCAATAAGATCTTTCCAAATCTGTAAATATGTCTTTTTACCAACTTTATCACTAAATAAATGTCTTTTATCAATATTAAAAGAAATAAACCATCGAATTAAATTAAATTCAATTATTGGTTTAAACCCAATTTCATTATTTAATTGATATCGATTGGCTTTTGGATTCAATCCACAATAATGTGCTATTTTATCACTCAATTGTTGTTGTAAGATATATAATCTTCTAAAAGTATCTTCATTAATTGGTGATATTTTAAAAATTGAACCATCAATATTTGTTCCAATATTTTGGAAACTTTTTAATTCTTTTTGTTGATCAAATTCTTCGAATTTTGGTATCATTTGTAACGTTGTTGTTAATGAATTGTTTTGAAATTTACTCTTTGTTAATAATTTTGTTCCATTAATTGATTTTGGATCATCTGGTTGATATGATAAAATTTGTAAATTATTATCATCATCACATATTAAGAAATGTATTTCTCCATTATCAACTAAGAAATCTCCACATGATATATTAACATCTTGTAAATCTTTACCAAGTAAAAATAATCTATATGGTTCTGCATCAAATCCTAAAAACCATATACTTTTCAAAGTATCTCCTAATAATAATAAATTACCAAAACTTTTAGATTCTGAAAGATAAGTTGGTGTATCATAAAATGCAACTGGAACTGTACTATTATCTTGTTGTAAATCTCTAATCAAGATCTTGGAACCTTGACTTGTTAAAAATCTACCACTAATTTCAGTTAATGTTGTAACTGCTCCTTTAATTGTTTCTTTTGATATCTCTTTAAATTTAAAAATTAAATCAGGTTTATTTGGATCTGGAACAATTGATATAATATCTTGTAATTGGAAATTACCATAAACTGTTAAATCTTCAATTCTATATTCTCCAATACCGAAAACAATATATTCCTTTTTTTTTAGATCTTGAACTAATTGTTAAATTCATACTTTTCAAATCATTAACAATTTGATTCTCTTTTAATTCAATCTTATCAATTATTCTCCAATTTAATGGATTTATTAATTCAATGGTACTCTTATAATTCATTGCTGATGTCTTGTTTGAAATTATACCAACTATTGGTTCACCTTCTTCATCTTTAGCAATATATGGGATTTCCCAAATAGTTGATATGATAAATAATTGAGTAGTTTCATGATAAACAACATTATTAATTGATTTGGAAATTGCATGTCTTTCAATTGGCCAATTTTGTGTGAAATTTAATGATGGATCATTAAAAGGAATTGAACAAATTCTTGCATTTTTCAATGTATCAATATACATGAAACGATCATCTTCATCTTCTTCATCTTCTTGATTATTATTTGTCTTGAAGGGACAAATTGAAATAGCAGTTGTTGAAGTGAATTTATAAATCTTTGGTTGAGATTTTGAAGATTTATAAATGATATAAGGTTGTTTACCAGTAACAAACATTAAATCATTACCATTTAATCTTAATTTGGTTAATTTTCTTTCAAGAATTGTTGAATCTGGATAAATGTTTTCAGGTGCACCTGTTATAAGATTTAAATCTTCAATTTTAAAGAATTTATAATTTAAATTTGAATCTTTAAAAGTTTTATAAATTATTAATTCACCACCAATTGTTAATATAATTAAAAATTCTTGTTTAGAATATTTATCACCTAATGTTACCAATGAAACTTCTTTTATAAAAGGATCTGGAATTAAACCTTTTGGATTATCAAATTCACTTAATTCACTAATTTCAATCAATTTATTAATGTTTTTAAATTGATAAACTTTTTCATCATGATTTTTTTCAAATGTTAAAACTTGATTATTAACTGTTATAACAATGAAAACAGGATTCAATATATCAATGTCTGCTGTATCATCATCAATTTTCCTCTTTTTTGAAGTTTTTTTAGTAGTTAAAATATTGGATAATGAAATTGTACCAAATGTTAAAATTATTTCATTTAATGATTCAGGAAGTTTGATCTTATTCAATTTTTTACCATTTGAATCAATTTCAAATATTCTAATTTCACCTTTAGCATTTGTAATTAATACAAAAGGATCTAATATCACTGCACTTATAATTTCAAAATCAGCTTTAATTTGTAATAATTTCTTAAAATTAACATCAAATAGATAAATATTCGTTGAAGCAACTTGAACAATTCTTTTATTATTCCATAAAGTATCAATATTAATGGTTATATTGTTATTTTTAAAATCAAAACTTTGGAAAATCTTAAAATTATCATTAATTAAAAAGATTTCACTCTTGAAATTTGATAAATCTGTCGTGACAAGGAATTTATTTAATAGATTCCATGATTTATTAATATTATTGAATTTTAAAGTGGAATGAATCTTTGGTTTAATTGAAGGCATAAAACTTGTTAAATGACCAAATTTACCTTCTCCAGTTGCAGCAACAATAGAAACATCATCACGATTTGGATTTAAAAGACCTTGAATGAATGGTTCAGGAGATATTTTACCCATTGTAAAAGTACTGATTGGTCCATTGTTAATCAATGAATCAACAATTTCTAATTCAAATTCTTCAAATTCATTATTAATTGTAGATTCTTCATCATCATCATCATCATCATCTCCATATAAGTTATCATCATCTTTCATTGATTCATCAGGTTTTGTTATACCTGTTGTTGTTATTGTTGTCTCTTGTGATGATTTCACTGATTTTTGATTAATCTTTAATAATGGTGAATCTGAAGAACCAGCACCAACAAATAATAAATTTTCATGATCAATCTTGGTAATAGTTAATGGAGTATGACATAAAACTTGTTGATCTACCAAATGTTCAATTTTTAAACTTTTAATAGTTTTACCATCAAGTTTAAATTTTAATAAATTAAAACCACCTTTTTTATCAATAATTAAAATTTTTGAATTTGAAATCATTTCAATTTTACAATCTTCTAATTGAAGTTTCAAATCTGATTGATCTTCTAATTTCAATTTACTTATATCTTCATAATATTCATTCACTGCAATACCTTTAACATTACCAGAATTATCAATATGTATCACTTCATTTGATCCAACAAGTAAAGATCCATTTAAAGGAGCAGGTAATGCTTTCAAATACCATATATCATAAGGTAAATTCTCAACGTTTAAAATTGGTGTTGATGAACCAGTTGATAAATCTAATGATAAAACAGTGAAATTTACCGTATCTATTCTTTGTGTTAAATCTGATGCCCATGTATATCCATTGTTATAAAGCATTGCCAAGGTAGGATCTCTATAATTGTATAAAAATGAACAATCAATTATACTTGTGATGGAAGCTTCTAATTTAGAAACTGGAACTATTATAGAATTATTAAAAAATTCATTAATATTAGAATTATCATTATTATCAAATTCAAGATCATCATCTTGTTTAAATGGTAAAAAAGCCAATATATCATTATAAAAAACAAGTGATGCAAATCCATTAGGATCTAACCTCAGATTTGATTGTTTATGATATTCCATAGCATTGATATTCTTATTTTGGAATTCTAATTCATAAAAATGTAATGATTGTGTAGTGATATTAAATTTATCAACATCCCATGCAATAATTGATAATTTTGCAAAATTCGTCAACACAAGTAATTGATCAAGTGATGAATTAGCAACATGGATCGATTCCAAACCAATAACTTGACCATTCAATTTAATTTCATGTATTAATATTAATTTTTCTTTTTTGATTTGATATATCTGTAATATGGTATTCTTCACCACTATAAGATCCTTCGTTATCGTGCTTGTGAAGTTTGACGTCGTGGACAGCGTCACACGTGTTGGATCGATGAACTGGTCGTACACGTTCATCACAAACTATGTTCAATTGGGTGCTCGACGTTCAATGTTTACAACTGTGATTATATTCAAACCCTTTGGAAGAAAAATATTGGAAGACATCACATACTTTCGCGAAACTTTCAAGCTATAATTGGGGGGCACGTGACAATTTGAGCACAAGCACAAGGGGCTCATAACTACTTATGTATGTATATAAGAGGACAGATACTACAAATCACATTAATGGATTCCATAGAAGGTTTGAATATTGGTATAGATCATGTCAACATGATGGACTTGATTGATGGAAGTTTCACCTGTTGTTTTGAGTCTTCTGTGGGTTCAAGCTTGGAAACGTTAGGATGAGTTGTGAAAGTGACAGATGAGTTGGAATTGATAGGGTATTCATAATGATATTGATCAATTGAATTACTCTTTGGGATGGCATATGGATTGTTTGGTATTGATGTTACTGATAATTTATAATTTTCTGATGTGAAAAGTGAAGTTGTTGGTGATATTGAGGGAAGATCTGTTGTTTGTAATGGAGATGAGCTGTTTGATTTGAACGATAATGTTGTGTGTAGTGAAGATTGTGGGAATGAAGGTGTTGTGAGTGGTGATGTTTCGATAGCACTTGTGCTTGTGCTTGTGCTTGTGTCTGAAATTGATGAGGTGCTTTGTGATCTTTCCTCGAAATATTTCTGCACTTTGGCTTTCTCAACAGGATCTATTGAACTTGACCCAGTTGATGATCTTTTTCTTCTTTGTACTCTATTAAACCTTACCAAATTGTTATCAATCTCTAAATATACATCTTTGTCAGATGAGTGCTTTTGTGGCTTGACAACACGATGGATTCCTTTCTTCTTGAAATATAATCCACAAGCATTACAGATGTTACGACCCTTATCATCTTTTCTCCAGATCGATGTGTTGATGTTTTGACAATTGGCACAATGAATGATATTCAAATCTTTAATGTTGAGATCTTTAATGACGATCTTATTATCAACTGGGGTGTTTGATTGAAGTAACTCATCCAGAAGTTCTGTAGTTGTGAGTGAGTTTTTTTTAGATACCAATACAGTAGGTCTATGGACGTGTTTGGTCTTATAATAAAGACCGCAAGCGTTACATAACAACATCACTGAATCAGACTCAGTGTTGAGAGTTTTCCTCCACATTGGAGTTTCTGTTGTATGACAGTTATAGCATTGTGATAAAGGCATTGTAGTTATAGTTCACTATGATCGTATTCAACCAATATTCGTTTCAATGCTACAATGGCTGTGTTTATATACTTTGCAGGTTAAAATCTGCTCAATTGTGGATGAGCTAATTAAGAATTTCCATGTATCATGAGAAATGGGTATCTTACCGTATGAACGGCTTACACACTTGCCGGTGCCAGGTTCCAATACCTATTACATTTTAAGCAGACCGACAGCTCCACAACACTAATACTGAGCCGGGGTTCCATTCCGACGAGATGTTTACACACATTTAGTCGCGTTACCTTGACACGTCGTTAGTACGTACTTGTTACACATGTGACATGTCAAATACGCCGCCTTCTCCCGTATCTATTTTGTGACTCGATCTGTACCGATAAGCTCCTCTCTAATCAGTTATTACTAGTTCCGAGTTTAGTACACAGTTGGCCCACGCACAGAAACGCAATTGGTACACAATTTAGTTGACAAATTGACAAGCTGAAATTGCAAATTATATCATCATCATCATCATCACCGATCAAAGCTGATTAGTTCACAGATGGCAATTTGATTAATTCTGTTGTGGAATGGCGTAATTCCCTGACAAATTTGAGTTTGACAGGTTTTATTTGTGGTGGCTGCATTTGGATATTTTTTGGAACTTGGGACATTTGGGCTGCACCTCGCGGGGGGAAAAACAAAATGTTGTGGGACTAGATCTTGCCGATATAAGGACTCTGAGACTCGACGATTTCAGTCTGGAGGAGACTGGAAGTCAATAAGAGGGACTAAATGGGAAATGGGAGCCCCAAGGACTCTCGCGAATTGGTGTCTGGGTGTTTCAGGCTACTTGCTCAACGTTTTTGGAGTTGTAAGACAAAAACATAAACAAACAAAGAGTTACAACGTGGTGCTCTTGATTCTGTCGATAAGTTGGGGGATGGAAACCATAGACGTACATTCCAAATCCTTTGTGGTCAAATGGATCCAAATTCCAGACAATTCGACGGTCATTTTCCAGTTGAAACCGATCAAGAAGTCCATTAGCTTTGGAATTTATAGATCATCGGAAGCTAATTTGAATTCCCCTTATAGTCTCAGTGTTGATAACCATGAGCGGAAGAACAGTTCATCAAGTTCTTTACAGAGAAGAAGATCCAATACAAGTCTTTCCATGTCATTGGATGAGAGACTTAAACAATCAGCATTAAATAAAGTTGAATCTTATGGCACATTAAATGGGAATGAGTTGTTCAAAAATGAATTAAAAGTGGAAAAAGGTGGTATATTTGCATTCATATTTGATAACACACGTTCTAAAAGTTATTCCAAGAAGGTGTTATTCAATAAATTCTTCATTTCAGAAGAACCTAAACATCATCTATCATCCTCAAATTCATCACTCAACCTCGCTAATCAATTACACCCTGCTAAAGGTCAATTCTTACAAGGATATCTATTGAAAAAGAAGCGTAAGAAGCTACAAGGGTTTACAAAGAGATTCTTCATCTTAAATTTCAAATACAACACATTATCATATTATTTGAATGAGAACTCTTTGAAAACGAGAGGTGAAATGCAAATCAATATATCAACCATCAGTGCTTTCAAAGATGAAGATACGATAGTGATAGATTCAGGAATGGAAATTTGGATGTTGAAAACTTTAAATAAAGAAGATTGGGATAATTGGATTAATGCTCTTGATTTCATCAAATTGAATCATAATACTCATTCTGCTCCTCCTGTCCAGGATATTCTTCCCACAGCAGAGACATCTACTGGAGCTCATAGTCCATTAAGCATTATTGACAGTCCTGTCACTGCAACTCCATTCAATCCAGACAGTACCACTGATGAATCAAGAAATCTACATCAAATCAATGATAAAATATCCAATTTAACTTCATTATTGAGTTCAATATCAACCAATGACACAACCAAATTATCTGATGCTAAAGCCGAGTTGAATGATCTGTCGGTGTTTGTGAAGTCTTTACTACCATTGGATAACATCCCATCAGTCTCGCCTCCAAATTCCATCTTTAGTCAAGATTATTTTGATGCAATTGATACAAAAGTAATGGATGATCATGTTTTTTTACTTCCTGGTCAACAAGATTCTGAATTCAGTGTTGATGAACTATCAGATGATGATTCGCTTAGTGTTAAAGGGAATGAGGTTAGCAGTTTCCAAGATGATTTGTCTCCTTTACCGATTTCATTCCCAGTAAAGAGAAGAAATGATATTCCAAAATCGACATGTCAACCACCGAGTATGTTTGCATCTTTGAGAAAGAACGTTGGGAAAGACTTGTCTACTGTTTCCATGCCTGTTACATTGAATGAACCTATAACCATCCTACAGAAGATTGCTGAAGCTTTTGAACATTCTTATCTATTGAATGAAGCTGCTTTGGAACAAGATGATAAAATAAAACTTTTAAAAATTGCTACATTCGCTACATCAAGTTTAAGTGCTTCAAGATCAAAAGAAAGAAATTTGAGAAAACCATTCAATCCTATCCTTGGTGAGACATTTGAATACGTCTCCGATACTCATGGTTTTAGATTAATTGGTGAAAAAATCAATCATAGACCACAAATATTTGCATTTCATGTCGAGTCTAAAGATTGGGAATTGTCACTAACTTTGAACCCTGAACAAAAGTTCTGGGGTAAATCAATAGAGCTGATAAATAAAGGTTCTGTGAAACTGATCTTAAAAAACACGAACGAGGTCTTTAAATGGAGTCAACCAACAGCATTGTTAAAGAATATCATTACTGGTGATAGATATTCTGAGCCTGCTAACTCAATCACAATCTCGAGTTCAATTGGTTTGAAATCCATAGTCGAATACAAGAAACCAACAGGTGGTAGTTTGTTCTCTGGACCAGCTAGAAGTGAAGATCTCCAGATTAATCTATACAATGAAAAAGGTACAAAACTTGACGTATTTGCAGATGGTCAATGGACTGATTCAATTTCAATCAAGGACAACAAGGGCCTTGATGAAAAAATCTGGGAGGCTTCCAAACTCTTAGCAAATGAAAACATCAAATGGGGGTTCACTGAATTCGCAGCAAACTTGAACGAAATCACAACCATTGAACATGATTTCATCCCACATACAGACTCGAGATATAGACCAGATGTCAGATGTTATGAAATTGGTCAAGTTGAAAATGCTGAACGTTTGAAGTTGGAAATTGAACAAAGACAAAGAGAACAAAGAAAAATTTTGGAAGATGATGGAAAAGTCTACGAACCAAATTTTTTCAAAAAGACTGGTGATTTACAATATGAAATTATTACAGGGAAGAAGAACTACTGGGAAAGAAGAAAAGGATTCAATTGGAAAGATTTGAATGAACTTTGGTAATTGGGCAGATAGATGTTATCGTTACTTTCAATATATATATATCAAAATGGGTCTTCATATGGATCTTCCTCATCATAATCATCATCTTTTTCAAATTCGTAAACTATAGCACCACCTTCTGCGAAATTCTGAGCATCTAGGAATGGTAACTCTACTGATTCTTTTGCAAGTTTTTGCTTTGATGACGTTGTCAAATTGAATGTAGTCAATCCTTTCAATAATTCAGAATCACTGATCACTTCTGTTGGAGTCTCAATGATTTGAGTGTATTCATGCGTCACCGTATTGATTTGAAACTTGTACGTTAGTGATCTTCCTGACTTCCGACGTGATACCAAGTTGATCTTGAAGATCTCATTATTCAGACCTCGTACGACTTTCAACTTGTTCAGTTCTTGTAAAGTTTCTTCATCCTCTATAGGCAGGATTTCAAAAATTGATGAAGCGATGAATGATAAGATCTTGAATGCATTAGGATAGCTTGTGAATGAACTTTCTGCATCAGGGAGTGAAGTATGGAATGTCGTTAGAACAGTGACATTAGGTCTGATTATGGATGTGATAAATTGTGAGATATGTTCAGTAGAGATATAATTGATTGAATCGATAATGATAAAGTTTTTTCTTGCTGGATCTAAAACAGACTCAATAGCCTCGATGACTTTCTTCACGGATAGTTTGTCTGCTTGTATGAAGTTGACACATGGTTTTGTGAAAGTTTCATAAGAAACGTATATCAAATTAGTAGTGTCAGGAAGATAATGTAAGAATTCTTGCACTAGATAGTACGAAGATTGGGCGATGGTGTCCTGGATTAAAAGCAGAGGGGAGGATTCCTTCAGTGTGAGAAGTCTGTTCAGCAGCACAGAAGAGCTTTGAGTGGAGCTTGTCATGATTTGTTTTGTATTTTACACAGCTTTGATTGAAGAGATGAGTAGTAACAATATTTTCATTTCGACCTCGATCAAAAGAACATCGCTTCAAACCATTTCCCAAAAGAAGTGTTGAATCTCAGTACAATTAAACGACACTCAACGGCACCAGCAGTCCCAGACATTACAATGAAGATGATTGTTATCTCAACACATCACTTTTCTTTTAATATGAGCTCTTCATACTCCCAGTTTATTTTTATTTTGAAGCAATAATGGGATCGGTCTTTAATACAGGTCACAATTCGATACACAACACTAAGCTAGTGTACCCTACGATCATACTCTCAATATCATTAATGCCATCATCTATTCAAGAGTAATAACCACTTACTCTCTGAAGAGTGGACATGTCTATTGCTTGACCATCTAAGAAACTGAAATCCAAGTCAGGCTGTTCCTGATTCACCGTGTTATCATCATAATAAGTGGGCTCTGCCATATAATTCAAGTTGAAAGACGCAGTTGTGAGCTGTGGATTGATTGTGAACTCTTTACCCTCTCTTAAACCCTTTCCATCGAACACGTTGCTCACCAATAGTGACTTGTCCCCTTTCAACACTTTCTCACTCTTATCTGAATGATACAATCGATTCACATATATGGTGATCTTTCTTGCTTGATATTCTAACACATCTTCATGATCAATGAAAAGATCATAATCTGTCGGTCCAGAAGTCTCCAATAAGTTGCATGGATTACTCCCCATTCCATAATCAGACTCTGAACCATGGCTAGAGGTGGGTATTATCCCAGGATAACAGTTTGTCAACCATATATCTGGATCTAATGGATTTGAAGATGAGATGGCATACACTGGGATGTCTTTCAACCATTCATTGACTTTCTCTTTCGATGGCATGTTGGGTGAAGCTCTTGGGTTAAATGATTCAGGAAACATATCTTCATTGGATTCGAGTGCGAATTGCTGAAGTAATTCTTGTTGATGGTTATAATGAACTGAGATTTGATTTTGTGTTAACCGAGATTTGACATGTTCATATGAAAACTGGTTCATAACTGGTAAGATGATTGGGGTCTGATCATTGTACTCAATGTTGTCCATGATATCTTTGGGCGTCAATTGATCTTGTGCTAATGGGAATGATGATAGTGGGAAACATGGGACGTTTGACTTGTTTTTGTTGATGTTTAAGATATTTGATTGATCTTTGAATTGTTTATGAGCACCTGACTGTAACCTGGATGTATACCCATTCATAGCACCTTATACACCACACAACAACCACCAACACTATCTGTTTGTGTAGTGTAGATTAAATAATAACCTATGTTGACCCACCCAGTTGATATTACAAATGATGTTGAGATCTCTCTCTACAAGCAAGAAAAGATAGTGAATATGATCTGAAAATTCCCAATATACATCTGTGCACGCTGCACTCTAAATTAATACCTTCCATTTGTCCTCTCTATACCACTGCCTTTTTTGTTTTCCATGTTGGGGTCAGCCAGTACTCTTTTTGTGTCATCAACTTAAATTATAGCTTTTGTGTCATAGTACTCTGAACAAGAATGTCACAAACATGGATAATGCCAAACAGACACAAATACCGGTAGGACCATAACGATCATCATAATTGGCAACGACTTTCGATCTGATACTGATGACTCTCCACATGTACATGATTGTAGCGTAAATGATAGTAGCAACGGTAGTTAAGAAAAATCCAACAGAAGCAGCTAATGCGACTCTATCACCAAAACTTAACAATGTTGTTGTGGTTGCACTTAACACTAATGCAATAGAAATCCAACTCAAATATGTTCTTTCAGTAGCGAAATAAACTTTTGGTTCAACTCTAACTGGAACACAAATTCTTTTACCTGGTGGAGCAGCAAATTTAGACTCAAAGATAGTATCTCTGGACACTTTGTAGACGTTATCATCAGTGAAGAAGTCCTCAATAGTCTTGGCGACTTTGCGGTATGTATCAATCACAGGATTTCCAGATAATTTTGGTTGGGATGGTTGTGCGTTATTGTTATTGTTAGTCAATAATGGTGCATTTTCAGAATCACCAGATGCGTTTGGAGTGGCTTGATTTCCATTTCTAACTGAACCGAATTGTGAACCAGCTAATTCTTCATCATCTAAGTATTCACCACTCGAGGTGTTGGCATTGGATCCAATGGTGTTTCTATATATACCAATCTCGTTTCTCAAGATTGGTTTTCTAATATCAACATCCATTTGTGGTAACCAAAATGGAATCAAATCGATTCTTTCAGGTAATAATGTAGCAACACCATGGATGAACTTGGAGAATTTTGGAACAGCTTCAACTAAATGACAACTAATAAGGTTTCTAACCCATTCTGGTGGTTCTTGACCTAATTGAGTTTGTAATTTAACTTCCAAGACAGCATATGGGAATCTTTCAACGTCTTTTGGTGGTAATTGGTTGAATGGCCAGTCAACACCGATATCCATTCTTCTCCAGTTACCTCTAGTTCTATCATGACCATCAAAGTTATCTTCTCTGACCATGGTCAATTCAGTATCTAAAGAAATACGAACTCTGGCATCACCTGGCAATTGAAATGCAGTTCTGTTATAAAAAGATCTAACAACTGGTCTTAGTCTCTTTTTAAGCACAGTGTATTGAGTTTCAGCAGCCAAAGCTTCCAAGTTTTCAATTTCTTTCAATGATTTTTTACCATCTTTTCTGGCTTTTTCAAATGCTTGTGGAACAGTGTATTCACCTTTCATGAATGAATTGACATGTCTTTCTTTCAGTGGGAATCTAGCCTTCACAGATTTTTCACCAGTCCAATCTTCTCTATGTGTTTTTCTTTCAACAAAGATTGTGTCTGATGACATACCACCATACCATCTGAGTCTATGAGCTTCTGCACCTTCGTCTTTTCTCAATCTACCGTAGTATAAATCGAGGTTCTCATTATCATAGTAAATGGACGTGATAGCAGCATCTTCTCTATCGAATTCTTTATCACTGTTGAAGACCAAGACAGGTAAATGTTTCAAAATGATCAATTTAACTTCAGTGATGTTATCTGGATGGACCCAGTATTTAGTAGTTTGACGAACGAAATTCTGTTGACCACCACCAGCAGCAGAATCACCTTTCACTGGATTACCTCTAGTTCTAACAAGATCATATAATTCTGATAATTTGACCACTAATGAATCATAGTTATCTTTGAAAAAAGGTTTAGTATCGAGTCTGACTTGGAAAACAGGTTTCAAATTCCATTTAGTTTGCTTATCATGCTTCTTGATGATCTTTTGGAACCCTGTATAATTCAATCTAGTGAATTTAGCCAAATCGTGGACATCGGCAATGATATCACTTAATTCTTCCTCGAGGTCTTCAAAGTCTTGCTCCAAAGGAGACTCCTCCGAGTCAATTGAACCAATCACCTGCGACACCGAGCTCTCAGCTCCCTTGATCCTTCTAGAGATCTCTCCGTTCTTCACTTTCTGGAAAGTGTAGACCTTATCCAGCTCAGCTTCCAGCGATGTGAGGAAATCCTCCTCCAATTGGTTGCTCCATTGGTTGTTGTTTGACTTTAAGCCCGTCTTTAGCTCTTTTTTCAGGTCATCATAAGCCAGGTAGTAGAAGTTGTAGTCTCTGATCAGAGAGCTCTTCAAGTGCTCACCGAACTTCATCTCAACAACAGCAGCGTGTTTCTAGAAAAGATGTGATCCAAAGAGACAAAACTGGCTGCTTTCAAAGTTTTTATTCAGCTTCGAAGCACTTTCTTTATTCAGCTGCTGCTGCCAGTTCCACGTGGTTTATCTTCTGAGCTGTTTCCTCATCCGGAAGTCTGCCTATTTGGGCTGTTTACGAATGATTTATTAGATTTATATTATTTGATTATGTCAGCGATGTGAACTTTTTTTATTTTGTACTTCATCTCTAAACTCTTTGACATTTGATGAGCTTAGTAGTTCTGTGGGATTAAGATGAAGGTATGTACTATGTGATATGTGTATTGAATGTATCTAACGAATGAACAGGTCGAAGTACCAAGAGAAAAACTTATGTCAAATTTCGAGGTGTTCCAACACCTCAGAGAGATACAACTTCAAAACAACTGGATCAGACCAGAAGTCACGCCCGAGAACATGAATAAACAATATAGAAAAGTACACAACCATGATTTAGAGACGGTGACGTCTGAAGTGACATCATTCTTGCAAAAGACAAACATAGAAGATCAAAGCGTTGAAAAGATAACGAATATCATGACCGACCTATCAAGATTTGAACTTGAAAAGATCGAAAAACTACAAATTTTGAATTCATGTCCTCATTCACTTGTTACACTATATGCCATTGTTGAAGAATGTGACCAAAGATTCACAGAAGACCAATGCAATGAGATCTTAGAGATAATAAACAAATACTTCCCTTCAAAAGATGAAGATGGAGATATTGAACTAGATGATGAACAATACGATGAGAATCAAGTTTTAGAAGAGTGAATAATCAATCATGCAATCCTATATAAACTTTCTATTGCCCTTGTTTACGGACACCACTGACGATATCATCAACTCTTAATAACAAACAAGCACTTTCAATGGCTGTTTTTATACTTTGTTGTTTAATAACTTCTGGTTCCCAAATACCATATGAATTCATGTCAACAACTTTACCATTCTCACCATCAATACCATATGTAAACTCTCCCTTTGCATGTTTTGCTCTTAGTTGTGCCAAGATTCTGATTGGATTACCACCAGCATTTTGAATCAATGTTCTTGGAATAACTTCAAAAGCATCAGCAACGGCTTGATATGGCCATTGTTGAACACCTTCAATGGTTTTAGCCTTTTCACTTAATTTCACAGAAACGGCCATTTCTGTAGCACCACCACCTGGAGATAAACTTGGTTCGAATATCACATTACGTGTAACGGCCATGGCATCTTGTAAATTTCTTTCAATCTCATTCAAGATATCTTTAGATGGACCTCTTAAAACAATGGTACATGCTAATGGATTTGAACATTCAGTTAAGAATGAGAAATATTCATCACCAATTTGTTCAACTTTGAATAAACCACATTTAGTACCAACATCAGTTTCACGAAGATCTTCAATTCTATTAACAATGGTAGCACCAGTGGCTCTTGAGATTCTATTATTGTCGGATTTTTTGGTTCTTCTTAAAGCTGAAACACCACCTTTTAATAAATAATGTTGAGCTAGATCAGAAACACCCTTTTCAGTAATAACTAAATCTGGTTTGAAACTTAATAAAGTTTCACACATTTCTTTAACTTGTTCTTCTTCAATTTGTAGAATTCTATTCCAATCTTCTTCTCTTGTAATTTCAATATTTGTTTGAGATTCACCTTTTTTATACTCTAATGGACAATCCAATAATATAACTCTTGGGTTCTCTATGTATCTTCTCATTTTTGGATGAGTGACATCTTTGTTCAGAAGAATACCATTTAAAACTTCACTATCTTCGATTTCACCACCTGGGATTTTTTCAACTCTAGCATATCTTTTAGTATCAATTTCTTTATGATCACCTTCTTGGACAAGAACAGTCTTGACGGCTTTCAAAGAAAGTCTGCACATTAAGTCAGACCATTTGTTGATATATTTAGTACCAATTGAAGCAGCAATCAATTTAACCATAGCTTCATCATTATCGATATCAATTGGTCTAGAAACTTCATGGATGATTTCCAAAGCATCACTCAAGGCTTGTTTCAAAGCTTGAATGATTATAACTGGATGAATGTTTTTCTCAATATATGGGAAAGTTTGAGCCAAGATTTCACCGGCTAAGATTATAACTGTAGTGGTACCATCACCAACTTCTTCATCTTGAGTTCTACTTAATTCAATCATTGATTTAGCAGCTGGATGAGCAACGTCGATCTCTCTTAAGATAGCATGACCATCATTTGTAAGCACAATACCACCCATTGGATCCAATAACATTTTCAACATAGCTTTTGGACCAAGACATGTTCTAATGATATCAGAAACGGCTTTGGCAGCGGTGATATTGGAGATTTGAGCCTCACGACCGGTCTGTCTGTCAGCAGACGTGTCTTCATCAATTGTTAGTACCATATATCACTATGACTAGAAAGTAAAACTCACTCATGAAAACAACTGGAGCCTGCATTTTCTTTGTTTACTGTTTTTCGTTCAATTGAAAAGGTCAAGTTTTTGTTGATTTCGACAAATTTTAATTTTCATTCAATTTTCGTGTTTTTTGATGGCGATTTTTTTTATTTATTTATTTGATAATTCGCGAATAGTTATATAACAGAATGATGTTAGGTACAAGTTCGCGGGTGAATAATGCAAAAAAATCTTTCAATAAAACCATCATAAATTTGATTGATCAAGACAATTTTGCACTGTTTTGATAAGTTTGAAATCATAAGATGGTCTCAATCACCGAAAGAATCCAACAGATCCATCTGGAACTATCCAGAACACAAAAGAATAAAGCCACAGAGTACCATATCGGGCTATTGAAGGGTAAATTGGCCAAACTACGTCGTGAACTACTAGAACCAGCTCCAGGATCATCAGGTTCAGCAGGACAAGGTTTTGAAGTACAAAAGAATGGTGATGCGAGAGTCGTACTAATTGGGTTCCCATCTGTTGGTAAATCATCTTTTTTATCCAAAATCACAAAGACTAAATCAGAAGTTGCAAGTTATGCGTTCACCACTTTAACATCTGTCCCTGGTGTGTTGGAATATCAAGGTGCTGAGATCCAAATTCTTGATCTTCCTGGTATCATTAATGGTGCTGCCGAGGGTAAAGGTCGTGGTAGACAAGTCGTTGCTACTGCTAAGACTGCTGATTTAGTGTTGATGGTTCTTGATGCTACTAAAGGTGCTAATCAAAGAGAGATTCTTGAAGGTGAATTAGAAAGTATTGGTATAAGATTGAATAAACCCAAACCAAACATTTATTACAAAGTCAAGAGTTCTGGAGGGATCAAATACAGTTATACATCTCCACCAAAACATCTTGATGAAAAGATCGTTATTGGTCTATTGAGAGAATATAGAGTTCATAATGCAGATGTTCTTGTGAGAGATGAGAACGTTACAATTGATGATTTCATAGATATTATCAATGATTCTCATAGAAAATATGTCAATTGTTTATACGTCTATAACAAGATTGATGCTGTGTCAATAGAAGAAGTTGATAGAATTGCAAGAGAACCAAACACAGTGGTGATGAGTTGTGAGATGGATCTTGGAATAGAAGACGTTACAGAAGAAATATGGTATCAGTTAGATTTGTTGAAACTATATACAAAGAGAAGAGGAGTCGCAGTCAATTTCAATGATCCAATGGTTGTGAGAAATCATAGCAGCATTGAAAACGTTTGTGATTCCATTCATAAGGATTTCAAATCTCACTTCAAATATGCGTTGGTATGGGGATCTTCAACGAAACATAACCCACAGAAGTGTGGTTTGAATCATTTAATTCATGATGAAGATGTGGTATCGATTGTTGCCAAATAAAATTAATGATTTTGAAAAGGATTATTTACTTATACCTCTTTTTTCCAAAAAGTCTTTAGCTTCGTTGATCTTTGTAGCAAGGTATGGACTACCACCTTTATCTGGATGGTTGGCCAACATGATTCTTCTATGTGTTTCTTTTAATTTTTTCTTACTTAAAGTTGTTTCTTTCAAGTTTAAAATTTGTAAAGCTTCTTTTGCACTCATCTTATTACCAAATCCTCCTTTGAAAAAAGCTTTACCATTAATACCCGGCTGACTTGATCTGATGGATCCAGCAGCAACATAGGCGATAGCAAAAGCACCGATACCAGTCAATATAGGATGGTTACCTAATGTTTCAAATGTTTTATCAAAGTAGTAGTCCATTGTACCTTGTTTTGGACCATTTTGCTGTTGCTGTTGCTGTTGCTGTTGCGGTATCTGCTGGTCAAACTGGATCTGCTGTGATGGCTGTGCTCCCTCGCCAGGGATCGGAAGTGAAGGGATCTCAATAGAGTTGGACATCTTATTATATTTCTAGATAATTCTTCACCAAAAATCAATAAGTTTCAATGATTTTAATGAACCATAATTCTAAATTTTTGTTCATTCGTCCAATTTTCGCGAATTTTCAAGTATTTAATTATTCAAAAATAAAAGAAAATATCCCAAAACAGTAATTACCTGATCTGGACACCAAAAAAGAAGAAAAAAAAAATTTATATGTAAAAATTTGTATACTGAAAAATTTAAAGCGATGAGCTACACAACGTATTTATTTCCTCTTTGAAACTCATCAAATAACAATTATAATCGACAGTTTGAAATGAGAATCGTCGCCTGTCATTTCTGCTCTGCACCATGCTACCCGGGAAAGGGTATAATGTTCGTGCGTAACGACTCCAAAGAGTTTAGATTCTGTCGTTCAAAGTGTCACAAGAACTTCAAACAGCGTCGTAACCCAAGAAAATTGAAATGGACTAAAGCTTTCAGAAAAGCAGCTGGTAAAGAACTTGCTGTGGATTCTACTTTGACTTTCAGTGCTAGAAGAAACGTCCCAGTTCGTTACAACAGAGATTTAGTCTCTACTACTCTAAAGGCTATGGCTAGAGTTGAAGAAATTAGACAGAAACGTGAAAGAGCATTCTACAAGAACAGAATGAAAGATAACAAAGATAGACAACTAGCACTAGATAAGAAACTGGTTGAAAGTAATCCAGAACTATTGAGAGTAAGAGAAGTTGAAATAGCCAGAAAATTGGAGAAAGAAAGAGCTAAAGAAGAAAGAATTGTTGAAGATGAAGACGAGGAAGAACAACTTGAAAGTGATGAAGAAATGGATATTGAATCTGAAGAAGAATCAGAAGAAGAACAGGAGGCTGTTAAACAGAAGATTGTTCTTAAAAACAAAAACAAAAAACGTGCTCAACGTGTCTTTTAAACAATAGATTTCAATCATCATCATTATCATCATCAATACCGTGGGTAAATCTGTTTTGTGTACATTATTTAATTAAACTATGTGGGTTTTTATTATACATATTTTTGGTCATCTTAAGACATTCTTATCGGGTAGCCTTCCCGCTTATGTACATTTCTTCTGTTTCCCCATGACATTATCGTTGACTTGATGATAGTTGGGTAGGCTATCTATCTCAAAACAGCTTCATTAGGTAGTTTCTTGAAAATTGCAACAAATCCACCACCAACCATTCTCGTACCGACTTTTGGTCTACACACCACACCTTCCTCATTTGTTGCTCTAATCATAGTGAATCTTGTATCCCATTCTTGTAAACCACCTCCGATACCGGGTACCAATTGAATGGTTCTAATATGTGTCAATTTGATCTTTGATTCTTTGACTTCTTTAATTACATCTAATAATTGTGTAACTGATGGACTGAACACTATCAATGGACAGTCTTGTTTCAAGTTCTTAGATATCTGGTCAATATTTGGAACAATGTCTGCCATGTCAAGGAAACAACCACTCAAGAATCCATCTTTATCTAATTCGGTTGTATCTTCATCATATTTCTCTAATGATTTCCACTGATCACTTTCCAACAACCATTCTTTTGGAGATGGAGCAATATGGAACTCAACATCATTCTTGTACATTCCTCTCTTGAAATTTTCGACATTCTTACGTCCTCTTGTTGAATGAGCTTCGTTACAATCAATAGAATGTAAAATAGCACCTCTGACACCAAACTTGTCATAGAAACAATTCCCAGCATGGATTCTCGCACATATAGCCAAAGTCAAAGATCCATGACCTGTACCGGCTTCTAGGAACTGTAGTGGTGAATTAACAAGCTTATTATCTTCTGTCAATTCTGGGAAGTCAACATGCAAATCAGCCAAAGTCACAATCGAAGCTGAATCAAATGGATAAATCGGTTGTGCAGCTCTCTTAGTCATATTGATATAATCTTCTGTTGAAACATGTGTCACGATATATGAGTTATCATCTTTAGACTTGACGATATTCCGTGATTTTAAACCAACAATAGAATCATGAGTGATGTTATCTGAACCAATATTAATCTTTCCACCTTCACTTAACGGCTCACTCATCCACAATCTATCACTTCTGACTATCGATCTCACAAGAACGGTATCTCCTTGACGGAAACTCCCGAAGAATCGTCTCAGTAACATCAATAAGTCCGGTTTCGAATACAGATTTCTATCAAGCGATGAGCATGCATGGAAATATTTTTGTGTATAAAGTGAAGTTGCTCATAACCGAAAGAAAATCGGCTTAAAATTCATAGATCATTTAACCAGATTTGTTTGCTTTATAAATAGAGTCAGTTTATGTGATGTCACAACTGCTGGTGGACATTTCTCAATTGAAGTCATTACATAAGGAGAATCATACAGTGAAAGTTCGTATTTTGGGAACATTACTAGAATATGAACCACTTGAACGATGTATTCTGATAAAATCAGTAAATCTCCTATCTAAAGACACAGACACGATACGATTGTCTCTTGAGTTGATACAGTTGACCAATACAGATTTTGCATCTGCAGGAACACTGATTGATGCGAATTGTTTATATGATGGGAAAAAAGTGGTGATTTTGTCAATAAGGTTATTAGATGATCAAGATTTCATCAATCATATAGATACGTTGAAAGAATTAGCTACAATGAAGGATGAAAAAGTATCATGATTGTTTCATATTCTATTTATATATTACATACCTCCCAAGAATTGATCCCAGATTGCATCACTTGAGATTTGATTCATCAATTCGAAGATTCTTTGTTGTTCCATGTCATTCGCAGGTGCTGAAGGTGGAGTTGATAAACTTGGATAATTATAGAGATCTTCTGGAGTTTGTCCGGTTTCAATTGGTTTTTGAGGTGGTTGTTGTAATTCAACTGGTGATTTCTCGTTAAGTTTTTGGAAAAATCTTTCAATGTCTTGGACATCTGTTGTTTGAATTGCTTCTTTTGGTTGTCTATTTTCAAACTTGAGTCTAATCATGGCTAATGAAAGGATTTCAAAGATCTCGACACATGGAGATGCAGCTTCACAACTTTCAACTAGTGAGTTCAACACTTCAATAACAACTCTTGTCAAGGACTCGAATTCTGGTAAGTCAATCAAATTATCTGGTGAATTATAGATTGAGTAGAAGAATGAAGTACCAGCCATGAATAAGTTATGAACAGCCGACCAGGTATAATTAATAGTCTTGGATTTATAAAACTCAGAATAACAATTAATAATTCCTTTGGATGATTCGAATAGGATCTGTAAAGTTGAATTGTTTGGTCTTGAATTCTTTGGAGTGACACCGAATAATAACAATTTTGTGTGGTAGTAGTTCAGCTTAAAGAACTCGAAGTTGAAGTTGGAGTTCGCCTTTCTTGATGTTTTCAATGGGATTTGCTTGAACCACTGATCCAGCTGATTGTCAATCTTTAATTTCCAGTCGTTCAGATTGGAATAGTATCTAGGTAGTGTTGAACTTGTGAAATATAGCACACCCAATATCTCAGCTTGAATTCTCCGTATCTTGAAGAAGTTGATAGAGATGGTCTTGTATGTTGGAAGTGAATTTGTCGGGCATTGATAATCTTGTTGTTCGTTAATGTTGATCAAACAATCATCCAAGTCAACTGGAAATTTAGTGGAGATACTTTCCTCGGGTATACCGAATGGTCTTCCCAAATACACACAAATTTGACGATCAAGAGAGTAAGCACACCAGAACAATCTTCTTCTAAGATCTTTTACATACGGAGTGAATTGATCATTCAGTTTTTCCGTATGAAGACCCAAGTCAACGACCAATCTCAAAGCTGTGCCTAAAACATACCAAACACCCGGCGTGGAAGGTCTCATGATGGAATATAATGTCAATAGCAACAATCCTTGTAAACATTCAAGTCTATCTTCACTTTGATATATTGACTCCACAAATTCCATAGCCTGTCTTTTAAAAGAATTTGAAGTTTCAGGATTGTACTGCAGTAGATTAATGGATGAAGAGATTGAAAAAATCAAGTTTAGGAAAAACAATGGTTTGTGAAATCTCTCATCAACCATATCCTTTGTGAGTTCAGAGTATCTATGTTGTTGATATTCATGATAATAAGTCTCTTCTGGAGCAATCGGGGAATTATCTAGATTCATCTTGGTGTAATTGGAAGCAAGCTTTACATCTGGTGATAGATTACCATAGACTGGTTTGAAGTAATTATCAACAAAATATTCCCTATGAAGAACTGGTAATTGGGTATTTGATTGCTCGAAATATGACTTTATCATGAATTCAGCTGTTGCTTTCGAAGGTAGGTTAGTGGTGATGGTTTTTGGTGTATGTTTGGGCACTCTTGTCGTGATGGAGTTGTTCTCATTGATGGATGATGGATGAAACCTCACTGCAGTGAATAACAATTTAGCAAACGATATACCAGAAGAATCACCTATGTAAAAGTTCAATCCATTCGAGTTAGTGGATGGGACAGATAAATTAAGAGTAGACCTGATAGAGTAGTCATCGTTAAAGGTATCATTTTGTATAATCTTCGAGGATGATGCCGCAAGACCAATCGGTGCCTGAGACGGGGTTGTCCCAGCAGATGATTCACTTTTAACAGTGCCGACATTAAGAGGGCTATCACCAGGACTAACCCCATTCTGTTTAAGCAGCGCTTCCAAATGTGTGATCTTATCCTCAAGGTATATCACATAGGATCTAGGGACCTGTCTCCCCGTAGCAGGGTCCAGCCCGACACAGGGAATCCCAGCCTTGTCACACCTCGAGCACGAAGGAAAGTTCTGGTCACATTTTGTTTTCTTCTGGCGACATCTCTGACATGCAGCGATTGTTCTAGATATTCCCACAATTGATGACGACGGTCTGGACGTCTTTTCGAGCGAGGTCGAGGGCCCCGGACTCCCACCAGTCTCTTCTGCTTTGCGTTTTCTGCCCATTCCTTCTGATCACGAACTGATTCGTAAAGTGGCTGTTTTGCTGTTTGTTTGTTTATTTATTTGATTGTGGAAGGGTTTTTTTTTTTTTTAATTTGATTGTTATCGTCTGGGGACCGCCTGAGCCTGAGCCTGAGCCTGAGCCTGAGCTTGAGCTTGTAGATTATTTACACGTGCTCATAACCTTTCCATTTTGGGACAGCCCCCGAATCAACACACTAATTTTTATCGGGTTTTGTGAATTTGTTAAGATTCAACAAAAAATGCACTGAAAATTCGAGAAATCAACAAGATAATTCAGTCAAATCACACAAATAGAACCCAAGTTAGAATGACTACTTACGTCAAGATCGTCAAGGTACGTTTCCGCTCATGTTCCCTTTCTTTTTCCCAAGTTTCCCGCTAACAATTGACCAGGGTGCCACCAAAATCAAAGTATGTGTCCTCTCCTGGATTACAACAATCAATACAGCCTCCATCCATCTAGTACTAACAACAACTTAACAAATAGGTCGCGGCCCCGAAGCCAAAGTACATTGAGCCCATCATAATAGCAACAGCTGACCATGCCGAATTCAAGACTGTCATGACCGCTTTATATGATCGTTTGGGCGAGACTGCCTGGTCCATCGTCTTCAAGGCACTACTGGTACTACACATCATGATAAGAGAAGGAATGAAAGACACCACTTTAAGCTACTTGGGAAAGCACCCGGAGTTCTTCAACATACCTCACATGAAGCAAGCGAAGGGTTCCGATGCGAAGAGCTTACTTCGTTATGCCAAATATCTCGCCGTCAAGTCCAAACAGTACCAGGCTACCAAAACAGATTATGTCAGAGATGAACAGGAGAATAAGAACAAGAAATCAACAAGACTGAGAAACTTGTCGGTTGAGAAAGGTCTGCTGAGAGAAGTGGAATCCATTGAGTCTCAGATTGAAGCTTTGTTACGTTGCAAATTTGCTGAAGCAGAGATAAACAATGATATCGTCTTGACCTGTTTCAGAATGTTGGTCAATGATCTATTGAATCTCTTCCAGGCACTTAACGAAGGGGTCATCAACATCTTGGAACATTACTTTGAAATGTCTAAATATGATGCTGAAAGAGCTCTGCATATCTACAAGGATTTCGTTGTTTTAACAACTGACGTTGTGAACTATTTGAGAGTTGCAAAACATTTGGAATACGCCACAAAATTGCATGTTCCAACTATCAGACATGCTCCGACTGCATTGGCCAAGAGCTTAGAAGAATATTTGAATGACAAGAACTTTGAAGTCAACAGATCGCAATATTTGGCTGAACAATCACTAAAATCGAACCCAATGAAGCCAATTGATAGTAAATCCACCACTCAATCAGAGCAGAAGTCTCAGTCTCAATCACAATCACAACTACAACCTCTACAGTCTCAGCCAACTATGTCGATCTCAAACCCATGGGCAAACCAAATTCAAGTTCAGTTCACTCAACAGCCTCAGCCTCAACCTCAGCAACAAGGTTTCCAGCAGTTCCAGCAGCTACAGCAATTCCAACAACCAATCCAACAACAACCAAACCAGCAATTCATTCCGCAACAGCAAGTCATCCCACAAGTCACCTCACATACCACTGGGAATCCGTTCCAACAGCCACAACAGCCTTTACCTCAGCCTCAGCAACCTCATCCACAGCAGCAATTTTCATCGCAGCCACTACAATCGTTCAAAACTGGTGATTTCAGTAGTGTTCCAAGTCATTCTTTGACTCCAGCATTCACAGGAGCTGGTTTTGGTAATGGAGCTGCCTTGACACAACAATTCACAGGTACCAATCCATTTGTTTCTCAATTACCATTACAACAACAGCAACAACCACAAGTCACCAAACCACTAGAATCATCCAGAACTGGGAACAACCCATTTGCATTAAGCTATAAATCATCCCAGCTATCGGCTATTCAAGAAACATCGGCTTCGTCTACTGCAAATCCATTTTCAGTACAAAACACTGGAGCCACTCCTTCCCATACTGTAAATCCATTTGCAGCTCCAGCACAACAGCAAGCACAAGCTCCATTAACCGTTCAATCTACTGGTACCAATCCGTTCCAAAAGAATTACACCTCAAATAGAATCTCTATCAACCAGCCAACAACGTTTGGAGGTTACGAGAATCTACAAACAACTCCAGTCTTCCCTCAAACTATCCAACAACAAAGAACTTTGCAATTCAATCAACAGGCTGGCTTTGAATTACAACAACAAATGCATCAAAACGGAGCACCAATGACCGTGAACAACCAGTTTGGTGCTTACAATGGACCAAGCCTGATCTGAAATTGAAAGGCTAGATTTGTGTGTTTTACTCGAGCTTAAACATGTATAAAATCAATGAATTAACTTATATTAGAAGGAGAAAATAGAGAACTGTAAAGAAAAACCAAATATCTAAGCGACTCTTTTCAAAGAAGGCTCGAATGGCATCAAGGCTGCAAAGACAGCTAAACAACCAATGATAGCACCACAAACCCAAATTGGAATTGAAGAACCAGATTTAGCACCAAAGTAGTAAACAACTGGGGCAAAAGCACCAAACACTCTACACACGACCAAACTGACACCGATACCAGTACCTCTAGCCTTTGTGGTGAAAATTTCTGGAGTATAAGCGTACAGAGTAGCATAGTAGATATTGACGAAGAAATAAGTAGCAGAACTGAAACCGGCATCAGCAGATGAAGTTCTCACTGTAGTGTAACCGAATAAGATGGCCATTGAGGCAATAGCTCCAAAGATCATAGTACCTCTTCTACCAACGACGATTTGTTTACCACCGGCTTTGAATTTGATCAGGATTAGGAAACCAGCTAGAATTGGACCAAAGATACCGGAGAAGTTAGCCAATGCTGCATTTCTATAAGTGATGTATGTGGATGCACTAGTATCACCACCGTGTAAGGCAATGTAGATGTATAAGAAGTTGTAGAATGTTGAGTAAGAGATACCAATGAAACCCCAAGATAGGAAGACTAATATGGTTGATCTTCTAACTCTTGGCGATTGGAATAAGATTTTCAAGTTGGTCTTGATTGATCTGATCAAACTCTTAAAATTACCACCCTTTGATGAATATTCGAAGTATGATTTTTCAATCTCACCACAATCCTCCATATCTTTCAAAGTTAAAGAGAATGGACGATCATATTTGGTAGCGATATCTTGTAGGACTTTCAAAGCTTCTTCATCTTTACCAACGGTAACCAAGAATTTTGGAGTTTCGTCTAATTTTAAGACGAATAGACGAACCAAAGCAGCAAATAAACAGATACCAGAGTTAACGTACCAACAGTATCTCCAACCTCTGTTAATGTGGGAAGGACAGTAATCAGCACTAGCACAAGAGTTGTTTGGGATAAAAGCCCAAGAGATCAGAGCAGCAATTGTCATACCAACACCCCAGAACGCAGCCATAGTAGTGTTCAAGAATTGATATTTTGAAGGTAAGAATTCCAAAAAGACAGAGACATCAGTAGCGATATTACCACCGGCAGCGAAAGCAGATAAGAACATGAACAAACAGTAAGTAGCATAGTTATCCATACCACCGGTGATGAAACCGAAGATGGAAGTCAATAAAATGGAAGAGTTGAAAACGATCTTTCTACCTAGCAAATCAGCACCAAAACCGAAAAATACTGAACCACAAATCAAACCAGCGTAGAAGACTTCATTAGAGATTGGGAACTTATCAGCACCGATCATTTGATAATCGACATACACTTTAACTGAGGATTGGATCATTTCCATCTGGGAATCGATGGAGTAACCAAAACCAGCGATACAGAACAGTTTAGCATGATACCAAGTGAACCCGATCTCGTCAATAGCGTTGTTAATTAAGTGTAGTTTCTTTGATAGAGCAGGATCGTTGTATTCGGACTCGACCATGTCATCGCCAGCGATAGAGATCATGGAACCATGATCCAATGCACCATAATCCTCAACTTGGTCAGCTTCCTGGGAAGTACTGACGTTGAGTATCTTCTCTTTGGAGTTGACACTAACAGAAGACATCGTTAGTTATAGCTTTGAGGACCCTTTGTGTAGTACCTAACCTCATCTCACAAAAAACAGGCAGAGAATGCCTTTATATAGTGAAACATCGGAGATCTCTGGATAAGGCATTTTTTGTTTTTCATTGGATGCATCATCTGCAAAAACTTCCACTATCATGTCTAATCTATTATTATGATGTAATCATGGTACTGAATGTGCTGAAAAAGTGTTTAAACTCCAACGGTCGCGCCAAAAGATCTTCCAAAGCCATTTCCTGCTTAACGGTACAGAACTCCCTTGTCCTCGCTTGTCGGTCTCCTGTTTCGGCAGTCTACAGCAGTCTAGTACGGAAGTGATAAACGATCGGTATCACTGATCACTGACACCAAGTGGGCTTCCCGTCTACACTGATAAAACAGCCCGTCCATCGCATTCGCGACAACTTATTTTTTCGCTCTAGCCTGGCGAGAGGCTATCTTTCGTGAGGTCCCCGCCGTCAGAAGTCGGAGAACTCCCAATTCGGAAGGAATTAACACGGTAGGACCAGCACCCGCACTGCGTTGGCATGCCTCCGCCAGATGCGCTCAGGAAATCATCAACGGAATAGGCAAATGGATTGTAAGTCTGCTTAACTACATAATCAGTTCATTTCTCTGATCTTGTATGGTGCTTGGTGGGTCGGTAAGTGATAACAATTATCTCTAGAGATGGCCTTCAACGTACGGAACGAGAAGGCTTTGACAAAAGTTTTAGATCCAGAGGTCCTCCCTCATAAAGTGCTGAAATTACAAGACATAAAGATCCCTTTGAAAGATGGGTGTAACTTGAGAGCACACATCTGGATCCCAGAAGAGGCATATAACTCTACTTCTGGTGACTGGAAGTTAGGAACTTTGGTCGAATACATTCCTTACAGAGCAGATGTTACGATTCAAAGAGATTCCATTAGACACCCTTGGTATGCTGGAAATGGATTGGCTTCAATTAGAATTGATATGAGAGGTGCATCTTCAGCGGATGGTGTTTTAGAAGATGAGTACCTGAAGATCGAACAAGACGATGCATTAGAGGCATTCGACTGGATCGTCAAACAACCCTGGTCAAATGGGAACATTGCTATGTTTGGTAAATCATGGGGTGGGTTCAATGGGTTACAAGTTGCTGCTAGACAGCATCCAGCTTTGAAAACCATCATTACGCTTATGTCAACTGATGACAGATACACTGATGATGTCCATTATAGAGGAGGATGTCTACTTGCATCAGATATGTTATGGTGGGGTTCTACTATGAGTGTTTATGCTCCAAGACCACAGGATCCAAAAGTTGCTGGGCCATCATGGAAGGAAAACTGGATCAAGAGACTAAATGTTGAACCTATGGTCAAAAATTGGGTTGAACATCAAACTAGAGATGAGTATTGGAAACATGGTTCAATTAATGAGGATTACTCAAAGGTTGATATTCCAGTTTTGGCAATCGGTGGATGGAGAGATGGTTATACATCTCCAGTGTTCAGAATGGTCGATAACTTACCAAATTGCCATGGTCTTGTTGGTCCTTGGGTTCATGAATATCCTGAAATGGCTGAACCATCTCCAAAAATTGGATATCAACAATTATCACTTGCTTGGTTCAAACAACATCTAGATGATGGAGAAAAGGTTGTTTTACCAAAATTGACAGCTTATGTCCAAGAACCATCTGATATTGAAGGCTCATACAGCTTGAGAAAAGGTTCATGGGTATCCACTAATGATCCAAAAGCAAAAGTTTTCAAGAGTCTGTACTTGAATGATGAATACAAGCTAGGTCCAGCATCAAGTGAGGTTGAATATGAAGTTGGTGGTATTCTATCACATGGTTTGTTCAGAGGTACTTATTGTCCATTCGGTTTCGATGGGGATTTCCCTGCTGATCAAAGAATTGAAGACTCCAAATGTTCAAACTTTGAGATCGATATCACTGAAGACATGAAACTATTAGGTGAACCAACATTGAAACTTCAACTTTCATCCGACAAGAAGATTGCCAATGTATCTGCCAAGCTTACAGATGTATATCCAAACAACGGTGAGCATGTTTTGATCTCCTGGGGACAATTGAACTTGACACATTACAAGTCACACGAGTTTCCAGAATGGCTAGAATCAAATACCAAATACGACGTTGAGATCAAACTTGATGTTCTTGGGATCAACTTGAAGGCTGGCCATAGATTGAAACTAAGTTTATCCACAACTGACTGGCCCCAAAATTGGCCAACACCAGAAATTCCAACGATCAAGATCTACAAAGGTGAACTAGTCTTACCTTTAGTCAATGAATCGTCCCTTGTTAGCCCTCCAAAGTTCGAACCCCCAACTATTATGAAAGGTATTAAGACTGAAGTGGTTAAACCATACGATAGAATCAAACAAACAACTTACGACTATTCAAAAGATGAATGGTCCCTCATCGATATTCAAGACTCCGGTATTGTCAAGATCCCAGATTATGCAGAGCTCTCGGGGATCTATCACGGCAGTTGGAACAAAAACGTTTATTCGATCACTCCGTATGATCCTACCTCCGCTAAAACTGAGTGCTTCTGGACTTATGATATGGGTAGAGATGATTGGAAGATCAAGTTGGAATCCTACTCAAAATTAGCATCAGACAAGGAGTTTTTTTACTTGCAGGTACATTTAAAAGCATTTGAAAACGAAGAACAAGTTGTGGATAACGATTGGAACTACAAGATTGCTAGAAACTTCATCTAGACACTTAATATAGATGTCTATATCACCGATGTTTGTTCATTCATGTACATATGTATCTCACTTCTCGCGTTTAAGCACTTGCCTTCGAATGGGCCTATCAAAGGTTCACAAACACGAAGAAACGCTTTGTGGTCTGTACTGCGCTCAAAGTTCAAATGCCCATCAGCTAGAATAAGTGAACTCGTTCGAGAAAGTATTGCTATATTCAATAAGAGATCCATTAATGGACTGTCCTAAATGTTATCGATCTACAGTGTACGCTAACCAGCGTCATATTGTGGGCTTAGTAAGTTAGTAGAGACGATGGATAATGAACCATACCATACTATGATCTGATTAGTATCGTAGTGTGACGTCCATGAAGACAATGTACCTCGTGTACTTTGGAATCTCGACACCAATGATCAATTACCAGGTATGTAGGGAATGAAACGCGATGATCAGGTAAGAACAGCCGCGAACCATCCTAATTTTATAATCTCAGTCATTGCTGCATTAGCATCGACGCCAATCGGACGTAGCAATTCTTTTAATCCATGTTGCCCTCCTTGTGGCTTTCAGATGCAATGAATGCTTCATGTCAACTACGAACTCGCCGGAAAACACCGATGTATGGTTCTAGCGTTCTGTCATTCGCTATATTAGTACTACATGATGCTCTGCTGGATGCTTGGTTCTTGAGTCTTGACAGTTGACAGCTTAAGGGCTTGAAATTGGTTACTGATTCCATTGGCGGAGCTCCAAGACTGCCCAATTCTCGCTGATTTTTTGGTGTTTTTTGTGCGTCTCAACTCAAGTCTCAACTTTTAAGTCTCAACAAGTTCCGCTGTGATGATCCTCCTAGCGTGTTCTCTGTCCTTTTGCGCACGATCTTTATTGGGAAATGGGTCGGAGAAGTGATGAGCTTGACCGAGGCATTTGAGTTGCCATTCAGCGCCGAGATACCAGTACCACTAAGCTTCTCCTTCTTCACAGTTCACAGTTCACTGTCACAGTCAGTCAGTCACACAGGCGATAATAATATGGTCTGTGATTCTCACCGCCTGGAGGATTTACATACATTCCGTTAGATAAACGAGCCATGTCTTACATCTTTACTCCTAGCTTGTGACAGTACGTCCACTTCTTCCATTCGCAGTACGTATGAAGAGTTGGTGGAAAGTGCATGTTATCGAAGTCTTAGAACTTGACTCTTGAGAATTGTGGGTAGTTCAACTTACCGAACAACGTCGTGCATGGCGCTGGCACCGCGTCGCGTTGGTACTAGGTAGGTGGCAGCTGCCAATTTCCCGCTAGTCCCTGCAAAACGTAGGCAGGTGCAGTGGACCGGTGATTGTATGAATTGTTTACACGGCGATCGTTAATAGCGCTGAACGCTGGTTAGTTTAGAGTTTAGGCTCTACTGATTTCTCAAGACACCGTGAGTTTGTAACGCATGTACAGTTTGTTTCGAGAAGCCTAATAGAACGTTGCGGGCTCTATATGTCGACTGGAAAGTCATGTTACAATTCACATCTACAATTTGGTGATTCGTAGGAACATTGGTCGTCATTCGTTGTATAGGAATCAGTCTACCACTGATCGGTACTGTGGAAAGTTCACTCTATCTAGTCATTACTTGTTCACTTCCTCTTGCTCTTTGGCTTCGTTGATTCTCGTAGCACTGTCATATCATCTGTACCATACTTCTTCATAAGCTTATTCACTCTTTTGTTGAATCGGCTGGTTGGATTCAAATGTACCAATTTCTCATGTCTCTTGTACGAGTCTTTTCTCTTGAAGGCACGATCACATAAACCATGTGGACAATCAAAGATTTCACAGGTGGAGTCGGTACTTCCAGAGTCACATCCCTTGGTTGTATGGATTTTATAAGCATGTTGAGCAGCACAATGTCTTCTAACTTCAGCTCTTCTTGGAAGACCTAAAATTGACCAAGGACATTCTTGAAATGGACAGTTGAAAGGTCTAACAACTTTATTAACGTCTATGTGGTTGGCGAACTGGTATAAGTCCGTGAATATATCAGTACAGTGAGCACATTTATATATTCCTTTCTTCTTTGTAGACTGGATTCTTTGCCAGATGACACTATTCTCTTTCAGTAGAACAGCTTTGGGTTTTGCATTTTCATCGTACTTGTATGATTGAGATTTCACTCGTCTCTTTCTAATCGTTTTCTTCTTTTTTATCTCGCCTGCAGTGCGACTCACATCTGGAACAATGACTGAAGTATTGTTTACTGGAGAAAGAATTTGTTCGATGTCCTCTTCAAGCTTGGAGTCTATGCTTGCTTCTGGCATGGTGTTGATTATAGGATATGCTTCTTCAATTTCAGGTGATAGTGAGTTTTCCAAAGCATCGTAAGTTTCTGAGAGGTATTGGAACTGGTTTTCACTAAGAGGAGAGGTAGCTATTGAGAAGTAGGAGGTATCATGGTCACTTCTTTCAGCACAGAAGACCTCAGAGTCTGGGGTATAGGCACCAGCACTCAATTCATAGGAAAGCGATTCTATCGGTGTTAACAAAGCGTTGAACCAGTTGGGATCTTCTTCTTTTGGGATCAGGTCCTTTCTTTCTGTGACTGAAGATTGTTCATGATGGTGTACATCTGCAAGTGATACATGGTTGTTTAGGTGCTCTTCATGTCTGAGGAGTGTGACGTCGATTTGTGATTTAGAATGAAATTCGTCATGAATATCAGAATAGGTGTAAGCTGGCGTTAAAGCACCGTGTATCAGTAATGGCTGGGAAGATTCATGTTCCATGTCATATAGGTGGTTGTAAGCATCCACTAAACGGTACTCAATGTCATCAAAGACTTGTGTGGAGTTAAAAGCGAGTGAAGTCTTGTGGGCAGTTGAGGGTATACCGGTGGACATAGCTTTCATCGAGGATTTCATGACTCTGGAGCTGCTATATTATGGCTCAGATAAGTACTAATGTTCCAATCAAACTTTGCGAATCCAAGATTTGCTTTGAAGTATTGAAGATGATAGAATAGGGAACTAATGGTGTTTTATATCCAAGCCATGTAACCTATTCCTATCTGGCGGAAAATCTGAAACAAATTATCACCTGCACTTTACACAATAAAGCGAGAGGACGCTTGTTTGAAGCTTATTGTCGTGCATTACATGGAAATCTTCAGCTGATGCAGTTTTGTATCCGAATTTAGCCTTAAGGTTTCAGCGACCTGCATAAGTTTTGCTAGATGCTAAAAAAAGTTGACGCACCAGTTAGAAAAACATTTCTAATTCGTGCAAGTTGATGCGACTTGGAAATCTGTAACAACTTGTAAGTTATAGCGTGCAACTTGTTAGGTCAGCTGAATGTACTTTCATGCATTTAGGGCTTTAAACGTTTCGACGCGGTAGTAGCTTTCTTCTGGTTTCAAATTGCACCGAGTCTGCTGGGCAACTCATTTTTAGGTGTCAGTAAAAATCGCTTGACGGGCTGATTTATCCTTAGCTTGAAACCTGAGACATCCGAACAGAACCCACTCACAGCAGTCGCCAAAAACGCATGTAGTCGCACACCTATCTATAGCGGAATAGGCACATCCTGGGCCTTGGTTTCAAATCGATGTCGCTCAAAGGGGAACTGGCACCTTCATTCTAATACACGATTTTTCCAAGTTACAAGCTAGTTGCGCTTCCTTTATACCAGAAGCGTTGATTCTCCAACCTACATAATACAGACTATGCCAACAATATCTCGCCTCTACTCTAAACTCAATATAAGTTATTGGCCAGCGAGTAATATGGGATATTCAGTGGGAGATAATATAGCCACGTCAGAAGTCATATCATGAGTACGTCAAATATATGTAACAGAGGAAATGATCAAAACGCACGGTCTAAATCACCCTTATCTTCGAAACAATATTCGAGCCTATGAATTAGCTGGTGGCTAAAGATTCACAATAGAAGAACACCTTATGAGTCTTGGGTGGAGACTGAAGAGTCAAGGCAACGCAGAGGCGGGTTAAAATAATGGTGTCTGTTACAGCTGAGTTTGAAACAACAAAAATACCCCAGGAGACAAAAATAATCATACATAAGTCAATACGAAATGCACAATGATTGCAGCTTGGAAGCTGACTGTCCAGTGGCCTCCGACGACTGTCACAAAGTTGATGGAACTATCAGCTCAATCTGATACGCTGGTGTATATTATAAATGTACAACCACTATTGAAGGACTGGATCCACCTAGGTAGATCTGGAGGGGGAAGTAATCGCTGAATTGACAGATGATAATCTGCAATTTCTGTAAGACTAGGCGAAAGTCAAAAACTCTACAATGACTGACATATATCCACTACAAAACTCAGCAGTGCTGTTTTGGTGTCAGATGTGCAAGGGTGTTCTCACTTTTCACCCTTCGTGAAGCCATCAACTCTTATATCTTGCACACTGAACTTGGGATATGTCCTGGAGATCGCATTACTGACCAATATTGCTGACCAATACTGCGCTTGAGACCGTCTTAACGCATCGGCTATCTCATAAAGATCCAATGAGCTACCGGTAATAACGAAGCTAAACTGCTAATCGGGGCTGATAAGATTTAGGCTGAATTCTACGCTGTTCGTATAATTGTTATTATCGTACCTTACAAGTATTCTGAGATGAACACCTTTGGGAAGCTTTGGCCCGAGCCTGAGGAGAGTTACTGTTTCCAAAGATCCTTCCAAGGCATAATGTCCAAGTACTAATTGTGCACTAGATCACGATGTTTACTGTATGGCATATGGAACGTGATCGAGAGGTGAAACTGTAGCATCAAGCTCTGTTTTGACTCCCAAACTCTTTACTCTGAACTCTGCAGTCAACGCGACTTGGGTCACAACGAAGAGGTGTGTTCACAAGTCTTGCAATTCACCACTCACAACTCTCTCCCGCCGGTGCACAAGTTGAAACATAATGCTGCTCGCTTCTCGTTAGCTTGCACAGCCCTTCAACATTTGCATTCGTACATGCGAGTTGCAGCTACTTAGTGGTAGATAGATAGCCAGCTTCTTCCAACTTCCAGAGTATTTTGTAGCCTTACCAAGTCCGATGATGGAACGTATTGAGCTGGATACATCACTCATTCGTGAGCTGGAGACTTCACTAGTTATGGGCCACGTGAAGTCATCAAATTCACGAGCTAACGTGAGCCGTGGGCTGACCAGTACAGATGATGCCAGTTGGAACAAATTTAGTAAGCATCAAGCATCAAGCACTGAGCTGTCTCTTTTTTGGTATCTGCATATGATTGCATATCTGAAACAATGCAGTGTCCGTGAAGGACTGGCCATTTCCGAAAGCGTGAAAAAGTGATATCAATTCGGCTTACTTATATGTTACAATCTAAGTAGCTGTCTATTATCACCGAAAGCTGTGAAGATTTGATGGATTTCTCTGAGTCTAAATAATGTGCAGCTTCAGCTGCTTACTGATCAATTCAGCGACTTGCCGGTGAGCAATGAATACAAGATGAATACAAGAATGATATTCGGTTTGTATCTGGGCAGTTCTTTCGAGGGCCCAGGTAAACTAGTCGGTTGGCAGCAGAAGGTTTCAGGGTACCTTACCATTTGAGTGTGATACATCTTGAGTCATTAGTCCTAATGTCACTTGAAGTCGCTCTGATACAATGGAGCTGTAGCACTTTATGTTTTGAGCAGTAATGTGTCAGATGTGTCAGCAGAGCTAGTTCCACGCATTGAGTTGATGAGCTCTCTTGCACCATTCAGTCCTCTAAACCCACCAATCATGAATTAACAACTGTCCTTTCTCAACGACACCCTAATCACTTCTCGTTGTGAGCTCAATGGCTTTCTGAGGTCTCTGTATCAGCTGTATACTGTGTACAGTGTAATTACCCGAACTGCCTATTCTCATGAAGATCTCAATAGTAGTCAGTGTTACCTTTATCACAGTACCATCTACGTCTACAGTAATCTGCTGGATGAGAATGGTTGGGAAATAGTGTTGGGTAAAGTCCTGTACTTCAAATTCCTTACCACAAGGGTGTTTTGTACTAAGCAGCTGTCCCTAATTGTGGTTGAAGTTCAAGCATCATTTCCGAATAATGATCTTCCGGGCTGATCTGTTAATTCATGTACGTAATTTATGAATATCAGAGATTAAAATTGTGAGCTACTACATTTCAATGATACAAGTTGACTATACAGGCGTCTGAGCGGTTTGTGCCTTTGTGGAAGAGGTCTAGGTTGGTGTCAACAAGGGTTTTAATGAAGATGCGGTACTCTTGAGCTGGATTCAATCAGCTGTCTCGTTCAGTGACTGCTTGATTTTTGACAGAAGTTTCGGCAGGTTTTTACGTTTTTCAATAGGCCCTTGCAGTGTAAATGCGCAATTAGTGAATATACAGAAATTGCACTGATAAATAGATTTTCAGTTTCATGCTTTAGGTACTAAAATATTATATAGGCTCCTTGTGTATTATCCAGACTGTACAATAATGAAGTTTGAAAAATTTTGGATTTTGCATTGAGTCTTTCTTATATTTTGAATATCATAAGTGTAGATCTTCCTTCAGAGTTGAAGTAAAATTTGAAAATTTGAAATATGTTTTGAATGGCCCGCTCTTTGCTTGAGAACATTGCTATACTTCTGTAGTGTATGTAAATGTCTTTACCTCATCAAGTTTAAGGGATTTATTGTAGAATTTAAACTATTTAGATTAGGCTTAGCAGAATAGTGGTGTTCGGATGTTCTGGTTTTGACCTGACGGAAGCCCGCTAAGTACACATCTCATCGTTTGAACTCTTTCTAATGTTTGAGTTTTATTCGAGCTGAAGCTTCTGATTATATTTATTGTACACAATGTGCTGTTCCTTCAATTGATGGAACTATCATGTAGGTACCATTACTCGTTCTAGTTATATGTGTAGAAAATCAAATCAACGTCATGCAAAAGAACGCTTCTAGCTTGTATGATAACGATACCAAAAAAGTGCATATTCTGTGTTACAATGTAGGATTGGACTCTTAAAGATTCACAACTGTTTACAATCATGGAAACGCATCATAAGTAACTTGCATTATATAAAAGAAAGCTCGAGGTGACTTTTGAATTCACCCGTGAAGAATTGAACAGATCAGGACAACCAAGGTTATTTGGAGATGTCTAAAGGAGTTAAACGTAAGTATGGTTTGATGATTCTGAATTTTGGGAATAAAGTTTTAGCTTCATCGTTTGAGACACTTGGGTGAACGATAACATCATCACCTGGAACCCAGTTGATTGGGGTGGTGATTCTGTTTTTGTCACCGGTTTGTAGAGAGTCCAAAACTCTCAAGACCTCAGCAGTGTTTCTACCAGTGGAGGCTGGGTAAGATAGAGTCAATCTAATGGTTTTCTTTGGGTCAATGATGAAGACAGAACGGATGGTAAATTGGACACCTTTGTTGTCAACGTTGGTAGCATCTTGGAAATCAATCATATCGTATTGGTAAGCAATCTCTCTTTTTGGGTCAGCAACGATTGGGAAAGATAGTTTGGAACCAGTGATCTCATCAATATCTTTGATCCAAGATTTGTGGGAGTCAGAGTTGTTGGCTGATAAACCAATCAATTTAGCACCTCTCTTTTCAAATTCAGGTTGCAATTTGGCAAAAGCACCTAATTCAGTGGTACAGACAGGAGTGAAATCATCTGGATGAGAGAAGAAGACAACCCAGTCATCACCGGCATACTCGTAGAAGTCAATTGGACCGTTAGAGGTATCAGCTTGGAAATTTGGAGCTTTAGAACCTAATCTTAGAGTAGTTCCTTCTGGTTTTGGAATAGACATTTTAAAGCAATTGGATTGAACTATGAGAAAAACAAGAGAGCGTCTATCTCAAGAAGAAAGGAGACCGGGAAGTGTTTTTATACTTTTCATGGTGGTTTGTGTCCAACCAAAAGTGAAGTCAATTCACGTGATATTACACTAGCCACAAGGAAAAACGCACCAAAAAAGCAGACGCTTGAGGCTGGTGGGCCGTATAGTTTTAGCTGACCACTGATCAGTATTCGGGGTTTGATGGTGATTGGTAACTGTGGCAGTGTTAATTACGTACTCTCAATTGCTTCAGTAATAGTCCTATTCAATAATAAGCAGTGGTTTCTACTCGATTGTGAGATTGTTCACAAGAATTTGACAGGGTGCCCACAATTTTTCGAGAACTCTGCCATAGTTTCGCTTCGGTGATCTCTCGGAATATTATGGCAATCTAAGAACTATTCGAATGAACGGCGTATGATGTTTATAGAACAACTACAGGTTAAGTCTCATAGTCTTTCGAACCATTAACTAAAACTAATAAATACAAAACAAACACTGGAGCTTCTAGCAAAAAATAACAAAAAGTAGACTTTATGACTCTTGTGCCTTCATAAAGCGCTTGCCCGATCTTTCCAACACAGTTCGAAGTGATAAAACACCAGAAGTGTGCATCCACAAATGCATAACCATATCTTTTCTCCTCTTTATCTTTATTAGAATCTCTTATTTATAAATTCATAATCATAAAACATCACATCACGCAACCCAAATTCCTCTAAACAGTTTCTAGAACTTCATCTTTGAAGCCTGAAGCAACCTTTTTACCTTTTTCTTCTGGAGCAGCTTCACCGTGTAGGGAAAGTAGAGCACCTAGATCAAATTTTGGTTGTTTCAATAATTTGACTTTTCTGATGTGGACATTTTGTAGAGGGAAGATATGTTTAGTGGCTTTTTCGATTTCACGTCCAATGACTTCAGGAATCAATTTGGAGGTTAATTGAGCCAAAGTAGAGTTTTGAACTTCTCTGGTGATGATTTCATTGATAACTTTTCTGATGGCTCTGATGTGGGAAGATTGAGCGTAAGTTGTCTTTTTGATTTGGTTGGCTTGACGTTTAGTGAAAGCAATACCGAAAACTCTGACAATGTAGTCATCGGAAGTCTTAGCAGTGACGTTAGCTTCGATCAAAGTTTGCCATTTTCTGACTAATGATCTTAGTTTATCTGAAGTGAAGTCCATACCGTGGAAGTTGGTCAACAAGTTTTTACCTTGAACTTCATCAACTCTTAGTTTGACATTTCTGAAGGAGTAATCTTCAGAACCTTGTAGGTCGGCTAATGAAACGACAACAACACGACCTTTCAAAGCATCAGCAGAGTTTTTCAAACCAGTGGATTTGTTCACTAAAGTTTTACCAACATTTCTGTTCTCAAAAGTTGATGGAGCTTTGATATCGAACCAATCTTTTCTGGTGAAAGGGTCGACGACTCTTTTCTTCAAACCTTTTTTACCTTTGGACAATCTCTTATTCTTACCAACAGCCATATTGAATGATGTATTTCAAGTGTTTAGTCTACTGTTCTTTGCTCTCAGCGTAGCGAAATTTTTCACTTCTTTAATTTTTTTTTACATAATCAGAACTGAACACCCGGACACCTCGAAAAGTTTCGTGACTGTCCTTAAATTGTTACGGGCCATATCAATATAAGTACCATCTTCAAAATATCAACTACAACTGATTTTAAGAATAAACAAATGATAGTGTATTCTCTGAACTTGTCTTTTCATTAAACAAAATTCATGCAACAAATATGTAACCTTAATCCCAATAATAAATAATCTTAATTGAAGAAAACTAAAAAATACAAAACAAACGACATCAAGTCATTCAATGACCATTATGACATAACAAAAGTAGGCAATATTAAAGTGATATTGCTAAAACAGATTGGAAGAAGCTAGCGTCCAACAACTTAGTTGTTTTCTGGACGTAATTTTCTAACTTCCTTACCGACTCTCCAGATTTCAAGATCTCTGATGACTTGTAATTCAGATTCTAATCTTTCTCTGTAGTCTGGTTGAGAGTTGAAGTCCAAAGAACGTTGGGTTTCAGAACCGTTTCTAACAGATTCGTATAGATCTTGGAAAACTGGTTTCAAAGCATCTTTGAAGATTGGGTACCAATCTAAAGCACCTCTTCTGGCAGTGGTGGAACAAGCATCGTACATGTAATCCATACCATATTTACCAACCAATGGGTATAGAGATTGGGTAGCTTCTTCAACGGTTTCGTTGAAAGCTTCTGATGGGGTGTGTCCGTTTTCTCTCAAGACTTCGTATTGAGCCAAGAACATACCGTGAATACCACCCATTAGACAACCTCTTTCACCGTATAGATCAGAGTTGACTTCTCTTTCGAAAGTGGTTTGGTAAACGTAACCGGAACCAACGGCAACAGCTAGAGCTTGAGCTTTTTCGTGAGCTTTACCGGTAACATCGTTCCAGACAGCGTATGAAGAGTTGATACCACGACCTTCTTTGAATAAAGATCTAACGGTTCTACCAGAACCTTTTGGAGCAACTAAGATAACATCAACATCAGTTGGTGGTTCAACGTGGGTCAAATCTTTGAAGACTGGGGAGAAACCATGAGAGAAGTATAAAGTTTTACCTTTAGTGATCAATGGTTTCAAAGCGGACCAAGTTTCAGATTGAGCAGCATCAGACAACAAGTTCATGACGTAAGTACCTTTGTTGATAGCTTGTTCAACGTTGAACAAGTTTTGACCTGGAACCCAACCATCTTCAATGGCAGCTTTCCATGAAGCACCGTTTTCTCTAACACCAATGATGACGTTTAGACCGTTGTCTCTCAAGTTAAGACCTTGACCGTAACCTTGGGAACCGTAACCGATTAAAGCTAGAGTATCATCTTTGAAGTACTCTAACAATTTTTCTCTTGGCCAGTCAGCACGTTCGTAGACAACTTCTTCAGTACCAGCGAAGTTGATGGTTTTGACACCTCTGGTAGCGACAGCTGGAGCAGAAGCTCTTAGAGTTGGACGAGCAGCAGTGGCTAAAGCGGATAGAGCTCTTTGTTGAGTGGCTTTGGAAGCAGCGACACGAGCTAGACGGATTGAGGCAGTTCTGATAGACATTTTAGAATATGAAATGGATACTAAAACAGAAATATTTCAAATTTTTGCAAAATTGAAGATGTTGGTTGATTTTTATAGCTTGAAAAATTTCGTCGACCAGAAACTGAAAAATTTTCTGAGCCTGAGTCAGAAATGAAAAAAGGCCGGTAGAGGCAACGCAAAATTGACGAACAGGGCCGGTAACGCACAAAAACGGCTTTTTGACTAAATTAGATTAAATGATTGGATGATATGAGCACGAGCGGAGTAGATAAGTATATGTAGTGATCTGTGCTATCATTGTGCGATAGTGGTGGTCCAATACACACAATTATTCACTTCTTAATCGTTATTTAAGAGGCTTTTAATAAACGTTGGCTGATGTTCATGAGCCCTCAAATCACGTGGTTTTCAGTTACATTTGCCTATGTGCCTAACCTTGAATCTACTACAATTTCTTTAAATTAACAATCTCATAAGCTCATTTATAGGTGGATATATAAATATAGTGTAATTAAAACCTAACAGAAATCAACAGGCAAAGTTCGAAACAAACTAGACCAACAAGTTGTTGGCTTTTTCAGATGCGGATGAAATATCACCTTCGTCATGAGCAACAGTAGCTTTCATCTTCAAGTGTTCAATGTCTTGATCAGTGACTTCATCACCGAAGACTTCAGCGACTTCTTCTAAAGTACGACCAGAAGTTTCTTCAAAGGTGAAGTAAACAACAACCAACTCAACAGCAATGATACAACAGTAGACGATGTAGTATTTCCACTCAATAGCATCCATGGCAATTGGGTTAACGAAACCGTTGTAGATTTGACCCAATTGTTGAATGAAGATACAGTAGTTGGTACCTTTGGTTCTGATCGTGAATGGCAAAATTTCAGTCAAGTATAGATATGGTAGACCGTTCAAACCCCAATTGTACGAAATGTAGTATAGGAAGATCATAGCCATCACACCTTTACCTAATGATTTATCTTCAAAGTTTCTCTTTTGATTGATGGCAGATAAGGCAGTCCAGATGATGTAAGTGATCAACATAGCAGCAGTGGATTGAATAAAACAAGTACGACGACGAGTGTTTTGGAACAAGAAACAATTGATCAAGATGGAGATACCATAGTTATAAATCATCAGACCACCATTGAAAACTAATTGTTGATCGGTAGAAGTGACACCAATAGAGTTCAAGACTTTACTCAAGTAGTATGAAACTAGACCATTACCAGACATTTGCATCATGAAACCGATAACAGTAGCCAAGAACATTCTCTTACGGTTACCTGGTGTCTTGAACAAACTGACATAACTGTAGTTAGCAGCAATCTTTTCTTGTTCAATAGCCAATTCAATTTCAGACATTTCGAAGTCAACCAAAGCACCACCTTCTTCTTCATTACCACCAGCGTGATATTTCAAAAAGATTTCTCTAGCTTCTTCGTTACGACCTCTAGAAATCAAGTATCTTGGAGATTCCGGAACCAAGTAGATCAAAATAGCTTGTAGAAGCGGGAACATACCTTGAATGATGGATGGAACTCTCCAACTCCAGTTGTTAGCAACATTTCTGGTACCGAATGTGATCCAACCAGCAACAATAGCACCTAAGTACCAGTTTGAGTTGAAGAAAGCGGTACACATTTGTCTATGTGTTGGGTAAGCTAATTCAGCAATCAAGGAAGGAGAACAGACAGTAGAGATACCATTACCAACACCGATGATGATTCTTGAGATCAGGAATTGAACGTAAGGAGCACGAGTGGTAGCACCGTTGTTTTGGATATCAGCACAAGATTGAATAACAGTACCAATAATCATAATAATATTACCTAAAGTAACAGCATGTCTTCTACCATATCTATCAGCAATCCATGGAGCAACAGCAGTGGACAGCAAAACACCAAACACAACACCGTTAGTGATAGCACCTAGGACAGCACCAGATGGATGATGCATTGCTTTCATCCAATCAGGAATAGATTGAAAACCATTTAGCAGTGAACCATCATAACCAGTGTTAGTTGAAGTCAACGACACAATCAAAATCAGGAAGTTCAAGTGTACAAGATGAGGAGTTTTATACCAAGGTTTGGCATTCTTTGGCAAGTAATGTTGCAAGTTCTCACCATTCTGACCGTCAAGTTTTCTCTTCTCGGCTCTAGCAGCAAGTTCTTGTTTCTCTTCTTCAGTCTTCTTTTTAAAGGTTAGCTTAACCTCTTCAGCTAAAAGGCCAACCATTATTTGTATTATTTATAGGGTTTCTAGTAGAATGAATAGAAAGGCTCTATTAAGATATTGGAATATCTATGGGGAGGCAGGTCTTTATATAGTGATATTAAGGGCGGTGAAGGGCTCACAGTGAAATCCCCAGATTTCTCCGGGACTTTGTAGTTCCTGCCTAAAAAGATCCGAGAGCCTGAATTAACCCGTTTTACAGTGCATCTGGACTAGACTGGACTCTAGAGACTAATCCATGACTAAAAGTACCAATGATCATCAGTTTGTTTTGAAACAAAAACAAACAGCAAGACTATACGCGCCAGCCAGCAAAGGAATGCCATCAATAATATTTGAAGGTTTCACTTCAAAACCTTAAGTGAAGAGGGTGCTAATTAACAAGTTCTTATCATAGACTCATGTAGTGTGTAATGTAGCTACTAGCTCGTGTCAATCGGGACTCGGGGCCACTCCATGCCAGTGTATAACGGATCAAAATTTGTTCCGTGATTTGTATATCATTTCGTTTGACCATATACAGTTAACTGCTCACGAGTGACGTCTCACACCATATTTCACTGTTTACATCAGCCACCCTAGTCTCCTTTTTTTTTTTTTTTTCACATACCGAGTCAACATGCAAGTCTGGGGACTGCACCCCAGTTTGTCAAAATGTGTCAGGCCGGTTTTTTCGTGTAGTCAGTCATAAGTCATATCCTTCACCGCCAGCATTTAGGCTAGATTTCCCTTCAACCTTGCAGTTCATGGTGGATACAACCCACATTCGGTTAGAATATAGAAGTAGAAATGTTGTACCAGAAGACTGAGGTATAGTGGTGTTTAAGGTTCACCGTAGCCATCAGCCAGTAGTCAGCTTGCACTTTTGGTGGGATGTTTGTTTCCAACTGTTAGTAAGCGGGCTCATTTTGAGCAGTCTTCGTGGGGACTTTGGGCTTCTATTGTGGGACCAACCTCTAAATCCGCCAACATGTTGCTCCACAAAGGGCTCAACAACTGGCGTCACTGACTCCTGAGTAAGCTATTAACGACTTGTGAGTTATGTGTACCCACGAGAGGCATGGCCACCGTCTGCATGGGCCAAGCTCAACGGATAACTGCCACATAGTCTAGGTCTGATGTTAATCCCTCTTCATATAGCCTATGGATATCCTATTTCTCACCGGCCAAGAGCTTACAGCGCCGTTACAAGAGAAGTCCGGATAAACACACCTCGACCCTGAATTTGACATAAATCTGGATCTAATGGAGTGTGCTACTAGAATCATGAGGGGGGCGTTAAAGTCTGTTAGGCAGTGTTATGGACTAGCAAGCAGTCACTGCTCAGTGGTCACTCGTAACAACAGATGTGACTAGTCGCCCCACATTTCGTCCAATAACAAAGGACGTGTCGGTGCGGCTTGAAGTTGAATTTGAAGACGCAGGCTGAAAAATTTCATCCTCCACAGACCAGACTGGTCTATGGCCCATGCCTGTGTCACCAGTAGCGATTTGAACCGGTATTTGGGGCGAACCATATCCGTGATAACAATAAGGAACCAGTGGTGAATATGGAGTTAGACCAGAGACTGCAGTCTCTCTTGATCTTAGGAGTGGATACTGTGAGCAAGCGGGAACAACTTTCACAACTGTAACAAAGGATGTCCCGCCTGTCGATTACATTTAAGAGAGCAGAGAGTACGATGTTATAGACATTACCTCGCAACTGGGGGTGAGATGAATACAGAACTGACCAGTCTTGAGGATTGAACGGAACTAGTTCCACTCTAAACTCCAAGCACTCAAGCATTAAGTCCATATCCAGACAATGCTGCATATTTCCTTCTCGTAGGCTAGCCAAGCATGAACACGAAGTATTCTTCATACAATCTTGCGGGTAGTCTCACCAGATATGCAACTCCTGGCCTGATTTTCCACACGTACACCCTCTTATATATCCTATTGTTATTTGTAGTAGATCTGTGTAACGATTCTCAGTATATGAACCACGATGTAAAAGGACAGTTTTGTGAATCACGAGCTGTTCTCCCGATGACTCCAGCCTCCACTCTTCAGTCTCCACCAGTTTCCACTTTCCAGTAGTTGGAGCTTCTGGTTCTGAAGTCCAGACTCGAAAGCCAGACCAGCCCGTTGGCTGTTGATTCAACAATCCTCAAAGGATACCCTTTTTTGGGCATATGGCCGCCTGTTTGGCGATCCAAGAGCCTATACGGGGTTACGGCCATTAATTAGGGTCACAATTCTGAAATCGGTTCAACAGTACAGTTAACAGTCGTAGATAGTTTATCCATCCTTCGCTTCCGTTGAGGGGTGTTCAACGTAAGGCTGAAGAACATACAGAGATGTACAATGTATTAAAAGGTAAGAAGCTGGTTGTTGGTGGAGACCTTTGCTGAAAACGTCACTTGTCACTACTGAAAAGTGTAGCGCAATGAAGGTTCCCTACCACGGCCGTATTTACCGATGTGTGTCCAAATTTGTTTGTCCTTCTCCAGATTTCTGCAGTAACATAGTGACTATGAAATAGCTAGTCTTAGTCTCAGACTTTTTTGCGGAAAAAAATCCGGGACGGCTTGGAGGGAGTCCCACTCGCATTGGGCCCAGCTGGTTCCGGTGGTCTAGCCCTCAATAGACCCCTTCGACAGAAAGACGAAGTACTCCATGACTGGATAATGTTGTTTACTGGTTGATGGTCATGATTGGCTGGTGATTACAGGGCCCACAAAGATCGCCCGAGAATTGTGTTCAGCAGGCCAAATTACAGAAACTCAAAGTAAAGGTAAGATCTGTAAATCTGGGTTACTACAAAGAATCGTGGTGATAATAATTATGTAAATGCTGTGAGTTTCGTACTGACTGGCAGCTCGTTGAATGATTTAGTTAATGGATCCCAGAGACTTGTCACTTTTCCATATTTCTGATTTCACAGTTCATCAATTATTCTATTCAAAGCTTCATCAAGCTCATCAGACGAGCCATATTCCTCGTCACTCAGTGTTTCGCTCAATGTCTCGTGGTATTCTTCACTTGAGTCAACAACGATATCTTCATGAATCGAAGCTTCTATCTTCTCTACTGAAGTGTAAGTTGACACAATATCAATGGATGATGTGACTTCAGGCTCTTCATATGAGGATGACACTATATCTATATCAACAGAAGGGACACTCTCGGGAACAACAGAAGTATGTCCCTCGCTCATTGTTTCTGCGAAGTCAACCACATCCACACCATTGGATGCTCTTCTGGACACAAGCCCGATAGTAGCCATAAAGGCATGTACAATATACCAGGAGAGCTTGAACACAAACATCACTGGAAGTTTGAAGACTCTACTCCAGAAGATTTTAGCTAAGCATAGTCCAAAGAAGATCAAAGCATAATACATTCTGTTCTTATCCTTTTGCGAACTCAACTTTATATCATTGATGAATACATCACTCTTCTCAAGGACATCCTTCAAATATCCATATTTATCAGCAAGGTCACTCAAAGAATCAGACTGTCCTGACAAGTCCTCAAGGTTCAATTCCGATTGCATCAACGTAGCCTGTAGTATTTGACTCGATTGTGCCAGACGTGATGTGATTTTCTTTGTTGTGGAAAGCACCTTAGCATCCGTAGAGACATTTTGATCCTTCTTCTCTGCTTCAAGTTCAAGTTCCTCGTTGAGGTCTTCGTCATATTTGAACCCATACTTCTCCTCCTTCAGCTTTCTGAATGATTCCAGTTCGTTGTTTTGAAGTTCCTGATATTTGCGAGCAAGGTTTTCCTTGAAGATTTCTAGGAAATCATTATATTTATCCCACTTAGTGACGATCGAAAGGCAAGCAGGGTCATTTATCCTCAGTTTTGAATCAAGATTTATATCGTAGCGGAACTCTATACCGGCTTTGGTGTATCCCAGATCTTCTTCGTAGTTTGAGACTTCTGTTATTATGGCAACTTTTGTGTCCTCATCATCGAGTGATTCGAAGTTGTAAAGATTCTTCAACAGTCTTTTCTGTTTTCTTTGAAGATCAACAAGACTTTCGGCAATTTGCACACTCATCTCTTCACTTTCAATTGTCCTTTGGTTCTGTTGTTTGCTAGTTTTAGCGTTGATTTGCCAAGTCATGAAAATGGAACTGAAGAACAGGGCTCAAATCGCAATTTAACGAATTTCAAGAAAACAACAAACAAAGCTTAAGAACTGCTCCTGCTCAGCCAGATCATACGGAAATGCTCAAAAGTGACAAGAAGAAACCAACTCAGAGTGGACTGCAGTTTGTGAACTACCATACGGGATCCACTGTTAGCGAAGAGGGACTCTTCAAGATCACCAGAAGACAGAAACATGACATTCCAAACACCAATAAATTTAAAGTCAACTGCAGCAAGAATGAAACTTCGCCGAACCCTGAATCAGCTCCTATCCAGTTCACAGAGAACACACACACATTCCCAACTGCTCCAGCGAAAGTGGTACCCAGTTCCAGAAAGACATCATACACAATATCAACTTTATATCAGAGGATAACACTAGTTCAACTCGTTAAGAAACACAAACTGTACAGAAGGAAACCACAGATAGAGGCATGGTGTACTATATCCAAACAGTACAATGAACTGTCTGAGATTGATGATCTGGAAGGACTGACTTCACAGCATGCAAAGACTAAATTCAACAAAATACTGCAAGCTGCTGAAAAGAAGGCTGAGAAGAAAGCGGAACTGGATTATGCCGAAGAGCTGATACTGGACTACAAGAAAGAAAAGGATCAGTTTGAGATGAAACCTAAATTATCAGAACAGCAAAAAGAAATCAAATAGCCACACTATGCACTACAAAACGAACTTGATAAATCACTTTTAAATTTTATAAATACGTTATCTATCAAGAATAGTCACCAGCCTGTAGTCTTTTCAAGTCACTGACAACCAGATCTAAGTACTTCTTGCTTTCCTTGAAGACGTTGTTCAGTAAAGAGTGCAAATGACCATGTCCACGAGCACATCTGAAATGAACTTCGATATCACTATCGACTAACTTCTTGGTGTACGCTCTAGCACCGTCACCTTGAATATCAGTCTCAGCGACATAGACAATATGCTTTGGAAGATCTTTGTAGTTGGAAGCTTCTAGTATTGCACCTTCATAAGTGTCAAGTTCTGGAGTATTAGGAAATGCAGCCTTGACAACTTTTGGATCGATTCTATCTGCTTCAGTTTCAGCATCTCTTCTAGCTTCTTCAAAGAATCTGACATTTCTGATATTCAATATTGGATCCTTGTCATATTTGATGATACTTCTAGGGAATTTAGCATCCTGTGGAGTCAAAACGTCCAAGAAGTTCTCAACTGGTGGAACATTCGAAACGACAAGTTGGACTGGGAATCCTTCATCTCTTGCAACATGAGCTGCTGATAGGACGATCTTACCACCAGCTGAAACACCACCAATAGCGATCTTGTTTGGATCAATACCGAACTTCTTGTGGTTCTCCTTGACGTACTTGATGGAAGCGTATGAATCGTAAAAGCATGTTGAGAATGTCCACTCTGGGATCATTCTATAGTCAACATCAATCACAGTAACTCCAGTTAGATGGGCCAGCCAATAGTTTTGCTTCAAGTCAAACTCAAGGTTCCCTAATACGAAACCACCACCATGGAAGTTGATATAGACAGCATTGTCAGGCTTCACGTTATTTGGCTTGTAGATTCTAATTGGAACTTCGTACCCATCAATACTAGGAAATGTCTCATTGGTGACAGTAATTTCATCTTTGAAGGAATCAATTGGAAGGTAATAGTCCTTGCGAAGTTGAGATGTCAACTCAGAACGCTTTCTGACTTTGAGGACGTTATGTTCGATCTTATCTAGTTCATCCTTAACACTTTCAGCAGCGGCAGCGCTTCCAGGTAGAAAACTCTTCAACAAGAACTCGACATAGTCTGGGGCATAGTTATCTTTGTTCTCCGGGTCTTCCCAGGCGTACTCGTAGCTCATTTTATCTTCAATTGACCTGTTTTGTGAGCTCCTTAAAAGTCAATGGTACTCGTGGGATCATTTTATACTCTCCTTTCCCCAATTTTAGCCTCTCAAAGCCTATTGATTAACCCGACATATTTCGCTATTATCGCTATTTTGGGATTTTTATCCGGCAATTCGCGCGCTTACCATAAAATCATATCGGGTTGTGCACGTGACCTTGATCATGACTTCCGGAAAATGATTGCATTTTAGCGTGCGCTTACCGACAGTGAAAAATTGTCGAATTTGTAGTAATGGCAAAAAAAATCGAAACAAGTCATTTGGAGATCAGTCAGTTGAGTTAATTTTGTTGTGGGAAAGTTCGTCTAGTGAGCGCTGTGTACTCGTCATAATCCCCTTCAACTTCTATACATAATATCAGCAAAAATTTCATTTCAGACGACTCACATTTGATTGTTTTGTGTTTTCTCTTATAAGGAAACTTTCACCCACCTTGAATCAATCACAATCACACAATCACACATACACCATTATGTCTTGGTTATTCGGTTACAACTCCAAAGCTTCTCAGCAACAGCAGGAGACTACTCCTAGCTCATCTATAGACCCTAAACTAGGCTTCGATCCAAGTTCCATAGCTGATGTTTCACAAATTATATCGACCCCAGGTGGTTTGGATACATCAAGATTGCATCCATTAGCTGGTTTGGAGAAAGGTGTTGAATATTTAGATCTAGAAGATGAATCTTTGAACCAACTTGAAGGTTCCCAGGGTCTTATCCCATCCAGAGGTTGGACCGATGATTTATGTTATGGTACCGGTGGTGTTTATCTATTGGCTTTAGGTACTGGTGGTACTTACGGTTTCTTTGAAGGTCTGCGTAACATTCCAGCTAACAGTCCAGGTAAACTAAAACTGAATACCGTGCTAAATCACGTCACAAGAAGAGGGCCATTCCTTGGTAACAGTGCTGGTGTCTTAGCATTAACTTATAACTTGATTGACAGTTCCATTGATGCTCTAAGAGGTAAACATGATTCTTATAACTCAATCGTTGCAGGTGCTCTTGCAGGTGCTTTGTTCAAATCAAGTAAAGGGTTCAAACCAGCCGGTATTGCTTCTGCCTTGATGGCTGGTGCTGCTGCTACATGGTGTGGTATCAAAACTTATTTATCCTAATTTTCTTCAAATGTTAGAATATCATACATTCGAAGATCTTTGATTAATCGCCACCACCGCCATCATATTATCTCCCTCCCTTTATTTTTTAGAAATGATTACCTCCTGTGAATAGCTTTTTTAATGATAATGTTTTAATGGTTCTTAAGATGAACATATTTTCATGATTTCTTCACGTATCTATCATATTGTTGATGAAGGCCATGAGGTATTTGAATCTACAGCGATCAAACATCTATGTGAGAAGTGCAAGCGATTGATGTGATGATGATGTATATACTTATGGTGTATGTAGTCGGTGATATTATTCTAAGCCTTTACGGTTTGATCCAAGTGCTGTTTCTTTTCCTGAGGAGCCTCTTCCTCTTCGAGTTTATGTTTCTTCTCAACGACAACTTCAGTCTTATCAGAAACAGGGTTACTTGGTGTCTTCTTGGTTCCGTCGTCATTCAAGACCTTTAAGTTCTCCAAGATGTCTTCATAAGACTTCGATCTTGAAGTGAGTTGATAGAAGAAACTCTTTCCTGGAATCATTCTGGTCAGCATGTATTTGGTGTTACCAATGAAGTTTTCAAACTTTTGGGCAATCTCGAGATATTCTTTGATCAAAGCCACCCAATGTAATGGCGTATGACTAAAACAAGATGGGTTCAACTCAGCGTTTGAAGCGATCATACCACCAACGTCTTTACCCCAACCTTGTTGTAGTTTTTCAAAGTCATTACGGTCTATGATGGATCCATTGATGATCAGTGGTACATTCTGCTCATCACACAGTTTCTTTATCTTGTCGATGTATGATCTGATTGGTGATTCTCTATTTCTCATTGGTTGTGTACGACAATGAACAGTCAGGTTTGAAATGCCTGTCTTCAAAAGCTTTGCCACCAGCTCAAGCGTATCGTTCTCATCTGGAAGTAGTCTAATCTTGACACTAATAGGTTTGTTATTCGGTTTACCAACCTTTTCAACGAGGTTAGTCAATATCGACACCAACAGATCCGGTGTTTTAAGCAAAGCAGCTCCCATACCTGAGTGGATGGAGAAATGTTTAGGACATCCTGCATTGATGTCTATTCCAGAAACATCATCTATCACGAGCTTGGCAGCCTCGACAGCGATTTCTGGATTGGCTGTTCCCATTTGAAAGATCAATTTGGACTCTTCTAACGTTGGAGAAGTTCTAAAAACCAGGTTAGTGACCCCGGGAATTTTCGTTTGTCCTTTTGAAAGGTAGTCGATAGTTCCCAGAGTTTTGTTTTCAACTCTTTCACAGGTGATTAGCTTTTTGTCGATGATTTCAGGGCCTATGAAAGCTAGTTAGTGATTATTCTTGGGATGATGGTCATCGATAAGTTCTTGTTTGACTTACTCCACACTAGATCAGCACCATGTTTCAAGGCTAGTAATCTCGTTGGAAGTTCTCCTGCTCTCACCATCGGAGCGAGTACCAGTTTCCCCCGATAACTGACCATGACTTCTCTGTATCCTGGATATGTTGATGTTTCTTATGTAGAGCTTTTGCCGTATAATTTTTTCTATGACACTAAATCGAGATGAATCCGGAAATAATCGCGATTGTACTAATCTGTTCGTGTGCAAGAGCATCGGATGAATTATGAAGCATTTGACTGCTGAGTTGGAACGCCGTCTACTGTGTTTCACAGGAGTCTGTCTACCCTCAACCTTTGTTAGATTATGCACTGAGCATGTGCTAAAACTAGTCATCTGTCGGTAACCCAGAGTCATGTAGTGGCTGCAAGTGACTAGTGATTAGTGCCTGTGAGTGGTAAATCTGGTGAGTGAGTATTGAGTTGACCGTCGAAGCCGCCTAGCCTGCAGTACGTTATTCACCCGCCACTAACTGCCGTCTGACAGACGAGAGTGCCTAGGTGCTTCTAGTGGTACTCGTTTCAAGCGACGGAAGCGGTAGAGGTCGTAGCAGGGCAGGAGATTCTAAAGCTAGGCAGAGAGATCTAGAAGGATAGAATACTAGGAATGGTACTCTCCAAGGAAAAGATCCCCGAGATCAGCGTGCCCGTCTATTGTGCTTCTGAATAATCTGTGACCCAGATCCAGGAAAGTTTGGTCGGGATTCGGGAAAGCCAGTCTTTGTCATGCATACAAAGTCAAATCGGGGTCGTATCAAGGACAACCGTTTGTTATGCTCAAGACCTGTTGACTATGAGCCATTAGATACGGACTATGGACGACTGTGAAGTATGACTTACGAACTACGAACCCACTGAGATTTGAGAGTTGGGTCGGGTTGTATCAGATATTTCCGTAAAGATCTATTTAGGAATTCTGAACTATGAAACAAACCACCTGAGAGCATACGCTCCAGCCAGATCTAAGCAGATTCCCACTATTGGGCACTCCTCTTACGTTGGACGCAAGTTTGCGTTCTGTTTCACATTGGCTTGAGTCTAACCATACTTGCCAATACGTCACTCTGCGCGAAAATTTCCGTATGCAGCATTTTCAGGTACAAGGCACAGAAACGGTTGTTAGGGTGTTTTCTCTAAGGGAAGCAACGGAAAAGCGCCTCACTGGCCAGACAAGCGCTCTTTTGCTGGATCACTTGGATACATAAAAGAAGGCAGACCGCCAGACCGCCAGATCTCTCACATTTAGCCAATTTCCAGCTCAACTGTGGTGCAATCCCTTCCAGATCTCAATCCAACTTGTTCCGCCGCCAAACGCAAGATTCTGCTGCTGATCCACAACAACAAAACCGAAAAGTCGCGTTCGAATAAACAACAAAAAAAATCTCTTGTTTCACGAGATTCTCTGAAACAAATTCGAAACAACTTCTGAAACAAACCGCTCAATCCAAATTTTTCTATAAAACCGATCACTTTTCGCTTATTCTCCTCTTCTCATCTTCTTCCCAAATCCAACTACCAGTCACTCGCTTAGCTCATCGCACACATTCCACACACAATGACAAAGTTCCTAAGAGAGAGGGACAGTCCTGTCAACCCAAAGCTGGAAACAACCGCCGAGTTGTCTATTGGAAAGGAAATCAACATGGTCAACGGTCATGACTTCAACCACCTTGATTTGGTCATCGAAGCTAAGAACAACAGACTCAAGTCAGAGTTCTTCTACATCTACAACTATGAACAGTTCAACAACTGCTCTTTGCTGAAACCAAACTTTGACATATTTGCTATAGAAGGTGCTTTGAACCACACGTCTGCCAGATACGTTGTCCACTACTTGACCAAAGAATTGAAGAAGAGATTCAAGGAGATTGACCGAACTACCAAAGCTGGTAGATCCACCTTGTACGATGTTTTCAAACCAAGTTTAGGCCAATTCGATGATGCTGATATTTCTAACGCTAATGACTTCATCAGATCAATGTTTCCGTACGAAGGTTGTTCGTTCACAGGTAAGAAACTGGAAACCATCATATCTGCTGCAAATTGGGTCACATTAATCTTAGGTTTGAGATTAGTCTGGAGTTTGTTGCCTGGTGCAATCATTCCTTGGGATTCCTATAACAAGTTCAAAGAAGCTGAGAAACGTTCTAACTACTCCAATCTTCAATCATTCTATCAAACATTGCCAATATTCCTGCCATCCCACAATCACTGTTGTGTTCTTTTCGAATTTTTGGAAATCTTCATCAGTATATTCATTGACGATTACTTCGTTGATGTGAGTATTTCAAGAGATCTCATCTTCACTGCCGGTCAGATCTGTTTCAACAGAGAAGAGTTCAGTGAAACCTCTTCACCGAATGACGATGACTTGCACGACTTACAGAAATTCTACTATAAGAGAGGTTCTGCGTTCTACCATTTGTTCATTGCTTACTTGAGAAGTTTGTCACAAGAGCCAAACTTTGAATACAAGATGTTATTGGATCCATTCAAGATCAATGAGTATCCACCAAAACCATACGAACCAGTCACTCAGAAAGCTTTGACTTTGACCGTGCCAAATGATCCAGAGCTAGCTACAACCAACTACTTCAAACTTATTTCCAATGCCGCTAATGCTACCTCAAGAATCTATTCGTCAAATCATACATTCACCAAGTTTGAAAACAAGTTTTTGGACAAGTTTGAAGTTAACCCTCACAAGATCATAGAGCACTTCTTCTCCAAATCATCAAGAAACTATTTGTTAAAATTTGACAAGACTCTAGATTTCGACAACTTCAAAGTCAACAATGATGTCAGTGAATTGAGAAAAAACCTGAAGAATGGTACCCTATTCGAGAACAAGGAACTGATCTCTACATTCATAAATGACTTCAGTCGTTACGGTTTCGAAAGTCAGCGTGATAACAACAACAACAGTGAAACATTTATTACTGATACAATCAACTTCAACTTCAACTCCAACATGGAATCTGTTGATAGTTTACCTGTCAGAGTATCCAAACTTGAAATCAGTGAATGGTTCATCAATGCCTGGAAGTACGAAACATTCTTGGGTTATTTGCAAAACACTGTCGTCCTGAAGTTAACGAAGACTATTGGTGACTGTGATTGGTTGATCATCACCTCTCACGAGAAGGTCTCAACCACAAACCGTTACCTCACTCCACCAAGCTCCACACAATCCGAAGTTGATCAGGGTAAAGAGAAGGAACTTGGATCATTGGCTGAGGAACAAGAAGAAACTTCTAAACAGTCAAAGATGAAGAATCTATTACCTCCAAGTGCTTCAAAGAACAAGTTGGCATCAGCTCCAAATACCCCTCCACAGCAAGTCAATTCTTCAATCTCACCAAGATCCCATAGAAAATCTCCAAAGAAGAACGATCTGAAGAGAATCTCTTTCCCAAGTGCTCCAAAAGATATCGATATCTATGAGAAAGAAATGAAAGGCGATTCTTTCAGCGAATCCAAAGAATTACCTTCCCAGAGAAAATCAAAAACATACAAGAGAACTCCACCGGGTGCTAACGAGTTCACTTCTTTTAAACCTTTACCTGCTCCTACTATCCCTAACCAGAGAATCACTACTCCAACCCAACAGCATGTCGAATCATTGACAGTTAATCCCCCAGCTCTCTTCAAGGACTCATTGGCCAGTGATTCACTGAGCTCTCAACAAGCGAATCTGATTGCTTCTCAGATTGATTTCACTACCCCAAAAGAGATCAAATACATCTCTCCAAAGCAAGGAAAGAGAAATTCATCATCACCAAAGACTGGCACTAGAAAGCCGGTCAGACCTGATGAACCAGAACTGAGATCACCGCATGGAATCTCCTCCGCTGCTGCTGAATTGCCTGAGACTCTACCTTCTGTAAACCTTGCTGAGAAGTACACAGCTCCTGCTCCAGAAACCTCAAAGCAAATGCTTGAGTCTCCGTACAAGGCTCCAACAGAACAGTTCATTTTGGCTCCTCCAATCACCAAAGCCGAACTAGCTGAGGTTTCTCCAAGAAGTGCCAACATGCCGAAACCAAAAGCTTCTCATCCATATCAAACTTTGAAAGAGTCTCCTAGACAAGCTCCCTCTGCTGCCATGGAAGTCCCAACCATTGACACTTCTGCCATTGCCGCTTCACCAATAATCGCTGCTTCTTCTGACATCGAGATTAATGACGCTGCTAACAAAAGCTCAGAGAGTGCAACACTGGATAAGCCAGTCCGTTCTGAATCTGCAAGTTTTTTCAAGACTCCACCTTCTCCAATCTTGGGTAAGCCAGTCATGAACAACTCATCATCATCTTTGACTAAAGAGAAAAACAGCAGTGGTATTTTTGGAAGAAAGTTGAGTGTTCGTACTAGTGGTAAGGTCTCAAGCTCCTCGAAATCTTCGCCAATCACTCAAGCATTTCCAAAGTTCTTCAAGAATAAATCCAACAAGGACCTGACCAAGATCTCAAGTTCTGAATCATCCAACTCATTATCATTTATTAATGACGGATCTGCCATCCCTCAAGAACCCCTATCCAAACCTAGAGCATCCACCACCACCACCGCCACTTCACCATCTCCATTATCATCAGCTAAAGACAATTCTGACTCCACAATCATCACGACTAGAGAATCCACAGTCTCCAATGACACCATCCCTGAAATCCCATACACTCCAAAGGCCATCAGAGAATCTGTCTTCATCCCAGATGACTCAAGAGATGATGAAGCTGATCATACTGCTGTTTCGGAAAGTGACAGAAGCTCAAACCTACAAAACCACTTTGACTCAGTTGAGAGTGACTTGACTCAAGAGACTACAAAGTATACTATTGGTGAGTCGAAATTAACTTCAGGTCTCGATGATCTTTTGGAAGAGATCAAAGAAAGTATGGATCCTGTTGATGTTGAGAGATATTTCAGCACTGATGATTTGCATGAGAAGAACTTCATCACGACTTCTACCAACTGATGACCCCACTTTTGTTACTCCATTGTGCGCTTTTAATGAACTAATCATGTCTGTTTTTTGTTTTTGTCCCATTACCTTTTTATTAATGTCTTTCAACGTGTTGTATAGTATACCAGTTATTAATGAACTTTTTAGCATATGTGATCACCGGTGTAGTGCTTGTTGTGATACAGGGAACTACAAGTATTTGATCAAGATACTAGGAGTGGGTAATATATAGGTGGGTATGTCTCAGAATGAATGGATAATGCAAATAATATTTTGTAATCATAGTTCATCATGACTATAATCAGACTCTTCAGCATCTTGGAAGACCTCCTCGTATTCGCTCTCTTCGAGAATTTCGTATTCTGATCCCTCTAGATCTGCTAACATTTCAGCTTCGTCTTCGGAAGCTGTGACGTATTCGACTTCATCTTCAGAAGCAGTGATGTATTCGTCTTCAGATTCAGTTGCTTCAGTGATTTCAGATTCACTATCTGTCTCGGAAACTTCAACCTCTTCAATCTCTTCTTCTTCATTTTCATCTTCGTCATCGGCAAAACCAGGAGCGTATTCACCATCACTGGTAGCTTCCTCCATCAACTCTTCAACGAGATCTGGAACAGCCGTACTTTCCGCATCGGAATTCGATGTTTCGTATTCTTCATCAGTTCCAATCTCAGTGATAACATCAGATTGAACATGTGAATGAGCATATTCTTCTTCAGATAGCAAGTCAGCATCAGTGGCAGATTCTTCATCTTCGGTGTGCGTTTCCTCAATATTTTCAGTGTTCTCTGCAACATCAAAGTAGTCTATTGGCTCAGCTTTACTTTCATGCACAGATTCAAGATGGATCTCAGTGTTGATGTCGGCTTCTTCGATTTCGTCAGCTTCTTCAGCATCATCTGTTTCGGGAGCTGTTGCTTTACTAGTTGTATCAAATTGAGATTCAGCCTCACTTTCGACGTCTCCTTCAATCTCGTCTGTTTCCAGTATGACATCAGCGGTGTCATCCTCTGATTCAGCATCAGTGAGAGTTTCTTCATCTTCAGCGGTGATTTCTGCTTCTGCTTCAGTGTCTGCTTCAACGTCTGCCTCCGTCTCAGATTCAACATTACTTTCTAGTTCAACTTCAGTTTCGTCTTCGGTATCGGTCTCGATATCAGTCTCAGTCTCAGAATCAGCTTCATTTCCAGAGTCATATTCAATTGTTTCATCCCCTAGCAAGTCTTCCTCAACCACATCCAATACTTCTGGCCCAGAAGCTTTGAAGCCATCTTCGATTTCAACGTTGTCCACAGGTAGAATTGTGAAGACTGCTTCATCTCTGAAATGATCCTCTATCTCAACATTATCAACTGGCAGTATGGTGACAATGACCTCTTCTTCAACTTCAGAGTTCTCAGCAGCGACTTCAGTGATTGAGGGATCAATTTCTGTGGTCGATGTCTCAACTTCTGAGCCCACTTCTTCAATGTCAGTACCAGAGCCTGCTTCTTCGGCACTCTCAGCTACCTGTTCCTCAGAGAAGATTTCGAAGTCTTCTTCCTCTTCTTCTTCTTCTTCTTCTTCTTCTTCTTCTTCTTCTTCTTCTTCTTCTTCTTCTTCTTCTAATGATGTATTAGTTTCACTCTCTTCGAGATCAGTTGATTTCGTGATGTTGTCCTCATCCTCATCCTCATCCTCATCGGTGTCGGCGTCGGATGTTTCTAGGACCTCATCTTTTTTATCAGCTGTGGATTCTTCCTCTTCTTCGACACCAGTTTCACTCTGTGAATCAGAGAAACTCTTTTCAAGCTCATCGATGTCTTCTGCACTATCTTCATTCTCATTCTCGCCATAACCTTCTTCAGTAGTGAGTTGATCGTCAATAGAACCCTCAGATTCTTCTTCGTCTTCAACCGCATCAACTGTACCAGTTTCAATTGGCTCAATGACATTTCGAGCCTTTCCTAGAGGAATTCTCGATAGCACCTTTGATAGTTTTCTTTTGACCATATCCCTAGTAGTTGTGAGATGCTCTTTAGTCGTTTTTGAGGTCTCAGTTTCTGATTCACTGGCATCCTCCGACCCAACAGTGGATAAATCGTCTTCGGACTCAGATTGAGTCTCAACAGATGAAGTAACTCTTGGTTCAATTATGGATTTGGCAACTTTTGATACCTTAGACAATAATGGTTCTTCGGAGAAAGTGCCAGGGGAAACATCACTAGTTGTGGAAAGAGGTCCATCAACATCACTATCAGTGCTAGGTTTAGCAACAGTTGTCACTTTCTGCTGTGATATTGATGGACTGAGTAATGAACGTTTCGATGCTGATGGTTTAGCAATGACAGATCTTGGGGCCTTCGCTCTTGAAGCTATGCTTGGGGTAGATGTAAACTTGGTACTTGTGACCTTTGATGTTGGGACTTTGGCACTTTCGGTAGTGACTATAATGGAAGACTCAGATTTCAGCTCCGATGAAGCTTTAGTCTTTTTAACCCTTCTGACTTTTCTCACCTTCTTGACTTTTTTCTTCTCTGTGTCTGCAACCTGTGTGATAGTGTTGATTGAAGTTGTTTTCTGTGCAGATGAAGTAGATTTGTCGTTTTCATAGGATTCGTAAGCTTTAGTCCATTCTTCTTCGATCACATCACTTGTGCTGTCTGCAGTGGTTGATGACACAGTTTCTGACAATGAAGAGGACGCAACATAGCCGGGGGTAGGGGTCAAGACTCTAGGTTTCATTGTGAAGTATTCACTAATCTCACCTTTTGGATTTTTGTCTCTCCATTCATAGAATAGCCAACTTCCATAAGCAACGATTAGCACAAGTATCAGTTGAACTGATCTCAAAAAGAAAGAGCGTATCTTGTGGGTTTCGATACCAACCTTCTCTGGAATTTCCAGGATATTGACTGTTCTAGCAGAGCTAACGCTTGCCAATAGTTTACCAGATGGAGAAAATGCAATTTGCGTTATTCTGTCTTTATGGTGATTGATGAACGTCCTGATTTGTGCCAATGATTGGGACTTCAGTAGAATTAATGAGTTTTCTGTAGTCGATAATGCAATCACATTATTGATTTCGTCAACGTCGATCGATGTGACATCCTTAGATTTTTTGGAGATCAAGGATTCTTTCACAGTTTTTAAACTATCATCTAATTGAAGTTTTGCAAGTTGAATACCACAGTTGTTGCTTAGAATAGATGCCAATAAGACGTTGTTGTTTCCTTGGAATTTGACCTTGGATAGTTCCCAATTTGGAAAATCAAGACGACGTTGTAATGAGCGACCAGTGACAATAGAAATGATGTCTAATGTTTGACCAGTGATATAGGCTAATGATTTACCATCAGGACTTAAGTCAAGGTCTTTGACAGGGTTGTTTGTCTCAATTTCATACTTGACGACCAAATTGATTGGATCCAGGATGTGTATGACTGTTGGGATTTTTGATGAAGCAATAGCAGCAATGGAAGCATCTGGTGCTAATTTAACGAATTTTGGAGACTGAAGGTTTCCAAAAACAGGTTTTTCCAAAGATGTAGAGGTAATGTACTTCAGATGATCATTGTGATATAGAAATTTCTGGATGTTGTGGTTCTCTTCTTCCTGTTGAACTCTCTGGAATGATTCATTAGAACCCAACAAAATGAGATTGTTGTTCGCATCAAGACAATTAGGAGCGGAATTGTCATCATTCAATTTCAACTCTCTGAACTTCTTGATCGGTTTCCTCTGCTTGGATAAGTTTATCGACAAAGCGGTAAGTCTCTTGTTAGAGTCAAAGTTGTCTCCACCAGTGACCAACAATGTCTTCTCGTTCAAGAACTTGGCTCCATGGACTGGATAATCAATCTCGTAGTTGACAGTATTGAACTTTGCCATGTTGACCCAGCCAGTTATGTTCTGTGTTGAATGACTGACACAGTGTAAAGAAGCAGAGTATGGATTGAGCGGTTGATGGATGTTCCAACAGGTTGTTTACGTTTCCACTTTCCAGTACTGATCATTCTCGCTAAAATTGGCCAAGGACCACGAGCTCATAACTACAAAAGATTCTATTTACCGGAAATGGCAAGGTTTGGGGATATGGTACCACAGTTTCATCGTAATTACCTAATTTGGAAGTCCAGCTTCAGTAGGGCTAGATTGCTCCCTTGTTAGTGGTGTCAAATGGGGCTTTGTTCAAGGTGGTCCAAGAATTGGCTACTGTTCAGTGTTTATCTTGAGCTGACCTTCCACTGCCGTGCTGTACCGAGTTTCTCAATTCCGCTGTGAGTGTGTCCCGAATCCCGATTATACGCTTAATCTGATAAATATTGGCAGATTCCACTTTCCACCTGTTATATTTGATTTGACACACAGATAGTATAAAATAAATCAAAGATAATCCAATTGACATACTTGATTGCACTTCACTGATCATCGGAAACAGGTATTATTGAGACAATGGCGGAGTACAAGGACAAGCAGGTGCAGAGCAGTTTCATCCCTCAGACAGCCAGAAAGCACTTCCAGAAGATAACGACAGTGGTGCTGATAATTCTTCTCATCATCGTGCTCACCGTCACAAATAGATATGATCTATTGAACTTGGCGGGTTCTCAACCTTACAACGATGACGATGAAGTGAGAGCAAAGATGGTCAGATTCCAATCATCATACAAAGACAATGACGTCGATTTCAACAGCAAGATAAACCTATCCAAATTAGGCACACGTCCTCATGGTATCGTTCATCCAGAAGTCGTGAAGGGATCTGCCAACAATGGTTACTCCAAAGAAGACATTGATACATCGATTGACTCCAAGGTTGTGGGTTCCATAACGAAAGGATCAAAGGAGAAACATGACTCTCATGACGGATTGACACACAAACTGAAAGTTCTATCGAGTAAGAGCACAAAGTCTGACACGGTAAAAGGCACGACGCCTGACACGAAACCTGATACAAAAGCCCAACTCGCTGCAGCGAAGCCGGATGGACCAAAACCAATGGTGAAGATCCAGACAGACTCCGACTATGAGAAAGGAGGCAAAGTTGTTCCAACGGCACCACTGGGTGGTAATAAGAACAACTATGAGAACAAACCTCCATTGAAACCACTGCCGGTGATCAACCCAGTCAGAGAAGATGGAAAGAGACAACTATTGGAGTTACAGAAAGAAGCCAAGTGAAGATTACTGACAGGTCGCTAAACTAAAGAGGACTCGATTCCTTTCGCTCTCACTACGATATGATCAAAATAGATCCTTGATATTTAACGTTTAGAGATATAAACCGTCTCTATCACCTAATTGCAGTCCTTTCTAAACTTTGTTTTTCCATGCCATGACCCTGGCCCTTACTGCTTGTTTTTGATGCGTTGTGTTTATGAATTCTAGCGTTATGATTGTAACACTTGATGTAGCCCACTGTTACGAAAGAAAATGATTCATCATTTCATGGTGTAGCTTTCCAGGTTTTTCTTCAGCCTATCCAGATCTACTTTGGGATTCACTGGTGCTTCACCTTCAGTGCCAATGACTTGTGGGTTGTTGAACTTGATAGCGACGCTTCCTCTCCTGTGATGATGTCTTGAACAGTTATCATCATCTGACTCTTCATTCAAGCCGGCGGAACTTCCAGGATCTCTGAACGATTGATCTGATGTATTCAAATTAGGGTCATTGCTCATTGAGCCCCGTCTTGATGCCTGTTTAAAATTTATAGGGATGGATAGAGATCTACTACCATGTGCAGATTCTGGGTGTTTGCAACATAATAGGAATGAGCTCTTCTTTGATAACCTTACCGAATCCTCTGTCGCTGATGCCTTTGATCTCATGGAAACCACTGAATCTGTCCGTCCTACCGATCGGCTATCAGTATTAGAAATCAAATCCTCATCATCGTTTGGCTCCGGGTATTTAAAGAGTTCTTTAGCTTGGAAATCGATCCAATCATCGGAGTAGTCGTAGTTCTTAAGTTTAGAAGGTGGTGAAGTTACTGATGAAGGAGAGCTAGGCAATGAGGTATCGTTGACGAGCGAGTTGTTATTATACCGTTTCAGTCTGGCGTTGATAGGCCTATTCAACTGGAACTCATTTGAGTCATCAAAGCACAGCTGGAACCTCGAGAGACTTGGGAAGCTTCGTGACGACGTTGGCGACGACGTACATGGACTGCTTGATTCTATACTCATTGTTGGATGTGATGGTGGAGTGTTAGATAGATCAATAGGTCAGACTCCTGAGAAATTAACTAGCCAGGTGCACTGCAGAATCTTCATAATAAATTTTAATCAATCTGGGGATGTTTGCGTTCTTATACAAGCTGAAAGAAGGTACCGATAGCCTGATTATCTGGTAACACCTTAATTCAAGTACGCATGTGTAAAAAGAAAAGGCGGCATTAGCTAGAATCTCGTGGGACAGATGAATTTCTGAGCGTGTGGTTGCTGTTTCTGGCACATATCTTATCTTTAACGCGTGTACTGTCTATGCTTGATCTCTCCGCTAACGATGTCCTGCAGCAAGCAATCCACACAAACAATAATTAGTTGTTGGCACAATCGCGCACATTTTAGGCAGCTAAACTGGGTCTGTTACAGCCACGCACAAGGACTGCCCAATTCCCTCATCTCCATTTCCCATTCCCCAGAAGGACGACTCATCGACCGCTGTAAGGCACATCTCTCCCCACATGAATAGCTACTAACAGACAGCAGGAAGTGCCTAGATCACAGAACGGCTCAGCCAATCACAGACCAGAGATCGTTGGTGGTTGTCTATTAGCACTACACCAGCCAGAGAGGTACCTTTTCCAACGGGACTAGTCACGGTGAAATACAGCAACAATACACCACACAAACGTCACCATCACCGCTGACAAAGCACGACCCTTCTCTTTGCAGGGCATCTCCACCAAAATAGGCTCTACTTCTATAAATAAGTAGCACACAACACATCAGTGTACATATTGTCACTATGTTTTTCCGTAATGACCTTCCTCTGCTAGGGTCTCGCTGGCAATGATCCGAAGCTCATCACGTGAATACACATCAACAACACCATTGATTCACAGTTTGAGCGATCGTTATACTACTAATTATATACAGTGTACGGCTCTCTGCTCTCGGATGCCTGCTGTGAAGACGTAAGTTAGGCTATGACTGACTCAGCGCAAGGCCTTGTTCCGTGATGATCTCTTTACTGCATTATTAATCGACAGACATCTACTTCAAAGTGGTTGTTGGACATCGACAGTTTGTCACGTCACAGTTATATAAATCCTCGACATCCCCGTACAAATTATTATTATTCAATCTCGACAAACAACTACAACTAACAAAACAAATCAATTAATAACATGTCTGATAAAATCTTGAACGTCGCGACCGTCGGTACTGGTATCTTCGCCACCGATGTCCATTTACCAACTTTACAATCTCTTCCAACCAAATTCAAACCATCTGGTGCTTTCAACAGAACTAAAGCCAAAGCTGAAGAATATGCCAAAAAGGCAAATATCTCCTCTGACCACGTCTACGACACTGTTGATGATGTCCTTGCCGACAAAAGTATTGATGTCCTAGATGTCCTGCTCCCTGTTCAATACAACTATGAAACATTGAAGAAAGCAATTGATGCTGGTAGACCAGTCATCATTGAGAAGCCAATCGCTGCTACTTTGGAAGATGCTAAGAAAATCGTCGCTCTGGACAAAAGCACAGACATCCCAATCCTAATTGCTGAAAACTGGGTTTATTTCAAGACAATTGACTTGATCAAGGAAAGACTACCTAAAATAGGTGAGGTTGTTTCATTCACTTACAGATCAACTGGTCCATTCAACACCTCAAATAAATATCTAGCCACTACATGGAGACAAAAACCTGAACACATCGGAGGTTACTTGTCCGATGGTGGTGTTCATCAATTGGCTCTATTGACTGAAGTTTTAGGTGGTGTTAAATCTATCAGTGCCTTAACCAAACAAGTTCGTGAAGAATCTGGTGCTGATGATATCATATTCTCTACTTTAAGATTGGACTCTGGTGCTATTGGTACTTTCACTTATGGTTCTGCCTTCGGTGCCATTGAAAAACATGGAAGTTTCATCATCTATGGTACTAATGGTTCAATCACGTTGACTTTCCCTGCAGGCAAGCCTCACACAATCCAATTGACCGTTGGTGCTAATGCTCAAAATGTTGAGACTGAAGAATCCGTTGACGTTGAACAAGGTTCTGCTGTCAAGGAAGAATTCGAAAACTTCTACGAAGCTGTTTCCAAGAAGGACAAATCTTTGATCAAGGCTAAACCAGAAGTCGCCTTCCATCATTTGGCTATCGTTGCTGCTGCTCTAGAATCATCCGCTAAGAACGGTGATTCTGTTGATGTTCAAAAACCATAAGCCTATTGAAAGGATACTTCAAATGTACAAAACTTTTGATTCATTATTATATTGTAGCTGTAGTATTATTCATGCTAACATGATGTTCATCTCCCAATCATTATGTACACTTAGCCAATTATCGTTCATCACGTTGTTGGCTCTTCTTCTCCAAACTTCGAACATGATCTGTCTGGATCCCCAATATGAACTGACACCATTCTCAGCCAAGTTACTACTCCACTCTTTATATCTCATTTGCAGGCTTGGGCTGACAGCTGAACAACCCCCAATGAATCCGATCCACATTAATGGTACCATATCAACTTTACCCAGTTTGACCAAATTTTGTAAAGATTCCAAATGATCAATACAACCATGAGAGTAAACTTGTAGGAATTTGTGTTCTGTTTTTTGAACCATGGTGAAGTAGTAGATCATCAAAGCATTGTAGAAGCCCATCGAATGGTGATATATACCTTGATGGATATCAGTCAGGAACTCATCATTCGTGTTATCCTTCGTAAGTTTCCACTCAGTCTTCCATTGAAGAAGTTTCTTTTCAAAACTTTGTGCAATCTGTGAAAGCTTTGATGAATCTGATTGATTTGAATACCTGTCAAGGTAGAACTTGATCTTTAACATCTTGACCGTTTCGCTGAAAAGTAAAATCAAAGAATTAGGCAGCCCGTACAAAGCATCTGTCAAGATCACATGTTTGTTGTTTTGTTCGAACTTGGATGATTGTTCATTGATGAACTCTGGCTTGTACTTCCCGTTTATCATTGCTTTATTGATGAATCCAATCTCAATGATACCATCTTGATCAACGTTCTCATAGAACTCAGTGGTGCTACCATTATTCTTGGCTTCAATGAGTCTATTCAAAAACTTTGATTTAATATCTTCGTTGATGTTTGTAAGATTCTTCAAGTTCGTCGAGTCTTGTAATAACTTCAAAAATGAGAACACTCTGTGAAGAATTTTGGCCTTATTACTTAATGCTGGTCTCTCTGAAGTTCTTTTAGAAATGATTTGTTCACCCAAGGATAAGTAATATTGACAATCAGCCATTGTACCCCACACAACATCAATGGTGTTCATGGATAGGATTGAGACCAGAACATCTTTGTACTTCTCAGTGTTAGAATCATATAATGAGTTTGGATCTTTACTGTTTTGAAAGACTTTCTTCAGAAAATTGGATGCTTCTGATCTGAACTCAATACCCAGGTTTAAGAAGAACTTCATCTCAGGGGAGCTCTTTTCAAACTTTGATTGTAACACAAAGCATGAAACAGCCAGTAGAGCATGGAGAACCGAAAGTCTTGAGTTTGTAGATCTACCCAGCGCACTGAGATCGCCGAGAGCTTGGACTGCTCTTGGGAAGTATATTGTCTTCCATGGATTTGAATTGAACGGAACAACAGTCATCTTGTCAGCGACAGTCTCATAATAGTTGTTCAACAAGTACCGTGTAAGTGAAGTGATTTTGATACCGTTGGTTGGGACATTCAATGTTGGTGATAACTCAGGGAAAATCTTAGTCTCTGTCACTTGTATCAGATTCTCAGATATGTTGACACCATTAGTCTCCATCAGGTCATAATAAGATGGAGCTTGGTTTCCAGCCACTTGACGTGATTGCTCTTCTTGGTGCCTTATTTGGTTATCGAGTTGTGGTTGAGGCATATGTTCTTGATTCTCATGAGGTCTTAGAGCATTAAAAACTTGTTGGTCAAATGGGAACATATCATCACTTGGGAAATCCAGTGTTTGGTCATTGTTAGGCTTCGCATTGCGGTTATTATAGGGGTATAGGAAGTCAAAGAAGAAGTTGTTCTGGTCATTTGATGTAGCCGCTGTGGCACTTAAAAGAGCATCAAACCTCAGCTCGTTGGAAAGCCATTCATTATTGTTATTATTGTTGTTAGTGCTATTGAGGTTGTTGTTGATGGTAGCTTTCAGATTGCTGGAGCTGTTGGATGGTGTTTGCATAGCAGTTGACGTGACTGGAGTGTTTGGAGTGGAAGTAGGATTCAGTGGAGAAGGTAAATTATCTTGCGATGACCTTATACCCTTATGAAATACAGGTCTTCCCTTTCTCATTCTTCTTCTCTTATTTCGAAGTGTAGATGTGGTGAAGTTGTTGCCCTCGAAGACTCCGAATGGACCCTGTAGCATGGTTTCATTGTTATCTATTTCTGCGTAGTCCGGTGAGTGAAGCACAGCAAGGTCCCTGTCCATCTCATCGTACATCTCGTACTCTCTGTCATACTTCACAAAGTCGATGCTTCTCCGCTGAAACCCTTTCACGCTATCATCTTCTGGGAATATACTGTTTCTCTTCTGACGGCCGTACTTGTCGAACTCTAGCGGCCTTGACCAACATAACACGATCTGATATCCAGCACACACTAGACCACTTTTCTCACAGCGTTGACACGATGGCTTTCGCAGGTCGCACTTGATCTTCCTCGAGCGGCACGTAGCGCAGCCCGTAAACGTCTTAGTCTTCTTTTTCACGGCGGGCGAGGCAGCTGTCATCGTGGTAGAATTAGCTGGTGAATTAATGTGCGTCCTGCTTCTCTTTCCAGCGGTTCGCATGTTCTTTCTATAAATGTCTTTTTCAGTAATTTATTTAACCTGCCAAAAATATATTCGTTTTTCTTTTCCCGAAATGACAATAAGCAAACGACACATATATTATTTGTATTAACAATTAATCAACTAATTTAAAAGGACTTCAATGACGGAGAGACGGAGAAAAAAGACAAAGCTATTCACAAACGACGTGCGCTCGCTGCTTTATGCGTTCGGAGACGTAGAGGACCCACTTCCAGAAACGGTCAATGCGTTGGAGGACGTGCTGGTGAATTACCTGATAGACACATGTCATGATGCTTCAAACTTTGCAAGAGTGACAAGGCGACAGAAGATCAAAGTTGAGGATTTCAAATTCGCCCTGAAGAGAGATCCTGTGAAACATGGAAGAGTCTATGAGTTGCTAAACTTGCAAAAGATCATCACAGATGCTAAGAAACAATTCGACAGCTCGGAGGGTAAAAGTCTCAAGAACGTTGCTTTTGATGAAGACGAGGATGGAAATGACGATTATGGTGACAATGATGAAACGAACATGTCTGGAGTCTCTGGAACGGGAGATGGTGTCTCTCGTTCGCAGAACAATCAATCCACCAATGAAAAGAAGAAGGCTAAAAAGAACGATGATCCTTTGAAACCAAAGAGAAAATATACAAAGAGTGGGAAAGAACGTAAACCTTACAAGAAGAGAGCTAAAAAGGGAGAAACCCCTATCTCTAAATGATGTGTATACGAATAATGTTATGAACATGATGTTTTACATTTGGATATCTGTATTATGTGTATTATATGCTTTTTGGATTGGTTTGATCAACCAACGATGTTATGCAAGTATTCCTGTTCATTAGCGTAGTCTTTGAATCCAATGAACACGTTCCACCATTGGTTCAGTTTGTATAATGCGAGGTTTTTCAAGTTCCAAGGTAAATTGATGTAACTGAACCATATGAATTTTAATGCCTCCCAAACGGCATCAAGTTCTTGATGAAATGCATCATTGATGGTCTTTGACGTATTCTCTATATCCTTCAAAGGGTTGGATGTAGTCTCTTTCTTGGATGATTCTTCAATGATTTCCGGTTCTTCCTCATCATCAGCATACTGTACTTCCTGGACTGATATCATCTCGTTTTGTTTCTGCAATCTCAAATGGTTGAAGTTGTTTATCGAGATAATGGATTTACTCAGTCTATCAAAAGTATTGAACAAACTTGAGACTTCGTTCTTTGTGAGAGTGGTTGGGTCATCGAACAGAACTTTTAAAGCTGTGGCGTAACCTGTTGATTGAACTTTACCCCATAGACGGCATCTATCACAAGTGACACAGTCCATTAATTTGGTAACATTCTTGAATTTCATTTTGAAATCCTCTTTAATTTCATGGTTTTGAAACATTACGTCTTCATTGAAGACACCAAGGTCTTTAGGTAGGATCTTGACGATACTCATAACATCATCATGTACCTTTTTGTGACTTTTAACATTGAATGGATTGAATTTGACTTCTCTATCAAGTAGTCTGGAGATCTTCAATATCGATCTGACAACCAATGCATAGTCAAAGTAGATGTTCTCGATTCTCTCTGGATGATTACCGACTTTCGACTCGAACAATTCGAGGTTAGGCTCCCAGTTATTTGTTTCATTATTATACCATTCATTGGAAAGATGTGTCGAAACAGAACTGTGAAAACCAGAAATTATCTGGTAGAAGACTTTTTGTTCTATTGGACATTCCCCATCAAGATGATGCTGATATATCATTCCCCATATGTTTTGTTCTGGTGTTGGAAGGTATCCAGTGAATCTTTCTGGATTTCTGGAAATATCAATTATAACACCATCTTTATCGTTCAAATCACACCATTCACCGTTATCCATCTCATTAGACTTAGGGCATAACGAATCCAAGAATGAATCTTCATTTATATCTCCCAGTTTTTCACCACTCTCTAATAAATCATAATCATAATCTTTTGAATGAACATCGAGATCTAATTGACAACCAGGACTGAAGCAGATCGATTGACACTCGAAAAAGGGACAGTCCATATCGAGTTTGAACTGGATGTGCTTGAAATAATCTTCCGTCACCAGCTGGGCCAATAATGGTCTAACTTTCTCGTTCAGTGTGTTAATGTCACTATATGTCATGTCACAACACTCATTACTAATGATGCTAGAAGTGTCCAAGTTGAACAGATCAGAAGCCTTCACCGAGGCCAGAAGGGACGTCAGCGATATTATAAGGTTTGTGAATCTCATCAGAAAGAAGTAACCTTAAACAACAGCAGTTCAAGCTAGTTGATGGCAAAGTAGAGACAAGTTATAAATCAGTTGATGATCTGTCCATAATTTCTGTTTACGTTTCTTTTTCAGTGGCACCTAATTGCGAAAAACAGAAAATCGCGTTTTTCTCGAGACAAAGCTTTTCTTCGAGCCTGAGCCTACGTAATAAATCAAAAACGAAAAAAAATATCGTTAGAGACTTCAACAGACTTTGAAGTCGGTGCGTTGCCCTATTCTGTGTACTGGAGTATCTCCATGTATCAAGTTTGCTACCCCTTTTAGCCTTATTTCACATTTTTTTCACATTTCATCAATTCCCATCAGGACCCTGCCTATCTCTGCTTTCGCAACAACTCTCGCCATTAACTCATCGTTGAAACAGAATGGTTGTTGTTTCTTATCTTTCTCTCCAGCTGTCAGTGAGTCTGTTAAGTCACTGGTAGGTAGTGTTGACAACATAATCTTGTTTAATGACATGACATTTGCCGACGATGCGACTCTTGTTGGACTGTTGATACCGAACGTTTGTACTGTGGAAGTCTCTATATCATTTGTAGGCGTGACAGAGTAGTCTTGAGGCGTGTGTGAAATGATGTACTCGTAGTTTGACTGTAATCTCTGCCGTATTGGGGTGTAGCATGGACTTGCTGGTTGTGAGGCGAAATGGGTAAGTGACTCCTTTATCGTGTGGTTTCCGGGTTGTTGTATCAGACTCCAAGGGATGATGGTTCCAAAACCGAAGACGGCAGCTCCTCTAAGCACATTTCCCATTCCTCCAGGATGATGACTGTCATCATAGTTATGTGGTTTTCAGCAAAAATGCGATATCTTCAGCTCTTTATACACTTTTCTTGATAACGGTCAGTTTCTCCTCATCTCCAGAATTGTCGGGTGGAATAAAACTGTCACAATAAGCGCAACTAAATGATTATTTTTCTTCACTTGCAGTGAGTCAAACTTGGGATATGAGCTGTCACTAAGACCATCTAAACTACCGAGCATCTGGTAGGTACTGACTGGTCAGCTATAACGGTGGTCAATTTAATGTGGTCGCTGCGAGTATATCATGGATATTACTGTTGTCGGACCGTAATCCCGGGGTAAATGTATTCACATTCAAAATTACAAACGCTGTACACTATCACAGCAAACCACTCTTTTTCAAGTTCTGCTGTATGATCATATCAGTCACTGCCGTCAGAACGAACTTCATACTCTGTGTATCAGTAGCACAAGTTCTATGGACATAGATTGGCTTACCAGATCTGTTCATGCTCAAAAAGATATCTTCGAAATATTTCAAAGCACCATTCACATCACCGTTCTTGCCTTGATATTCTGGGAAGTATTTCTTTATAGGAGATAACTTGATCTTTCTCTCGAACAGATCGACCTTGTTGATAAACAAAATGAATGGAACGTTGTAGAACCACCGACTGTTACACAAAGAATCAAATAACATTATAGCTTCGTGCATACGATTCACTCTCTCATCTTCGAACAACATCTGATCATACTCACTGACAGCAAGGACGAAGAGAACTGCAGTTATATCTTGGAAACAATGGATCCATTTCCTTCTTTCAGATCTCTGACCACCAGCATCTAAGACTTTGAATTTTGAGGATCCAATGTTGAAAGCGGTCTCTGTTATCCCTGTGGTTTTGATCCTACCTTTTAAGATATCCTGGTTTGTGCAAATATATGAAGGGTCTGCAAATCTTCCAATGTTCTCAAAGTAATACGATGCACTTCCTTCCAACTGGAACTCGTTAGCTCTTAGATAGCATTGTTTAATACCAGAGTCATTGTTCCATAGTTGCCGTATAGATTCAGCGATTAATGCACGTGTGATGTTCTCTGACCCACTACTTAAGACAGTTGGATCTATAGCTGAAGCACCTGGTCTGATGGAGCCACCTCTCAATGACTCACTGATCTCTTCAATGTTTATGTTTTGTCCTCTCAACTCTTGTGGGTTCACCGCTTCTCTTTCAGCACTGTTATCCCAAACAGAGCCAGTCAGACCAGTGCTCTGGCCTTTTCTCTTAGCTTCACTTCTCTCACTATACTTCAGCACATAATCATTCAGGAAAGTGCTACCACCAGCGATACCAGTATCTATCTGATCCAATACTTTGGTTCTCAATACAGGCTGTTTATATGAGGCCAATGGAGAGTGAGGAGCATCACTATCCAGAGGGATACCCAGCTTCCTGGCCTGCAGAATCAAGATTCTCATGCTCTGGATAGCATCGGCCCAAATCACCTGTGAATACTGTTGTCTCTCTTGATGTGTGAATCCATTATGGTGTAACACCTTCATTTGTTTCAAGACGGTAGATTTACCAGACTCACCAGCACCTAATAACAACAGCTTGACTTCGTTCTTTTCACGCTGTTTCTCCTGATGTAATCTTTTCTCAATCGCAGCATTGGCTCTCTTGCTTTGCAAGAATGGATCTGCTTCATCAGACTCAGAGTGAGTACTGGCAGCGCATCCCATGTTTATTCAGATCCTGGAGTCCTTGAAAGTGCAAAACAGAAAGCAACAAACAAGGCCTGAGACAAAGTGACAGCTGTAACAACAGATAACCACAATCGTTCGAAAAACGTTGCCCTTTTCTACTTAAGAAGCATAATTATTACGAAAATGTGTTTGAGATTTCATTATATTGTTGCCCCAAAAACTAATCTGACACATTTAATTTCATTCCAACGGCCATCGAACGTCGATCCCGATGAGGTAAAAAGGTACCAGGGCACAACCAGCACATTGATGGTACATATTACAATGTCCTGCTTAACGGTCAGAACTAATTATCTCAATGTCAGGGATGAGAATCGTCTTCCACTTTTGGCCCGCTTCCTTACAAATGAAGAGGTCCTCTTTGAGTCGCTCTTGATTATCGATTTTACCAGTTTTCTCAAAGTCTTGCTTGGCTGGAGCTTAGTACTTTCAACAGGTTTCTTTTTGAGGTGGAAGCAACTCTTAATACTCTGTACTGACCGTGATGTGATCCTCTTGAGCCTACCTGAATCTCTTGAAGTACTGCTCTCTATATAGTGTATCTGATTGGTGAGTGTCTTCTCCAGTGAGCTCACTTGATCTTCCATCATCCTTAATTGTGTATCGTGTTGATGTACTTGATCAGTTTCGCTACAGGAATATACTGATGATATAGTGTCATCCTCCGAAACAAGCTCATCATCAGGTTGTGGGAGTTGTTGTCGAACCTCTGCACGTAGCTCTGCTCGTAGCTCTGATAGAAACTTCTCTGGATCTCTGGACCATGTCACCCTGTTACAAGAATGTTTGTTCTTTGAATGATGTAGTTGTATCAATGCTCTATCACACTTACATCTCAAATGTCTGAAGCCCATCGCAGTTTTATATTCAGTAACTGAGAGATATGACCGTGATGACACAGACACTATTGGAAGGACAAAGAGTGTATGTACTATGACTATGGAGGTATATCTTTGTTCGCTGATAATGACGATATTCGGTTTGTCTGGATGGAAGTGATGAAATCCGCAAGATCTTTATTCTCACAAGAGGTTCATGAGAAGCAGAAAATGCGACCTTAAGCTGATCTGGACAGAAAAAAAAAAAAACTCGAGAATCGAGTATAATATCGCTTCTCGTTACGTTAGAGTAGAAAGCTATTTCTAACATTCATTGATGGCCGACGATTCAGTCTCTTGTAAGGTCATGAAACGATTTTTCAATTAAATCCTTGATCTCCTTATACGTCACAATCAAACAGCTTTGCTCATCTCGTGACACTAACAATATTCTCTCCTCAACGCCGGCATCCAGCTTATTCAATGCTCTCAGAACGTGTGATAGATCCAGAACAGGTTTTCCCTTCTCGTCCACCTGGTTAAACACGTATTGATGGAAGAGTTTGATTGGATATCTATTACCAGTAGGTAACCACTGGTGTCCTATTTCCAACTCCGATCTATCAAGCACAAAGTTCACTTTGGCTAACAGACGAACTAGTCTTGCATTCTCCAGCTCTCTTGTCAACTGTGCTTCGTAATAGTCCGATGTCTGTTCCACAGCATCCAATGCCAGATAGAGCTTTGGTGCGATTAGTTTCTGGAAGTCCGATATAGAACGATATGGATTATATGCCAGCAGATAGTGTATAGCCTCTTTCAATTCATCTTCAACATCCAAACGTTTGACCAAGTCCAATGGAGGTAGCGACCTCACTGTTGCTGATAATTTCGCCGAGGCCAGTGTTAAGATCAACTCACCTAACTTGTTGAGATCTTCTTGTAATAGCTCTTTCTTGGAGTTTTCACTCTCATATTCGAGAATGTCGAATACACCAATATCAGACAAACGAACCCTATCTTTGCTGGTGATAATGACCTTCTGTAGTGAAATTGATCTGACTGGTAGTTTCTTATTATGTGAAGCAGCTATACCAGCTGAGATCTGTATTAAATAGTTCCAAATTATCTCTTCAGTTAAAGGCTCAGTCTTTCCCATGAATGACGTAAAATGCTGTTCAAATATGGACTTCGCAGTAGGATAGTAATCATAGACGACAATCAACGAATTATCACCAAACGCTCTGGATGTGAATGCATCGATAACTTGTGAGACATTGGAATTTCTGAACTTTATCCATTTGTTGATTGAACTTATACTCTTGTCTTTTGATATCTTGACATCCTCAATTCTTCTGAGTGCATAAGCATGACCATTCTTGTTGGACGTTGCTTTGTAAATACTACTCTTAAACCCATATGTTCTGTCAGATTTCTCCAAAGAGTTATCCAGTGGAACCAGATCATAGTAAACGCCAACGATATCTGGGAGGTTGGATTGACCCAATGTTTTGATTGTGGCTTCATTCTTGTGCAAGAGCGACTCTCTTAATTCATTAGGTATGAATAGTGATTGGGCATTCTCTTCGTTTCCTTTTAGCGGGATTTGTAAATGAGGAGGTGGTGCAGGGGCATATAAATGATACTGCAAGGGATAGTTTGACTGTTGGTACAGGAAGTCCTGTGGAGCCGGTACACCAGAATATGGGTTCATTTGTTCTGGCTGCTGAGCATATGGATTGATCTGTGGTGTGTTTATCTGTTCCTCAGCAGATAGATATTGGGCACTTAATGTAGGCGATTGAAGACTCGAAACAACACCAGAGTTTGGCTGGAAAGCAGGGGTATCGATGTTGAAATGCTTTGAAGGACTGCTCTCGATTGTGTCACTGAATGCTGCAGATGGTACAAACGTTGGGATATCTTGGAGTTTAGGTGAGTTGGAAAACTTATTAGTTATCGTAGGCTTTGGTAGGTTTGGTGTAGAGTCGGAGAACGTAGAGCCTGGTGTAAAAGCTAGTGCAGAAGCCGCATCAAACCTTTTTTTCGTTATATCAGCGGCTGGGATGGCATTAGACGATGATATGTTGGATGTACTGCCAATTGTCTTCGATTGTGGGTTTATGGTGAGATCTTTCAATGTTGGCGCCATTGGTTCACTGCTGGAGCCATTGGAAGTGGCCGCCAGTGCAGATTTAGCCGTCTCGTGTTTGAAAGAGCACCCTTTACCCTCGTATTTGCAGTATCCGTGTATCGTGATGTTTCGACAGGGGACATCTCTAGCCCAATCTTGGTTTACTTTTTGAGGGTGGTCAGTAAAAAGCCAGAATACCAAAACAGTCTCGGAAACTTACTCTTCTCCATCGTGATTTTGATGTGATGCTGATGAGATATGTCACAAGTAACAGGTCACCTCGAACGATCGGTAACAGGCGCCGTGTGCTCTATCTTTCGTTGCCTTTGTTGTTGTTTTGGTTGTTGGCGCCGGCCATTAACCCTATTCGCGAAACTTCACCGAGGAAATCACGTGAACTGGCCGCGAAAACCGAGATTTTCCGGGGGATTCCGGTACGGGAAGCATCGACAGCTAATAATACCAAAGACGTGGAGGCCCATTTGATGTTTTGTCTTACAACGGGTTGATTGAAACTTTTGCTACCCTCTTGTCGACAACTTTTCAAGCTAATCGCTTTTACTTTCAATTACTATGGGTGTTTTCATTGTTACTGGAGGATCTAGAGGTATGTGTAAAGACATTTGAGCCCATTCAAACGCAGACATTAACACTTTCAAACACTAGGAATTGGTGCTGCCATAGTGGATATTGTACTAGCAGACAAAGACTCATCTGTATTGGTCGTCGCTCGTACAGAAGGACCGCTGAGAAACCTCAAAATTAAGTATGGCGAGGAGAGAGTGGCTACTATCACTGGTGATCTATCAGACGAGGCTCTACCCCGGTTGATAATAGAGACTGCGATTTCAAGATTCGGCAAGATCGATGGTATAATCGCCAACGCTGGTATACTGGACCCTGTTGATAGCATTGAAAAGACAAACATACAATCCTGGAAGAAACTGTTTGACATTAACTTTTTCTCGATCGCTTCATTGATTTCACTGGCTATACCTCACCTGAGAGAAACAAAGGGAAAAATCGTTGCTGTATCATCTGGTGCATCAACAAAAGCATATGTAAGTATTTCCCACTAATATGATATGAGGGCGAACTTATTAACTTCTCAAACAGTACGGATGGGGTGCATACAGTACATCCAAGGCAGCATTGAATCAGTTTATCGTACAGCTAGTGGGCGAAGAAGCAGATATATCAGCAGTATCCGTCGCACCAGGTGTGGTAGATACGCAGATGCAGGTGGATATAAGGGATAAGTTTGGAAAGAGCATGACTCCAGATGCCTTGAAGCGTTTCACTGATCTGAAAGCAAACCATGAGCTGTTGGACCCTGTTATTCCAGCAACCATTCTCGCGAACTTGGCTCTCAGAGGCTTTGGAAAAGATCTCAATGGGCAGTACCTCAGATATAATGACCCTCTGCTTGAGTCTTATTCCCGTTGAGTGGGTATATAACATAACAATCGCATTTATGCTCTTTGTGGTTCGGAGCCTTGTACTACACGCTAATGCTTCATATCTAAGATGTTCATTAATTGCTTGGTTGACTTTCGGAATTTTTGAAATTTGTAGATTACCGTTGACCAAGGCCGTACACCGTAGTCAAACGGCACCAAGTCTTCGGTGAACAGCCAATAAATAATTAAACACATGGAAATTCAGTGACTATTGAATCTTCACTCTTGATTTATGTTTTCGCGACAGCTGCTCATCGCACAAAAAAATTTTATGCCATACAAAATATATTATCAAATATAGTACAAGACTAATTTAACATACTACTAAGACGCATTTAAAATGGCAATTAAGAAGGTCAGCATACAAGGGAAGGATAAAGAGGATTCAGTTATAAAGCCTGAATTTATCCCACAAGCACCAAGATCAAAAAACCAAACTCAGTTCCGTATATATGTTGGATCCTACGAACATAATCTACTATGTCTCTCGGTGATACTAGAAAAGGGTAAGACTCCAATCTTCCAGCCAATCTTCCACTTCCAGGCACATGCATTATCCATCAAGGCTATCGCTGCCGCTAAGAGATACCTTGTCACTGGCTCAAACGATGAACACATCAAGATCTATGATCTTCAAAAGAGGAAAGAACTTGGTGATCTGTTGGGTCATCAAGGAACTGTTACATCTTTAACTTTCTCACACGAAGGAGGGGATGCTGAACATACAAATGACGGTAAGGCTGGGAGATGGTTACTATCGGGTTCAGAAGATGGTAAGATTATCATATGGAGAACCAAAGACTGGGAAATCTTCGGTACTTTGAAGGGTCATACTGGTAGAGTCAATGATCTAGCCATTCATCCAAGTGGTAGAATTGCTGTCAGTGTGGGTGATGATAAAACTGTGAAACTGTGGAATTTGATGACTGCTAAGAAAGCCGCCAATCTAAAGGTTAAGAATGACTGGCAGAAGGGTGAATATGTTAGATGGTCCTTGCAAGGTGACCACTTCATCGTCGGTTTGATGAACAAGATACTAGTTTACAAAACCAGTGATGCCAAAGCTTTCAAGGAACTCGGATTCAAGAGTACATTGATGCACTTGGAAGTCCATAAGGTCGAAGATGTGGAATACGTTATCGTTGGTTTAGGTAACGGTGCTATTTCCTTCTACAAACTACAGGACATTTTGAACGACGAAGAAGAAGAACTGAAACTAGAGCCATCCTTCACATTACAGGGTCACACAAATCGTATCAAGGATTTTGTCTTCTACAATACTAATAACGAGAACTACCTTGTTTCCATTTCTTCAGATGGTAATATAGTCATCTGGGATCTAAAATTGAAAGATCAAGTTGCAGTCTACAGCACGGGTGAAAGATTAAACTGTGTTGAAGTATCTTCGGACCAAATAGAGAGATTCGAAACAATGAAAAGAAGATACGATGAACTTGATGAAGAAGTGTATAGTGCTTCAGAAAGTGAAAACGAGGATACAGAAGAATTGAAGAAGATAATGTTGAATGAAAGAAAGAAAAAGAAGAAGAATGGAAAGAAGGAGAAGAAGATCACGGTTGACCTGGAATAAAAGAGTCGAATACAGTCATCTTGAAAAATCAAAGCAAAATTTCTATTATATTGTGTAAACAAACCAGGCAACAACAAGTCTAAGCGAATTACAGTTTTTGTTCTCTACTTAAACGTTTAACGTGATGTTTGTAAAGTTTCTCAGCTTTGACCCAGACAGAAGCAGATTTTCTGTTTGGCAATTGTAACAAAGATGGCAACAAATCTTTCGAGAAGAACTCTGAAGCTTCTCTAGGTAACAAAGATGGCAAGTGATCGATGGAGACAACAGATAGTTTTGGACCTTTGGTGGTTGGAACTTTGACGGTCGGTTTATCAAAGACAGTAGCAATCGAGTAGATTGGGATTGGGTTATGTGGGTTGGTAGTATCGGCGGAGACATCGACAACAGTTCTTAGTCTTCTATCATCTTTGTTCAAAAGTTCATAGTTGATGAAAGGTGGGATAGGTTTGGAAAGATATATACAGTTGATGAAGACATCAGCCTGTGCAATTTCTTTGAATGGGCCACCTTTTTTGGTTTCGTTGATATCCCATTTGATAATGTTTTTGTCTGGAATACCGGCTTTATGTAGTAGATCAACAGCACCAGAACCACATCTACCCAAGGCTCCAATGATTAAAACAGTTGGAGTTTTAGCACCTTTTGACAAAGCAGCAGTGACATCTTTTTTGACATCAGCAACTAAAGCAGACTCACTTGAGAATGGTGAAAGACCTGGTAAGTCTTCAGAGTCAGAATGAGTGTTCTTGAAGGCCCAATCTTTCAAACCGAAAGCAGCACCGGCGAAACCAGCATAGAAACCGAAGGCAGCAACTCTTCTACCTTGGTCGTTTTCTAGGAATTCCAAGTCGTATAAGGTACCATTACCTCTAGCATAACGACTTAGAACATTTTGCCAACCACCTTGATCTTTGTAACAATGTGCGAATTGAATATGTTCATGAATCAATGGGAAAGTTTCATCTTCAGGTAGTTCTTTCAAACCGATAATGATACGGTCCAATGGGGCTTGTTTCCAAGAGTCTTCAGGAACGATGATAGCACCGGCTTTTTTGTACTCTTCAGTTCTGAATGCACTCTGAGCAGACTCTTCGACGTAGATAGTGAACCCAGCTTCGATAAGCTGTTTGGTGGTGGTTGGGGTCAAAGCAGCACGAGCTTCAAGATGTTTTTTCTCAGCTCTCAAGTGTAAAGTAACAGGTTGTGTCATTGTGAATGTAGTAATTGATTATTCGAGATGAAACTATCAAAAATGTAGAAGACGTTTATCTGTTTAAGTACTTTTTTCCACACTGGGTCATAATGACTCTTAGCCAGAAAAAGGAAAAAAAAAAAAAAAAAACAGAAAATATTACGTAATAAATCCGGATGACATAATATTTCGCGGTTTTCGCACTTTCGCGATCTGTTTACATTTCGTGAAGCTTTAGCTAATATACCAATGACAACTGTTCACTCTGAATTCGATTGAAAGGTTGATCCGTACTGAAGATGAACTATAACAGTCCCTCACAGCATAGCTCAACATTAGCTATCTCGCCGATGGCGCCTAACAGGACAATTGACGCCCTCAGATCCACTCCAAACCACCCACTGTTTCCCAGTCCACTAGCCACCACCGCTACGATGAACACAAATCATGGCGAATCTACACTGAAGGTTCCAACTGATCACAAAGCACATGGACTAAGCTCTACACAGGCCAGCGCCAGTGGAAACATATCCGCCGCTGAGAAACTTCGGTTGTGGCGACATGACGCCCTCATGCAACATCACTACAAGACGGCAGAGTACATCGGTGATAAAGTGCTTACTTTGACGAGGGATCCAAACGACGCCTTCTGGCTTGCACAAGTACACTACTCGAACGGGAACTACTACAGAGCGCGTCAGCTATTAGCTGAACAGAATTTGGATACGTCGAGTGTTAGTTGTCGTTACCTTGCCTCACTGTGTTTGATGAAGCTTGACAGATGGGATGAGGCTTTAGACATTGTCGGAGAAACAAACCCTTTCAAGAATGAGTCTGAACATGTGAAGAACTTGGATGGTGGTATCAAACTAGAGGCATCGTTATGTTTCATTAGAGGTCAAATTTACTCCGCACAGAACAATCTCGAGAGAGCTAAAGAGTGCTACAAAGAAGCTGTGTTGGTTGATGTCAAGTGTTATGAGGCGTTCGATATACTTATCAGAAACAACATGTTGAATTTGACAGAGGAATGGGAGCTTCTCTCGCTGTTGGACTTCTCGGACCTCGATGAGAACGAGGAATTGATGAAACTCCTATACACTTCTAGAATCAATAAGTACATCAACAAAGAGAAATTCGAAGAAGCAGAAGTGGTGTTGGCAGAGGACTACAATTTGAAAGATAATATCGATGTTTTGCTTGGTAAAGCTGATTTATTATTTGTTCAATGCAAATTTCAGAAATGTCTCAATGTTTGCGAACAGATTCTCAAGATGGATGATTTGAACTTCGTGACACTGCCGATGTACTTGTCGTGCTTACACGAGCTGGGTGGGAAAAATAAGTTGTTTGTCACTGCTCATAGACTGGCTGAAATATTCCCAAAAAAATCAATTACCTGGTTAGCCGTCGGTATCTATTACATGTCAATCAACAGGATATCAGAAGCTAGAAAATACTTTTCCAAGGCATCTCTAATAGACCCCAGTTTTGGTCAAGCATGGATTGGCTTTGCTCACACATTTGCTGCTGAAGGTGAACATGAACAAGCTATCTCAGCCTACTCTACTGCTTCTAGATTCTTTCCAGGTACCCATTTACCAAATCTGTTCCTTGGTATGCAATATTTACAGATGAGTAATTTGACATTAGCTGAAGAATACCTATTGTCATCATACTCAATATGTCCAGCAGATCCGCTACTGCTAAATGAACTCGGTGTAATATACTACCACAAGAATGAGTTACTCACAGCTGAAACATTTTTTCAACAGGCATTACAGGCATCCAGAATGTTGGATTCTGATTCAAAGGCATGGCTTTCAGTCCACGCTAATCTTGGACATGTATACAGAAGATTCAACAACTATCATAAAGCGCTTGATTGTTTTGAGCAAGTCTTGAGAATCTCGAACAAAGACTCCAATATTTACTCTGCAATTGGATTGATCCATCTGAAAGCTGGTGATCTTACCAAGTCAATCGAAAACTTACATTATGCATTAGCGATCAATCCAAGTGATCCAGTTGCTTCTGACCTATTGAAACGTGCACTTGAAGAGAACATATCACAACCTACACCAAACAATACCTTAGATTTTTTTGAAAGATCAAAAGGGATCTTTACTGCTAACTCAGAGTCTCAGAGATATAGACAGAACAAGATGTCAAAGAATACTCCACTCGTCAACAGAACCAAGAACCCGAGCCAATCGTCTAATATACTGAACCACTCGACTGATCAGATCGCGACTGATTTGATAAATGGTGAAGATTCAAGTGATGACGATGATGCTATAATGGAAATCGAGAGTGATTGATAATACCAGATTTGCACTGATACTACATGATTATAATGCCTTATAATGACGTTAAACTATGTAGTGATTTCGCTTTTGGCTGGACCAACTTCTTGCTTATTCTCTTTGGTTCGAGGTTTCTTTGGTCTTTGCTTTTTCTTCTGTTGGGTGTCAGGTTCGATAGTCGAATTCTGCTTCACGGCATCGACAGGCTTGTTCTTCTTCTTATTCTCGCTTCTAACTTTGGTCTTGGTGAGCTCGCTGACGGGCTTGTCAGTTGATGGACTAGTACTCTTTGAAGGTTCTGTCTCTTTGGTACGCTGGTTCTCCAGCCTGTTTCCAATTAGGGATTTCTTTGCTTTTATTTTCTTTCTTGTTTTGAGCGAGTTCCGTTTAGATTTCTCTTCATCTGACAAGAAGCGATCGAATGCATTCTGTTGTGATTCTTGATGGTCTCTTGACATACTACCTTTCTTTTCTTTCTTAGACATCACTTCTCTTCCACCAGCCTTCTCTTGTTTGGCGTTATTACTCTTGTCTTTCTTTCTGGATGCACTAGTAGGCTCATGCACACTGTCATTGGTTCCACCTGGTTGTTTTTTACTCTGTCTTTGAGTAAGATGTCTTGTATGTTTAGGAACCTTTGAATTCTTCTGGCTGTCTAAAGCGTTGAACAACGTCTTTGCACGAGCCTGTCGAAGTTCTTGTACAATCTGGTCGACTTCATTCATTGTATCGTCATCTGAAGGAAGAGTTTTGACGAAAGATTCAAATTGCCTTATGTGCTCTTCTTCATCACTCAGATCATCGAGCATGTCAAGCTGGTTCTGACTAAACTTGAAACCACCATCGTCTGAGGAATCGGAATCATCTGAATCAGAGTCAAGTCTGAGTTCCCTCATCATGTATTCGTCCAAATTTGCCGTTCTAGTGGGACTATTGCCTTCTTTCAGACTGTCATCGTCTTCATCAGAAGAGAATTCCATATCGAAATCCAGAATTTGTGATTTGACCTTCTTCGTTAGACCAGCTGATACATTCTTAGGATTCAGTGTCTGCTTTATGACGACTGACTGTTCAACGGAGACAGCTTTGTCGTTATATATTTCCCTCGAACTAACTAAGATCTCGGGCTGCTCTTTCAATAGAAAACTTAGATCTTTCTCGAACTCATCGAGCACTTGTGTTTGTGGATCATAATCGGAGACTTTGACATCATCGTTCACAACTTTTGGTGGTGATATATAGATAGCTTGAGTCTTGTCTTTCTTGCCCTTCTTCTTTCCCATTTTGTCAAGACGTCGGGATGTTTGTGGCAGAGATGATCTGTAGCTTACTTTGTTGTTGTTACTAGTTTTGGCGTTGACTTGAACAAAAATCGCATCGCTTCGAACCAAAACAAGAATAAACACAGGTATTCGATATAGATATAGAGTTACAAACAAATACGCTTTTGTCTTTTGTATTTGGATGGTGTGAGTATCTATTTAGCGAGATCGATCTTTTCTTTGATTGCACGTTCAACTTGGGCGTAAACTGTGTCAACAGGTTGGTCGCATCTCAATCTAACAACTTTACCTTGCTTATCGAAGTATTCAACCACTGGGTAACTCGTTTCAATGAAAGTTCTGAATCTTTTTTTGATACTTTCGACATTGTCATCGGTTCTTCCACTGGTCTTTCCTCTTTCAAGTAGACGTTCCAACATGACTTGTTCAGGACATTCGAAGAAAATGGTGAATGCACTAGTAGCTATATCTGACTCAAAAATGACAGCTTGGTCCATCTTACGTGGGAATCCATCAATCAAGAACTTGGTATTTCCCTTAGCAGACTCTTCAACCATGGCCTGTTTCAGTAATGCAATTGTGATCTCTTGTGGGACAATAATACCATCACGAATATGTTGAGCAATCAGTTCACCGTATTTCGAACCTTCTCTTTTTTGTTCAGCCCTCAGTAAGTCCCCTGCTGATAAGTGTACGAATCCATGGTTTTGAACAAGTTTGGCACTTTGGGTACCTTTACCTGAACCTGGTCCCCCAAGAATGAAGATGACGGAAACCTCACCATCTTTGAATGCTTTTGGTTTTGTTGGCTCCATTCTCTCAACTGGAAGATCTGGTTTAAGTTTAGAGGAAAGATAGGTGGAGCCAGCAGCCAAAGCACCGACGACTAATAAAAGTTTTAGTCTTCTGGCATTTTGAGCTTTGCTGTCAGAGTCTTGATTTGGATTCTCTTTATTTGATGACGAGTAGAAACGAGATGATAATGCCGCTTGAGAGATGCTTGGAAGGGATCTCGAGATGAGTCTCGAGCTCTGTGCTCTTAGGACCGGTCTGGCACCGAGTAACAATTTGTTCATTGGTCTGCTTAACTAGTTAAGGATTATTCAGTTCCTTCGAGCCTATTTTTTTCCATAACAACATTTGTTGATGTATTATACAAAACTAGGCATTCGCGAAAGATCATCAACGTCGACAAGTGTAACCAAAGATTATTCAGGGGTTGATGTAGTAACGACTGCTCAATGTAGCTTATGGATCTATTGGTTCAAAATGTGTATCTAGTGAGTTTTTTTTGGATTGATTGTCATCAATATTGAGCGAATGGGCCATGAGTGAGAGAAGGTGCTATATTTCCATATGAAATTGCCTTGTTCCGATGTCGCATAATACTACTCATAATACGAAGTATTCACAATTAATAAGCTGTAATTTCATGAACTAACAACAAACAGACGTCAAAAGCAAACGCATTAGCAAAAAGCAAATTATAAATAGAGACAGAAACTTCTGTGAAAACAAACTAGCAAAACTCCTATAGCAAAAGAAAAAGATCCCATTATTAAACCCAACAACAATATCAACAGATCAGCTCACATTGATCACACTAGTGACAGCATCGTTGACCTGACTCAGATGTTTGTTCAGAACGATCTTGAATCTCTCATTACCCAACATGATATCACCCAGACTCTTTCTGATAAACTCCTTAATATCGTCTTTGAATTCGAAATTCCAACCAACGTTCATCAAGATGAAAGAACTGATGATCAGAAACAATAGAGGTAACCAAACAAATAACAACATTTTGTCATTCTGGATGTTCTTTCTCTGTTGGAAGAACTTCTGGAAGATGTCCTCAGTATCACTGATATCGGCAGCTTCTGTGGTGGTGGTTTCAATGATCTCCTCTTCTGTTGAGCCAAGAGTTCTACTCTGAGAGAAAGCAGAAATTTTCCAAGATCTGTTAGGGAACAACTCATCGTATCTTGGTAACTCTTCATGAAACACGTTTCTAACCTTGTTCCAGATAGAAGCTTTCTCTATTGGTGACCCATCATCGGTGGTTTCACTTGACAATGGTGCACCAGGACTGACCACAGTAGTATTGGATACAAACGATTCGTTAGATAAACTTTCATCGTCGTAGAGGTTTGATTCACTCTCTTCATCACTTGCATCAATATCCTCTTCATCGGAAAAATCGTATTCATCTGATTGATCGATATCATCAGTAGTCAATCTAGAAATGTGAGTACCAGAGCTAAAGTCTTCAGTAGAGAAAATTGAGCTGGAGATACTAGAGTTGGAGAACTTTCTTGACATGTTCAAACCTTCGAGTTCATTGTCTTTCAAAAGATCCAAGACGTTAATGTTGGCAACATCTGCTGCAGTTTCACCATTGTTGTTCTTGATAGATGCATTGGCTTTGAAGTTTAATAATAGATCAATACAAGTTCTTCTGCCACCAATACTAGCAAGGTGTAACGGGGTATAACCATTGATGTCACGAAGATCAACTCTTGCACCTTTATGTAGCAATGAGGAGACCAGTCTGTAATAACCTTTCAAACATGATAAATGTAGCAAAGTTTGGGCTTCTGGTGTACAGATTGACAAATTTGGGTTTGTTGGTAGCATCTCGATAACTTTCAAGATCAAGTCTTCATCACTCACCCCGGAAAATTGGTCAATACCACTGTTGAATGTACTGATGTTTGCTGGAGCAGAGTAAGAAGGTGAGTTATCGGTAGACTCTGACCCGATAATCTTTCTGGCAATGTTTCTAGCATCTTCTAGTTTACCGTTCATCTTTAGACCAACAATTTGTAAAGCAAGTTCGATCATTTGACGATCAGTGTCATCAAGATACGTAAAGATTGAGCTTCCTTTGTTCTCGCCATCAAGGTTTGGTTGTTCGGGATCTTCAACGGTAACCATCACTTGACCCGGTTGGGATGATGGAGGTAGGTAAGTTACCATAGTGGAGTCACTCCAACATTGGGTGGACAAAGCTTTGTTGATACCAAAACTAACATTCAAACCTTGCTTGAAGTTTGTACCCAACAAAGTAACTTCGATACCACCTCTCAATGGACCTTGAGCTGGGATAATTCTTTGAATGATTGGAATATTATCGTTGATTGGTCTGCCGGTCACTGAAGACATACTTAGAGCAGCTGGAAGGCTGATACCAGAGGATGACTTTCTTTGAGGGGTGATTGAAAATCCATCAGACAATTCTGGAGACCAAGTCTTCTTTCTTTTCAAGATTCTAGAGTCAGTAGTGTGAGGTTCGGAAGAATCCTCTTCGATTGAAGTTGGAGACAATGGTTGGACCTTCATTGGTAGACCAGTTGATGGGGTAGCAGTGACATTGTTATCACTGTTAGTGGCAGCATTGGCATTTCCTGAATCTTCAGCACTTTTCTTTCTATCCATGATCATGATAGGAGTTGACAAGTGTTTGGCGATAATTTCGTTGTCAGTGTTCTTCAAAATGAAAAGTAGTTTGAAACCTTTGTTTTCAGAGTGATGACGACAGTAACAAACAATTCTGGCACTAATATCGATATTTTTGGAGTTTTCAGTTGAGACATTTGGAGGGAAGGAGATGATCTCTTTGCAGTTGAAAATGATGGCTCTCTTGTTGGTAGTGGTTGTCCAGTTCAAGTTGTCAGTGACGGCTGATTTTCTTCTTGAAGCTCTCTTCTGTTCTCTTCTAACACAGCGTGTACATGTGTTACATGGTTTCATTCCAGTGGCAGTCAACACGAATGTTTCCAGTGATAGAACATTTGATCTCACTTCTTCACTCAGTGGTGCACTTAGACAAAACTTCTGTTTGGCAATGGTATCTTTTGGTAATTGAACCAAAAACTGAGGTGGAGGTGGAGAAACACTTAGATCCAATTTGATTTGAGTTTCTACTCTTGAGTAAGAAGGTAGGTTCTCCAAATTCAATCTGTAAGGTAATCTTGTTTCATCAACTTCAAGGTATTCCTTTGGAAACTCGTTGTTGTATTGAGCTGGGTCATCAGTTCCAAACTTCAAGTTTGAAAGAATGTTTCTGGCATTTTCGTAAGAATTGTCATTGGCATTGATGGTGTTTGGAGTGTGGAAGATGTCAGACTTCGATCCTGGAGAGTTGTCATCAAACGATATAGGCGTATTGGCATTAATATTAAAGGCAGATTGATGAATATTCCCGTGCTCGACATTGTTATAATCTGCGCTCATCGACGAATCAACATTTGAAACATTCCCACTTGGAGGACTGAACAAAATGAAATCGTTCTTGTTTATCTCGTCTGTCAAGAAGTTATTGAACATTTCTTCGTCTCTTGGATTGTTCATCTGATTATGAAGTGTTGTTGGATCTTGAGTAAGTGGCTGCTGATTGTAGTTGGCGTTGGTGCCGGCCTGTTGCTGATCTTCATATAACCTCTTGTCTAGAAACTCGTCCAGGATGTAGAGATCATTATCAGCGTCATTCTCAGCATTGTTGTCAAACGTCGAGCCAAACTCGCTCTTGACGAAGTTGTCCAACTGCTCAAACTTGAGAGACATGATTTGTTGTTGTCGGCAATGTCCAATTGACAAGCAGTGATGAGGAATTAACACGTAAAACCAAAGAACGGCGGTATGATTGTATCAGGACACTGAAGTGTTGAGAGGTGTTGTTTTATGGCGTGACGCTCCTTTTCGTAAGGATCTGCTGGTTCTTTAAAAATGTAGCTGAACGTTGCTTTTGTTGTGCCTTACTTTTCGTCTTTTGTTGATTCTCCTTTTCTGCGTTTTTTTTTTGCTTTGTTCCCTTCGTGAGTCGCTGTCAGGCGTGGCTGTTTCGGGTAATTTATAGACACGTGACTATTGATGAAGCGTCGTAATATAGGGGGTTATACATGATTGTTAGTTCTTTAGAGTGTTCAGCGGTTTACATTATCAGTGATGTAGTCTGATGATAGTGGACTGAAATACATCAAGCGTCTATTAGAAAGTGCTGTCAAGCAATTATGCTAAGCCACCGGGTAACTAGACTCACCACATACTGTTGACCAATACGGCAATTGCCTAATTGAGCTACACTCATTTATAAACAAAGAAGCTTCTAGAAACTGACCACCTGACGATGTTGCTGAGAGCACTTTCTGTTCCTGTAATTATCATGAGATGAATGGTATGACTGAGATATATTTCGATTCCTAGGAACAACGTTGTACTAGACAATTATGTCCCAAAGGCAATTATCGGATCTGTTTTACGACTTTGACACATAAAAATTTCGAAATTCGCGAAATCGTGTGAATGGAAACGTTGCAAATATCTCGAAAAACACCTGGCCAAATAACGAGATGTTAAAATATTTATTACATTTTCGAGATCTAAATATTCCCACTCAGTTTTAGATTTGCACAACTCATAATCAGATCTACGATGCTTGGTAAACTCACTTTTGCTTCCGCTCTCTCACTGCTGGCAGCCCTCTGTGCAGCATCCAATGTCGTTGAGCTAAACAACGATAACTTTGATGCCGTCGTCTATGAGAGCAACAAAGATACTTTCATCAAATTTTACGCTCCATGGTGTGGTCATTGTAAGACCTTGGCCCCAGTCTTTGAGCAGTTGGCAGACACCTTTGCCAAGAATGATAATGTTCAAATCGCTGAGATGAACTGTGAAGATAACAGAGTGATCTGCTCTCAGTTTGATATCAAAGGTTTCCCAACAATGAAGCTATTCAAAGCTGATAAATCAAACCCAATGGACTATGAAGGATCCAGAGAACTGGACTCATTGACAGAATATGTTTCCAAGAATGCCAATGCATACGTCTACATTCCAAAAGTCCAATCCAAAGTCGTCCAAGTTTCTGACTTGGACTTTGATAAAGTGCTATTGGAGAGTGGTAAGAATGTATTTGTTGTTCTAACTGCTGACTACTGTGGTCATTGTAAAAACATGCATCCAGCTTGGGAGAAACTTGCTGAAATCTATGCTGACGATGAAGATGTTATCATTGCTGAACTACAAGCCAACACAGTTCCAAGTAATGTCATCAAAGAAAGATACGGTGTTGAAGGTTACCCAACCATTTTATCTTTCAAGGCTAACAAAGATCAGATCCCATTCGAATCTGGTAGAAGTATAAATGGTCTGACCAGATGGGTCAACCAGATTGCTGGCAAACACAGAGACATTGATGGTACCCTTTTAGAAACTGCAGGTCGTGTTGAGAAGATTGATGAACAAATCAAAGAACTCTTGGAAGCCGAATCTGATAAGGTCCATGAACTAGCAGGTAGCATCTTATCCACTCTTGAAGAAGGTCAGGAGTACTACAGAAAGCTTTTGAACAAGATCATCAACGGTGAAGATGCATTCTTTGCTAAAGAAACCGCAAGATTGACTAAAATCTTGAACAAAACTAGTTTGACCAGAGATAAGTCGGACAGTTTACAAACAAGATTGAACATCTTGAAAGCATTCCAAAAATAGTACATTAAATTAGAATAAATAGTAATGATATTAATCGATTTGTAGATCATCGAACAATCACCACTCAATGGCTTTTTCCTTCTGAACTACTCTCACCAAGTCTGCCCAGACCTTACCACCACCCAACACTGTTTCGTCAATGATCGGTTGAGCATTAGCAGGAGAACAATTAGCCAACCAAATGATCTCACCCGTTCTGTTGTATATGATGACATTGGCAGCATACTTATGACCACCGACATGATTGATGTAGATTACATGCACTCCATTTTCTCTGTCATCACCTTGATCTCTATAATGACCGGTATCTCTCAATCTGAAGTCCATCTCTCTTTTCATCAATGGTGCTGTGATGCCACATCTTTTATCTCTTGTTCTGTGGGAACATAGGAAGATATAGGAAAAAGCAGTTGATGGTTCAATAGCGAGACCTTGAATATTGGTCGGTATTTGAGAAACACCTGCTTCTCTACTCTTGATCAATATAGGCACAAGTTCGTTAAGTACTTTGTCAACTTGGGTATACTCTAACTTCTTGATCCACACAAAGTACGGTAGGACTAGGACATCATTCACCTCACCTTTTAATGATCTTGGATTCATTATGTCAACTGGTATGGAACTAGTTGCCACTTTGATTGTACCTCCAGGTAGTATTTGCTGTGCTTCATCTGTATCTTTCCAACTGACGATCGCATTTTCCACTGTATTCGGCGTGGATGTTGCATCGTGTGCCCAGTCTGTCTTTCCAGTAGGAACTATGAAGTGGATGTCGGTTGGTTTGGCAGTGTTGTAAACATCAAGGTTGCTGACTTTGACTGAAGGTGGGTATTTCGTTGAGCAGGAATCACAATCGTGTGAGCATTCACTTAGTGGCACAATCTTGGAGATCTCTTCTTCTCTGTTGTCGGCTGACTTGAAGCCTATTTTTTTCAAGAAACTCATGATTGTAAAGTTCTGTGGATCTGTCAGATGTGCACTATGTTGACATTAGCGGTCTTGGCTCTGCTTTTATATCTCCGTGGTGCTGGGGAAAAGATTAGAAGTACCGTCCAACACAGTAAAATTTTGTGTATGGCGGTTTTCGAATTTCTCGGGCTTGCTGGGTTTTCCCGGTCGGGGCTCGGTACTAAAGCCGTTGAAATCCATTGAGAAAGCGCGTCAAAATAGCGAACCGGTTAAATGCAATTCTGCCTACCAAGTTATACGCTTATTAAGACAGTAAATAACGTATTTCAACACTCAAATCGATGATATAATAGTCGTGTCGTTATACAAAAGCAAGAGCCAAACCAATATCTACCATTCTTGAGCCCCAAATAGTCTAGACCACTGGTCTCGTAAAGGAATCCCGTTGAACATTTACGTAATTGTTCGTTGCAGAATTCAAAAAATTTTGTGGTTGATAACAAGAAAAAGACATGAGAAAAACACGCTTTGCCATTGAACTATTAACAACAAAAAAACGCGCGCATACAGTGGCAACAACCTCAGCGTTCTGTCCCTGAGTTGTGATACAACATGTCTAGAGTAGAAGGTCTAAGCAACACCCGTCCAGGAACCGGTTTCGTTTCCACTCCCAACAAGAGGTTCAGGTTAAATCCTACAAAAGAAACGGTTGATCTGACGTTGAGCAGTGATGATGACGATGATGAGATTGAAATCGTTAGTGTTCGTCAAATACACAACAATAGAGTTGTTCCTAATAGAGTTTCAATGATGAAACAACAACAAAAAGTACCTGATGCTACCCAGAGAGAAGCTCTTGCGCTTCGACAAGTCAATAACTTGAACAAGAATGAAGAAGACATTCGACAAGGACAACGACTCCAGGGGCTGAGCAGATCGGCAAGCACCCCAGGCACCCCATTTCCTCGAGTGGGCACTCAAAATCTCCCAGTGCAATCTAGAAATGAACCAGTTATTCAGATAGACGAGCATCAACTGCCGGCCCCATTACAGCCTACACAGAACACACAACCTATACATCAAGTTATTCCTCAAAACAGACAGACCATAAACTCAACTTCTACCAATAACACACAGGCGAAAGCTTTAGCTCCTACCCAGAACAAACAAATCAATGCCCCAACTCCCACTCAGAGCAGACAGATCATACCCCATCCTATCGCGCCACAGAATGCTATCATTCATAATGGAGTACCATACAGGAGTGCCTCTGAGGTTACCGCCAAAGAAAAGGAGTTAATGAGCAGGCTGAACAGACTGAAAGAAGCGGAACAAACCAACAGTGCTCGTGTGAAAGATTTACCTAACAAGATGGCAGAAAAGGTTCAAAAGAAGAACAGACTACTCAAACTTGGTGTCACACCAAACACAAGTCCTGTATTACAAAACTTGATCACTGAACTGGGAGAACTCTCCAACAAGTCTCGTGAGGGTCACAAGAGAGTTGCAGAGCTGAAGATTGCTGTACAGAACGCCAAACAGCAGGTTCTTAATTTTACGAACAGAGACAAAGCAATTATCCTTCGCAAATTAGCTGAGAGACCACCGCCACCTCCACCACCTCCAGTGTCCACACCTGTCCGTGCTCTTTCCCGTGCACCTCCCCTTCCAGCACAGTATGCACCACATATCGACATGCTGACTCATCAATATGGAGCAGAAGAAGCTGCTGAGTATGTTGAGATTCTCAATCGATGGGGTAATAACAGAAATGAGCGTCCTATATTTGGTGGGATGACTAGCGCAGTGAATCCGATGCACCAATATAGTGTTGTTGATGTTGAGGATGATGAAGACGAAGAGGAAGGAGATGAAGGTGTGCTGCAACACATGATTAACCAGCTTCAACGTGGTATGAATCCTCTAGACGCCAATCCTAATAGAATACCCACTGCTATGAATGTCTACAATACCAGTGCCGATACAGCTGATTTGAGGGACTTGTTAGAAAGTGTGAAGTTTGCAGAAGAAGCTGCTGAAGGTGAAGAACCAACACCAGATGAGTTGACTATCAATTTACTTCAGCATCAACGTATGGGTCTACATTGGTTGATACAAATGGAGTCCACTAGAAAGGGTGGTATATTGGCGGACGATATGGGTCTTGGTAAAACCGTTCAAATGATCGCATTAATGATGGCAAGAAGAGCAAATAAGAAGATAGTGCCAAGAGTTGAAGATACAGGTGACAAGGCTAATGAAGCTCAACCGCAAGAAGGAATCCTGGGGGAGAAGGACAAACAAAATAATGATGCTGTCAATCATGACAAAAATGACAAGAATAATGACAAGGATGAAAAAGATGTTGATAAAGATCACGTTGATGAAGCTGTACCAAAAGACGATGAAAACGATGCTGAGAAAGATGGTGAGAAAGACGATGAGAAGAACGCTACAAAAACTAAGAAGGCAAAGAAAATCCCATACACCAAGAGGCAGAAACAGATTGACGAAATATTCGACCGAGACACACCTGAAGTTTCAGCAGAAGATCTCAAAGTCAAAACTAACTTGATTGTCTGTCCTGTTGCCCTGATGAATCAATGGGAAGGTGAAATACAAACCAAGATCAAAGGGTCAGTAGATGTGAATGTCCTTATCTATCATTCCATCAAGAAAAACATGACTTTTGAGGATTTATCCAAATACGACGTTGTTATTGTTTCTTTCTCAACATTGGCTGCTGAATACAAGAAACATACACGTGGTTTTATTCCTGATAAAGAAAGAACCATGGTCCCAAATCTTGTGACGATTAACAAAAAGAAATCAAAAAACCCAAGTTACTACTCACCATTTTATTCTGATGATTCCATCTTTTATAGAATCATCTTGGATGAAGCCCAATGGATCAAGAATAAAGCCACTGTTGCTTCTGTCTCATGTGCTTGTCTTGAAGGTACTTATCGTTGGTGTTTGAGTGGTACTCCAATGCAAAATGCCATTGATGAGATCTTCCCATTGATCAGATTCTTGAGGATCAAACCATACTCAAATGAAAACAGATTTCATTTCGACATCACTGTTCCTTTGAGAGCAATGAATAAAGACTATGATGAATATGATAAAGAGAAGGCCATGCAAAAAGTCAGAATCCTACTAAAGGCTATTCTTTTGAGAAGAGAGAAGAAATCTGAGATTAATGGAAAACCTATCTTGGAATTACCTGATAAGACGATTGTTGAAGAGATGGTTATGATGTCTGACAATAAGAATGAGGAAAATTTCTACTTCAGTATGGAAGCATCATCTGCCAAAACTGTTGAAAAATTGCTTGATGGTCCAAAAGAACAAGGTAACTATTCAAGTATTTTGACATTGTTGTTAAGATTGCGTCAAGCATGTCTACATTCTGAGCTTGTCAGAATAGGTGATCGTAAAAAGGGTATCTTATATGATAAAGAAGGTAAAGTTTCTAATTCCCATCCTACTTTGACCTCAATGATCGAATTTGCATCCAAACTTAAACCAGATGTTGTGAAGCGAGTTAAAGAAACCGAAGAAGCTGACGGCGATAACAGATTTGAATGTCCAATTTGTTTGGATAACCCAGCAGATGAAGAATGGGTGTTGTTTTTTCCTTGTGGACATGGTCTTTGTACAGAATGTGTTGAATCATTTTTTGAAAAATTCAGAGAGGCTAATATGGTTAATGGTGTTATTGCTGCTAAATGTACATTCTGTCGTGCCACAATTCAGAGAAACCAGCTGATTTCATATGATATTTTTGATAGAATTTGCAACAAAAAGCAATCTAAAGAAGTTGTGAAGATGATCGTTGAGAAGAATCTGGCGGAGGATAAGAAAGACACCGATGCCTTGAATGCTGCAGGATTAGAATTATCACCAAAGTTTGGATATGCTTTACAGTTGATAAAAAGGATCTTGAATGATTCAAAAGACGAGAAAATTATTCTATTTTCCCAGTTCACTTCATTATTCACTTTATTCATCAAGTTCTTGCAGCGCGAGAACATCAGAGCATTGAGATATGAAGGTTCTATGAATGCAACTGCTAGAAATGAAGCTGTTAAGGAGTTTTATCGTAACCCTGAAGAGAGATTGATGTTGATTTCTTTGAAAGCTGGTAATGTTGGTTTGACCTTGACTTGTGCCAATCATGTTATCATTATGGATCCATTTTGGAATCCTTATGTTGAAGATCAAGCACAGGACAGAGCTTATAGAATCGGTCAAATGAAACCAGTCACGATCCATAGATTATTGATCCAAAACACCGTTGAGGATAGAATCATCATTTTACAGAAAAAGAAGAAAGAAATGATCGAGAGTGCTATGAGTGAGGAAGGAAGACAACATGTTCAAAGATTGGATAGAAAAGAAATCGGATTCTTATTCGGTTTGAATAATTTAACTTAGTGACATTTAGAAGTATAAAAATTTGTTCATATCATTAACATGTAGACTCCGCTAGTTAGCCATAGGAATATTCTCGTTGAAATCAACAGCTTCGCATCATCACGGCTGGAAATATTGAATATAAATCTTCAATTTCTTCAATATATCTGATCATTCTAAATATGATATTGAAAAAAATTGGAATAGTCACGGATGATGTTTCATTGCCCGATTAGGAAATCTAAAAGATAATGAATTTTGAATTAAGCAAAATTGAAAATTCGCCAACGACAAAATTTATAAAGCGATTTTAAAGTGAAAAACACCATCTTTTGATTGATTTGTGTGTGTTTTGAAGTTTAAACATGAGTGGATCTGCTTTGTAAGTTATTTGAATTATCGTTGTTTTCCAAATGTGTTTGATGTGTTGTTTGATCTTGTGATATCAGGAATTTTAAGTCCTTCATCTCTAATATAAGGGATTACACAACTTGTTAGATCTCAATTTCATAGAATCTTGGAAAACTTTCATAAGAGTGATGAAACTAACATTGTATCAAAGTCTATACATCGCCGCATTGGTTTTGAATGCCGTCAACTTGTTCGGTCAAGTTTACTTCACTATAATGTACTCTGATTTAGAGTGTGATTACATAAACCCTATTGAACTATGTAACAAGCTGAACAGATTAATAATTCCAGAAGCTGCCGTACATGGATTCATTGCATTCTTGTTCTTGATCAATGGATACTGGTGGTCATTCCTATTCAACTTGCCATTATTGGCTTTCAACGTTAAGAAATACTTGGATAAAAACTATTTATTGGATGCTACTGAGATCTTCAGAACTTTGAACAAGAATAAGAAGGAAAGTTTCATCAAATTGGGTGCTCATTTGGTTTTATTCTTCTACTACCTATACAGAATGATCATGGCATTGATTGCTTATGAAGAATAAATCATTGCTTGATTCTCTTTTTATTGAATGACGTCGGTCTTCGGAATGGTGGTCATAGAAGTGGTCTGAAGACATAGTGTGACGATGACTCCAATTATTATTGATGGTCACTATGTGTATGAGTGACTATGTCGTTGAAAATACTTCACATAGTCACTAGTTTTTACAATATAATTATCTCAAATTGTATCATTAATTCATAGTTTTTTGTCTAATTCGTAAAGTTTTTCATTAACAGCTTTCAACTTATCCAATAATCCCCAATTAGGATCGAATGTTTGGTTAAGTTTGTTCAATTTCTGCCATATTTCTTGATCAGTCGAAGGACCAGGTGTTAAAGTTTCCAAACCTTGATCTATTTGTTTTTTCAATTTCAATTTATTCTTGAGATCATGATAAGTATGTCTCAATTCATCCAGTTTTTGAAGCTTTTGATTGATCTGTTTCTTCTTTTGGAATAAATCTTGTCGTAGATCATTCTTCTGATTCTTCAAGTCTCGTAGATTGTAAACATATTGATTGTTTAATAGATTCAAGTCCAACAATTCATTGAAATCCACCAAATTTTGATCATAAAATGCTTCCACGGCATCTGAAGTCTTTGGATCATCAACAATGGCAGTGTCATGCATATAAGCTGACTTGTAGTGTTCCAAAAGATGAATAACCACGTCAATTGCTGTGAGTCGATTGCTTGTGGTGGGCAGTCTGTTCATATGAAAGGTTTCAGATATCGTTCTTTTGCTTGATGCCTTTCCTTCCTTATCAGATTCAGTTTCAAGCAGTGTTTCTTCAACATATGACCTCTCTTGGGCAATATGTTCTATATCTCTGGGTATTTGTGTTTGTGGTTTGACTTTCTTTAGTTTCTTCTCCCTGATCTTAGATTTGACAGGTTTCTGATTCTTCTTCTGGTGTAATTGTAACAATCTGATAGTCTCTTCCTGACTCTTCGCTATAGATTCTGCTGCATTCTGTCTCACAGGTTCCTGGTAGTCCTCAAACTCTTCTTCGAACTGAATAGGCTCTTCATCATAACCTTCCTCTGCCTGGCTATTACCTTCTTCTTCTTCTGCATCTCTATACCGACTTTCAATAGAATGGTCTTCCTCTGCCTCACTATGATTATAACGAGTGTTTGTTTCTGGAGAGAACTGCTGTGACATCTCCTCGGTGATCAATGCACCACCATCACGCGACACAGGAATCCATTGTGATTGTGAGCTCCTTCTGACTCTTTTCGGTGTTTGGATTGATATTTCCGGTGTTGTGAACTGACGCGTCCTGTTATTGTTATTGTTAGTATATGATGTTATTATAACCAAAATATGTGATTCTTCAAACTTACGCAGAACCTCTCTTTCGTTCCTCTTGTTTCCGAGATCGTTCCATAATATCTTCTTAACAGTCTTTGAATCAATCAAACGACTATCAATCTCTCTCTTTTCAATATAAATTCAGCTGGATTAATTGTTTATCGCTTTGAATCGCCTTTTTTGAGTAAGTTGAACCATTCAAGCGAAAAATTTGGTGGAAATATGGGATTTTTATAAAACGCAGCCATTTAACCATTAATTTAACTCTTTTGCTGTCTTATCGTCTTGTTAATTGTGCTCTAATGTCCTTCAGATCGTCCAAGAAGTCATCTTTGCTAATCGCTGCTGCCGTCACTGCCACTGTCGCTTTTTCCTCGTGGATTTACGTCCAATACACCAAATCTGGTGCTGAGATTAAGGAAAAAATCAACTTTGACGAGCTTTCACTAGAAGAATTGATCAATTATTTGAAAGATAACTCAATCTCTCCACCAGAAGAGTCTACAAAGGAAGAATTGTTGAAATTGGTGAAATCTTTATAAAGAATTATAACTCTTCTACAACCTGTCTATACGTTATCCCATCAGGAATGTGCTTGAATTTCACCCCCAGCGTCTCCACGTCCTTGTTTCTCAACTCATCATCAAACAATACCACTTGTTCGAACTTCAATTCTGTGCCAGAGCTTTTAGCCAACTCGTTCAGAGCTCTTTTAATATGATTTTTTTTACTATTCGTTCCAAACTGTACATTATGGAAATGAACAATTGCCGGCTTGTCCAAGATGTGTAGTTTATTCAGCATCTCGATAGCGAGATCTGGTGCGTGTGTTCTAGATGCACCAATAACCTTGATATCGTTCTTTATCAGATGTTCAAAGATCTTCTCAACGTCTCTATAGAAAGATAATTCATAATTTGAAGAATCCACCAGAGTTTTCTTATCTTTTGATCGAATTGGTGGAGAAATATGGGTGTCACACCAGCATGGCCACAATGTGTAGTCCAAGTCAAACACAACAGCTTTAATCATCTCAATCTTGGCCAAATGTGATCTTAAGATGGCGTATAATGTCTCTCTGTACACTTTATAATGATCTATTATATCGGTCTATAGTTTACACAGATCCATTCTGTTATTTACGCACTCTTATCCTGCTGAACCCTTGGCACCAGCCACATCAACTGAACAACAAGCCACACCAACAAGCCACAGCCCATTTCATCTAGAAAAGTTGTCCAAGTCACGTGCGAGCAGTCTTGCTGATTCAACCAAATTATCGTCGAACATTGAAAATTTTAGTATAAAAATGTGTCCAATCCCCTTTTAATAGCTTGTTCAGTCTCTGCAATTGTCTCCTTGTCATCAAACACAATGTCCTACACAGCCAGACAAATCGGTGCCAAAAACACCTTGGACTACAAAGTCTACATCGAAAAGGATGGGAAGCCAGTCTCTCCATTCCACGATATCCCTTTATACGCTGATGAATCAAAACAAATCCTAAACTTTGTTGTTGAAATCCCAAGATGGTCAAATGCTAAATTGGAAATCTCCAAAGAATTGGACTTGAATCCAATCATTCAAGACACCAAAAAGGGTAAACTAAGATTCGTTAGAAACGTTTTCCCTCATCATGGTTACATCCATAATTACGGTGCTTTCCCTCAAACTTGGGAAGATCCAAACCAAATTCATCCAGAAACTAAAGCTAAAGGTGATAACGATCCTTTAGATGTCTGTGAAATCGGTGAACAAGTCGGTTACACCGGTCAAGTCAAACAAGTTAAAGTCCTTGGTGTCATGGCCTTGTTGGATGAAGGTGAAACTGATTGGAAAGTCATTGTTATTGACGTCAACGATCCATTAGCTCCAAAATTAAACGACATTGAAGACGTTGAACGTCACTTGCCAGGTTTATTGAGAGCCACCAACGAATGGTTCAGAGTCTACAAGATCCCTGATGGAAAACCAGAAAATCAATTTGCTTTCTCTGGTGAAGCTAAAAACAAAAAATACGCTGAAGAAGTCATTAGAGAAACCAATGAAGCTTGGATCAACTTGATTAAAGGTAAATCCGAACCAGGTGAAATTGCTTTGAAAAACTCTACTCTTGGTGAAACTGCCACTTACGATGCTTCTGTTGAAGCTTCAATTCCAAAAGGTGATGACTTGAAAGATGCTCCAATTGATAAATCCATTGACAAATGGTTCTTCATCTCCGGTGCTTCTGCTTAGCAACCCCGCCTGTAAGTGGCCTACAACGCCCTTACAATTGAATTATACATGAATCATGCGCTTATCTATTTATCTCATGTAATTTTTCTAGCATTCTGGATAAACTTTACAATCTTTGTATCATCTTTAACACCGTCGGTCTCAATCCCACTACTAACATCAAACCCTATCACTCCATCAACTTCACCTGCAACTTGAACGTTATCAGGCGTTAAACCACCAGCCAATAAGAAACTTTGACTAGTGACATTAGTGGATAATTGATCCCAATCTAGTGTCTTTCCTTCACCACCTGCTTCTGAATCCAAAAGTGGTAATAAAATCGAATTTTCAAAAGATGGTATTATCGATAATTCTTCAGGTATGAACCTTATGATCACAGGAATCCCTAAGCTGTTGAGCCTCTCCAAGTATTCAGTTTTTGGTTCCTTTCCGTGTAATTGAACGATATCAAACTTGATTTCATTGTATAACTCAATAATCTCATCAACTGGTTGATTTCTGAAAACTCCTGTCAAAAAAGGACCATTTTTTTGCAAAAATTCAATCTTGAAGTGTGTACTATGTGTTCCCTTACTCAACTCTTCTAAACTTTTAGAGTTCTTTCTACTTCTCTCCTTTTGTACCAATGAAACAATTGCCTTAGCATCTTCTTTCGATATCGTACGTGCTCTATTCGGAACCATAATCATCCCAAGAAGATCTGTTCCATTCTCAATAGCAATCTGTGCTGATTTTGGGTCTTTCAAACCACAGATTTTGACTAACACCATCTTCAAATCCAGTTTCAAGGTCAATAATCCTAATAAACTGAGGAACTGTTGTTGTTGTTGAATTGATGATTCATTAAAGAGTTTGTATGGCTAAAGTTCCCCGGGCTCAAAACGATAACTTTCCGCGAATTTTTCCACTTTCAATTAATTTAAATTACTTCTGAACGAATTGACTGTTTGAATCAGGTTGTTCCTTGTTTCCAGTATGAGTGGATCAGTCTTGGAGCAGAAAAGACGCGCATTGGAGACTTTGCAGAGTGTGGAATGGCAACTCTCGAAGATTATACAGAAACACCCAAGTCTGATACAGAAAGAATCCAAAGTGTTAAAACAGAAGAAAGAACTATCTTATAAATTGACATTGTTGAAGAAGCATGAATTGAAGAAATTGATAGAACTGTATGAAAAAAAGAGACAGAGATTCAATGAATTACAAGTCAGTAAAGCTACAGAATCATTCGATATCAGCAAGTTTGATGAATTATTCAATCAGATATCAAAAGAAGATGATGGAGATGAAGAAGTCGTTACTCCATTATTGAGCACCTTACAGAGGAAGAAAGGTCTCTTGGTCAGTGAATATGCTGAGAATGACTTGCAAAGCTTCAACACTCTTTTCACTAACGAAGAGTGTTTCGGGATGTATCTTGATCTACTAGAATTTTATGAAGCTTGGTTAAACATGAATCAAGATGAAGATGTTAAATTGAGTTATGTGAGGTACCTGGAGATATTCGATCTATTTGGTCAACAAAGTTTACCTCAAGATAAACGGAGTCATGATTACCTGACTAAATTGAATGAGTATCTACTGAACTTTGTTAGAAAGACGAACCCACTATTTGAATTAGACCAATACATCACCACGTTGAAGACAAATTATTCCAATACAGAAGATTTTTATTGTGATACTTGTGACAAATCATTTACCAAAGACACGGTTTTCAAAGGTCATAAAGAATCAAAGAAACATCTTCAAAGGGTGTCGAAAGTGGATCCATCTTCAATCAAGCAAAGTCCATCATTCTTAAAATACCAAATCCATTCAATTACCTCTACAATATTACCTGAAATCAAACTCAACACTAAATTAAACATTGAGAGAAAGAAAGCATTAACTGAAAGAGAAAGAATAATAGAACTAGAACATCTTACATCACTAGAAAATGAATCCATCTATAACTATACATCAGAAGAAGAAGACATGGTTGATCAAAACAACGATGATGATTCAAACGACGTGTTCAATCCTTTGAACTTACCACTTGGCCTAGATGGTCAACCTATCCCATTCTGGTTATGGAAACTCCACGGACTAGGGAAAGAGTACCCATGCGAAATTTGTGGTAATTACGTATATAAAGGAAGAAAGGCCTTTGAGAAGCATTTTAGTGAACAAAGACACGTTCATGGTTTGAAATGTTTAGGTGTGACTAATAAGAATAATCAGATATTCAAAGATATAACAAAGATTGCTGAAGTCATGAAGATCTGGAATAATCTGAACAAGAATGAAAGATTAGTCGAAAAGGAAAAAGAAGAAGCAGTGGAAGTTGAAGATGAAGAAGGAAATGTCATGAGTGAAAAAGTCTACAATGATTTAAAGAAACAAGGATTGATATGACCAATTTAATAGAAATAATAAAGAACAGATACGAACAATCCCATTGTGATAACTGTTGCAGCCTTGTGATAAATACCGTAAAATCCTAACCATATCAAGAAATCCACAACTCTCCCAGTATTCTTCAATAATAAAGTATAAGCATCAGAATCCTTCATACTGATCACATTCTTCTTTAATAATGTAACATCATCTTCCACTTCATTCTCATCAGCACCATCAGAATACACGAGATCATTATCTTCATTGATACTATGTTCAGGTAGACCCTTCACATCCAGTATTAGCACAACGGGTTTGTGATCTGACCCTTTTATGTCAAGACTGTCATATTTCAAGACTTCAAGGTTGTCTTTCGGATAGTGTTGGTACAGTATTCTATCACACCATGATGGGGTTCTGTTCGTTCTGTATTCATCCAAACGGAGATGAAACTTATAAGTTGGAGGGAATGAGATTGGGGATTCTTCCAAATTGACGAATGCTCTGAAGGTCTTTAAAGATTTTGAGAGTTCATCTTTATGGAATTGATATTTGAATAATGGAGATTCAGATGGTGCAATTAGACTTTCATCGCCTTCACTTTGTAAATCTACTCGATAGTTTAAGTCACCCATGAAGAACACATGACCGTCGTTTCTGAAAGTTCCAACGTTATTCTTGAATTTCAAGTTTTTCACTATGGTCCAATAGTCTTGATTCCGTCTCTCAGCGTATCCCTCATTAGCATTCAAATGATTGGAAATAAAAGTGTAATACTCGTTCAGATATTTGATCCTTATGGCAGCACCACCTTTCAGGTTTGAAAAGTATAGTCCACACGATTGAGAAGATGTCTGAAAGTCCAACTCATTTTTGATATCAGTTTCAGGTTTGATGGAAGTCAATAATAAAATCCCTGTGCCACCAATTGACTCATAACCAACGACATTGATTGTCTCATTTGAATACGTTTCACTTAATACAGAGCTTATTGTGGTTCCATAGGATTCAAGAACACTTTGGATGACTTTATAGTTCGAACCATCATATAAAGATGAAAGTTCTTGAAAAGCGAAAACAAAGAATAAAGGGAGACTTGCAGGTAAAGAAGTGTTGAAATTCGCGAGGAAGTCTTGTTGTGGTGCAATTTTAGCACAGTTGAACGTGGAGAAGTATATCAGCGTCATGTTTTTGGTGTTTGTTGTTTCTTATTTGAAGTTTAGTGTTGTGTGTGTATAGTAAGTACTGTTGCTATGGTAAACCAAAAATTATCATTATTTATATGGTCAATGAAATTCACCGAAATACATACATACAAATTTTAATATAGTCAGATTATTCATAAAGAAACTATAAAGAATATTAAAACATTGCTCTTCTCAGAGCCTTCCCACTATCATTCATAAATAATTTGTCATGAATTTATTTACAAGACAACTCCCATATATAAAACAGCTCTATTGATTAATTGTCCCAGACAGTTTAAAATTCTTTGAAAGCATCTCTTCCGAAGAATGAAATCTTCGTCCAATCAGCAATGACTTTGAATCTGGATCTAACGGACAAGATCATGCTGACGTATAGCACTTTCCAGATCCAGAATGTGATTAAACCACCACCAGAGTAGAATGATCTCTTACCGTAAGTGATGTTGGCAATGGCTTTTTCAGAACCTAGGTATGCTAGAGCACCTAAGTGAATGTAGTTGAATGGTTTTAGACCGTTTTCTTGGAATAGTAGATCGACTTTTTCTTTTCTAGCAGCTAAAGTTTCATGGAAGTTTGGAATCTTGGACATTTTCTTGAAGACTTTAGTCAAGTATTCAGCTTGTTGATGAGCAACTTGGGCAGTTGGTGGTAGTTTGGCAAAAGCATTGTCACCAATGGCGAAGATGTCGTTGGTACCTTGGACCAACAAGTGTTCGTTAACGTTCAAACCTCTTCTGGCTTCAACTTGAGCTGGGATTTTTTGGGTCAAATCGGTAACAACTTTTCTTGGTTTGTTACCAGTGGCCCAGACTAAGACACCGTATGGAATGGTGGTTTCTTCAACTGAACCATCATCTTTCTTGGTTTTAGCGATCAAATAAGTTTCTTCAACTTTACCGACGGCAGTTTTAGTTTTCAAGTCAATGTTAGTTTCTTTCAAGACTTTTTCAGCGTATGAAGTCAATTTGGTTTCAAACATGTTTAAAACAACTGGAAGGGCTTCAATCAAAATGATTTTGATTTCATCAACAATGTTTGGCATGAAAGTTTTCAAATCTTGGTCAATGTAATCTTGTAATTCACCAGCAGTTTCAACACCGGTTGGACCACCACCGACAACGACTAAAGTCAATAGTCTTTTTCTTTCTGGGTCATCCTTTGGCAATAAGTTGGCTTTTTCAATAGCTTCAATGAATCTGTGTCTAATTTTTCTTGAATCAGAAATTTCTTTCAAGAAACAACCGTGTTCTTCAACACCTGGAATACCAAAAGTGTTTGGTTCAGCACCAACAGCGGTAACAAGGTAGTCGTATTTGATTTGAGCTTCTTCGTTAGCTTTCAATTGGAAGTCTAGAGCTTGAGTGGAGTTAACGTTAGAGAATGATTTGATGGTAACGGTTTTTGAGTCTGGGTTGATGGAGGTGGCTTCGGCTTCGTAGTAAATGATGTCACCTTTCTTCTTGTTGGCGAAAGAAACAACTGGTTCCATAATGGATTTTTCATCCACGGTACCGACTGGACATGATGGTAATAATGGGGTGAATAAAAAGTAGTTTCTTGGAGAAATGATAACGACGTTGTATTTGACGGAATCAATGTGTTTTAGGAAAGAAATAGCACCCCAACCTGAACCCAAGATGACAATGGTTGGTCTGTCAGATTGGGCTGGAGAGATGATTCTTGGGGCCTTGTGGAAGGAAGCAGTACCGGAAGTGACGGTGGATGGTTGTTGTTCCTGGGAAGCAGTAGCCAATGAGATGGCAGACTGGGAGATGTATTTTTTGGATGAGATCAAAAGAGATCTGTTGATTTGGGATCTCAATTGTCTGGAGGAGCTTTGGACGAGAAGTCTGGTGTTTCTGTTCAACATTTTGGGCAGGGAGTTAGCTGGAGTCGACCAAGATCGAGGTGTGGAAAATTGGGTTCTTTTGGTTTGTTTTTATAGATTTGGCAGCATTTCTCGCTGTTTAAAAAAGAAATTTTCTGATTGGCTGAACGGACGGGACTTTTTCTTTTTCTGCGTTCCCAGCGAGCGTTTCCAGACAGAAACACGGTACGCGCACGGGCACTTCTCAGGCAGAGGCCCTGAAACAAAAAATGGTGGGGCAAGGGCCCGCAGCCTAAATGGATTTAAGATAACAGACAAAGAACCCAATAATCTGGAGTTTAACCTCTTGGACCTTTGATCTTGCTCAACAGATATGTTCCTTGTACCCATATACACCGATCTATCAAGAAAGAGTACCCCACAATCACAGTCCCACTCACTTTTCCGATACTAATAGATGTATTTTCTAGCGTATGTGCCATACTACAGAAGTCTGGAGAAAAGCCATTCCAGTCAAGCGGACACCATCTCTCCTAAAGCCCCAGACAGGTTGAATTCAGTAACGATAGCCCACTAAACTCCTTGTATTTCGTCCACTATCGGGAAGAAAACTTCCAATGGGAGAATGGGCAAAAGTCAAGACATGGCGTCGTCGGATTCCTTCACTTTGATCTCTTACCGGTCACAGAATCACCACTTTGACTTGATCAACTGTAAGCTGCTCAACAGATTAGTTCCATTCGCCAGTGCCCTTCGCCAAAGCACTAGTCGGGGAGGCTACACGGAGCCATTTGTTGTTGATAAAGAGTGACAACCATGCTCTTTGTTCTGTGCTGTTTCTGTTACTTTGGACTTGGGACTTTGGGCTAACTAACGGTCGCGATTTTCATGTCTTAAACTCCGTCGGAACGATTCAACCGGCCGGAAGCATAATCAACTTCAACGCTCCGCGAAGATTCTCCAGTGGACTCGGGAGTCAGAATCAGGTTTCAGGTCTCAAAGGACTCCTGTCAAGGCACAAAGTGTCAACGCCCCATAAAGCGATACTCGGAGATTCCTGATTTAGCCTACATATAAGCCGCAGAATGCTCTGAATCGTAATCGTAATGCCGTTAATTGTATAATTTTATGTAGCTCTATTAAACCTCTCCTAGAGGTGCTCTAAGTGTATGAAACTCTGTTCATAGTTTAACGCTTCTTCTCACCGTTATGACCCTCACTAGCTTTCTCAATCCAATCAACATCAATCCGACGAAGATTGTGGAGTATAATACAATATCAAATAGGTTGAACCATGATTGAATGCCTTCTAACAATAAGTTGAATTTTCCAACTTGTTCATCACTTTCATTTGAGTTATCAGTGATAAGTTCTAATCTCTTCAATAGTAGTTTGAATAGAAAGTCTAATGAAATGATTCCAATAGCCATCAAACTTGAGTTTAAGAAGCCCATGAATTGGACATTGATCAATTTCAACATGATGTTTGTGTTAACGCTTGAGCCAAAGACTTTCAAGCCAACATAGATTCTGGTGAAGAAGATGAAGAGGAATAGATAAGTGATGGACTTACCCAATAACAAGATAATCAAGTAAGCATACTGGAACACCAAGGAGTAATCTATCAAGTTGAAAGTTGGCCAGTCAAGATCGAACTTCAAAATGGATATCAATGAAAATTGGAAGAGGATCAAGATGGTGAACAGTATCACGAATAGATTTAGAATCTTATTTTCAATGTGAACATTGTGTCTGGTTTCAAGGATCTTGTTGACTGACTCATGCTTGAACTTTGTGTCAGGAATAGCCGCCTCACCAATATTGAAATCCTGTGGCAGGGATGGGTTGTTGGCTTGTATCAGAGGAGAAGTAGGATGACCATATAGTTTGACAACTTTCTTGTATTTATCTAGCTCAGCTTTCTTCTGTAGTAATGCTTCTTTTAGAATCTGGTCCGAGTTCCTTCTCAGGTAGTTTTGATATTCAATATCCAGTTTCTCCAGAGTATAATCTTGTGACATGTTAGATAAGAGTATGTATGAGTGAAACGAGTGTGTGTCCGTTAGTTAGGTCTTGTTGCGATCCTGTGAGTCAGACATCGTGAGACAAACAGGGAAGGAGAATTCTGGGAAGTTCTTGTTTATATAGCACCATCCCGGAGCACAAGCACAATTACACTGATTTTGTGGACAGCCCATGTGGTCTGCAATTAACAAGCACGTACTTCCTGCTAAAAACAAAAATTATGCACGTGTGCTCCATACTAATTGAGCTCAAGCGACAAAGAAAAAAAAAAAAAAAAAAAAAGCGACAAGCAATTTCCACACAGCTTCACATCAAAACGATCGATATTCGAGATTTGGCGGTTGTCATTAGTCAATCCCTGAACACTGGAGCAGCCGAGCTAGCCAACTCTTCTAATAATAGAAAACATTCCAACCAATCTACTCGATTTCACAGTAGTTGAAGCGCTATGTAACATACGTAGCTCGCTAAACTCGCATCGAGGTTTCCGACTTGGCCGCCAAAACAAAATGGTTATGAGCCAATGGTTTTTCACCCAAATATGTTCATAATTACGTTACAGCAACGATACGCTTGTGTACCAGCTTGAATTAAGAATGAACCAGTGTAGAATCCTCAGAGCTTTGATTCAGCTCTCTAAAGCATCCAAATATGCAGAAAAAAAAACTAGATATTTATTGTGTTAGAGTTTTAACTTTGTTTTTTGTTAATCATACATCATCGATCAATGAACAGATTTCGAAGAATTTCTGAATGTCACGAATTTCAACAATCCGGGATAACAAGAAGATCCAGTCTGAGCCCTAGTATATCTTAGTTAGTTTCAAATTACGATTACTGTCAAAAATATCATCTTATAAGTTGAAATATCAATTTATTACGTAAGCGGCTCTCCTACGTCGAGTTCCTTCTACGGCCAAACCCACCACAAATAGAGCGCCTTGGCGCAGTGGAAGCGCGCAGGGCTCATAACCCTGATGTCCTCGGATCGAAACCGAGAGGCGCTATTTGTTTTTTTGCTCGCCATTAGAGGCTCCTATTGCTTAGCTTTTTACTTCTTTGTGTAGTCATGCTTATGATCTATCTATTTTGACTGTTTCAATGGGGGTTTAAGATCATTTGATTGTTCAATAACGGTTTCAAATATGTGCTATTTCAGTTCGAATAATTTCGCGCTTTTATATTTTGTCTTTGTTGGAAAAGATCCACGTAACTCGAAATCTATTCAAGTAACTTTTCATTGATTTGAAGCAAACGCTTATAAAAGAGACTCAAAATGGTATGTTCAACTGAAGAAATGATCTTGTCTAAAGAATTGATTGTCCTGGGTCAAAACATCAGATTCAACAGCTGACTCTGGGCCAGATTTAATACACCCATCGCGTTACATAGACTCAAACAGATCGATGCATATCATACAGCTACTAACAAACGATTAGGCCGTCCAAACACCAAAACAACGTCTTGCAAATGAAAAGTTCTACAAGAAATTAGAAAAGCAAAGAGGTAAGCCAAAAGCTCCAGCTAAAAAAGAGCTACCAATTTCTAAAGGTTGGTTCTTCCTACTAGCATTTGTGATCGCTGGTGGTGCTGTTCTAGAGATCATTCGTATCTTCTTCTAGTGGTACTGGTAGCTAACAGGGATTGCTGCTTCTCTAGGGAGAGAGAGAAAGAAAGTGTAATGTAATGATTGCTAATTGATGTTGAGTTGGTTTGCGTGTATCGATATTTCAATGTGAATGTTTTGCATAATTCTAATGGATGAGGAAGTGACCTTTTTCGAAGATTCTTCCCCTATTGTAACAATGAACTTCAGCTGGCTATACCTGACACCAACAAGGCCATTTCACATCAGTAGAATTGGTCAGTAAAGTGGGCATTTGGTGAGACGTAAAGTCGCTTGACAGGTTCTCCGCGAATTTCTCATGATAATTTGAAATGAAAATAAGGAGACGCTTTCAACTCCACAGTAACAAAACAGCAGAGAGTTTGCGAGTATTCCGGAACATGTTTATCGCCCGGTACAAGCATAGATTCATCGTGCAATCTGTGAGATTTCAGTCCACCAAGATTCTCAAGAGTGACATCAATATCACAAGAAATGGTGAAGTGAAGTTCGCTGTGGGTCATAACGGTCGTTCTTCAAGAACAGGCTACACTGCTACAGTATTCGGGGCACCTGGATTCTTGGGCCGCTACTTGACATCAAGACTAGCTAAGAATGGTACCATCACGGTTGTCACTCATAGAGATCCGATGAAGTCAAGATTTTTGAAAGTTCCTGGCGATTTAGGTGTTGTTAATTATGTTGAATTTGATCTGAGAAACTTGGATTCCATTAATGAAGCTGTCAAGTACTCTGATATCGTCTACAATCTTGTTGGAATAGACTACGACACAAGAAATTTCACCATGGCTGATGTCAACATTGAAGGTGCACGACGCATTGCTCAGGCCGTTGCAGATAATGATATCGCAAGATTCGTTCATGTCAGTTCCTTTAATGCGAGACCTGATGCTCCTTCAGTGTTCCATGCAACCAAAGGAATTGGCGAGCAAGTTGTCAAGGAGATCTACCCTGATGTCACTATCGTCAGACCTGGTCCGTTGTACGGTGATGAGGATAAGTTCTTGAACTACCTTGCTGATACCTTGAGATTCTGGACTGTCAATCATATGAAGGAGACAGTGTTACCAGTGCACGTTCTTGATGTCGCTTCTGCTCTAGAAAAAATCGGATTTGATGACTCTACCATTGGACAAACATATGAACTAAATGGTCCTGAAACTTTCAACATTGGTGAGATCCGAAAACTAATTGAAGCAGTCACAAAAAGACAATACACCAATGTTAACGTCTCTAAACCCGTTGCTTTACAATATGCAAAGTTCTTGCAGTTATTCTGGTGGCCAATGACCAATCCAGATCAAATCGAACGTCAATTCCATGATCAGATCACCGATCCAACAGCAAAGACCTTCAAAGACTTGGGTATTGAACCTGCTAAATTGCAAGATCTGGTTTACAAATACACAAGAAAGTACAGAAGCCAGATCCACGCCCAAGATTTGCCTCCAGATGCTGACGATCTTAAAGTGATCAAGCCAATGTTTAAGATCGACCATTGAGTGGCTTACACTATATTTATACTATTTATTTATCCTATTTATACTATTTATCCTATTTATTACAGCTTACTTATGTGCCAATACACATCCGTTATATGTCGACGCCTTCTGACTGGGTAGCGTTCGCTCACCACAACGGAAGAGACAGGATGATTGCAAATCCGATGACTTAGATACAGGTGAAGAAAATGATGGCGACACCTGGCCCGTTGGACTTATCAGATACAAATTAGTGAACAACTACACAAGACTCTTCATGTATAAGTTCAGCAGCAATATAGCCTGCAAGTGATAGGAACAAGTGAACTGTTGTAGAAGGGAAACCTTCCTTCATATATGTGTCTGATAAGTCGCGAACTCAAAAGTAAATAAACACCAAGCTCATCACTTCACAAATAAACAACACAATCGAAGTTGGTCACGTCTAAACAATGTCAGCTGCAGAGCCACAGACCACTGCCAAAGTGAGAATCCACACATCAAAGGGAAATCTGGATATTGAATTATGGGCAAAAGAAACTCCCAAAACAAGTCGAGTCTTTCTTGAGAACATACTTCATCAAAAATTCAATGATTGGAGCTTCAACCGAATCTTGAAGGATTTCATAGTCCAAGTCGATGGTGGTCTGAATCAGGAGACCTTTGAAGATGAATTCAATTCCAGAATACGGTTTAACAAGCGTGGTAGAATAGGGTCTGTCAACTTGAATTCAAAAGACTCAAACACTGGAAAATTCTTCATCACATTGAGGGAAACACCGGAACTCGATGACAAGAACACGGCTTTTGGTAAGATCGTGGGTGATTCCATATTCAGTGTCATCAAAATCAGTGAAGCTCAGCTCACGGAAGATGGTGAAACACCGCTATACCCGGTGAGGATACTCAAAACAGAAGTGCTGATACCCTATTTCACTGATCTTGAAGAGTCTCCAGCTGAAGCTGTCGATACTACAGTGAAGAAAGAGAAGAAGACAAAGAAGAAACCGAAGAGCAAAGTGAAGCTTTCTTTAGACGAAGACCTCGAAGAAGAAGAGGAACTTGAGATCAAGATGAAGAGTGCACATGATGTTTTGAATGATCAGAAACTCTCAACGAAATCCGTGGATCAACAACCAGAGGCTCCAACTTCATCAAATGAAGACATAGAAGTGGACACTCAAAAACAAGCTACTGAAAGAGCTACTCCTGAAACGACAGCTATCCTTGTTACCGATAATGTTAGTACCGAAATCGAGCCAAAAGAAGTTATATCAGGAAATGCACCAACTCTATCATACAGCGTCAAACAGGATAAACGACTTCGAGAAGCTGAAACACTAAAGCTTCTGAACTCTTTCAAGGAAAGTATTCAAGTCAAAGGCACCACTACTAAAGTTCCACAAAAGTCTGACCCCAAAGAATCTAAACTTGAAAGAGATGCGTTCTTGGACGAGTATAATGAAGATCTCGATAATCTTGATGAAGATTCAGACTCGGACACAGATATTTATTCGCACTCATTACGATTCGATGACAATGACGCCGAAAACAAACTCGCAAATGAAGACCTGCTCATAACAGTTGACGAGAGGGATAAACAAACTACAAAGAGAGGTATTGATGATTTCTATAGACATCAACAATCTAACACCATCACGTCGAAGAAATCGAAAAGATAGAGATGCATCACTACATAGACATGTCAATGGAATAGAAGTTCATTAGTGTTGGTCTCGTCTACTTACTCATTGTAGTCATCATCACCATCGTCATCATCAGCTTGTTCTTCAATTGCACCATCGTAATTGAAGTCATCGTCCTCATCAGCAGCAGCATTACCACTCTCTTTGTCCTCTTTGTCCTCTTGGTCCTCCATGTACTCGTCAGCACCATAGAATTCCTTGTCTATTTCAGCCTCATTCTCATCGATCAGTTCGTTTAATTCCCGTTCTTGTTCTTTCAAGTCTGTGATGGTTTGTCTCTTTCTCGATTGACGAGCTATGTTTGGGGAGTATTCCTTGTCTATCTTCTCGAATTTCTCTAGTGCTGGTTGGAGGAGAGTGAGATAGTCCAATAAATTTGTAAGAGACTTCGACCTATTGAATTCCAGTTTATCCTTAAGGAATTCAACAAATGCTGATAGTTCTTTAGTATTGGATGCGATTTCATACCATGGTTCAAGTTTCTCCCTGAATGGATCTTGATCCTTCACTGTCTCATAATCTAGGATGTCCACCATGGTTGATTTCAAATCCTGGACATATAGCTTGAATTTAGAAGGTTGATCCAAACTCAGTAAATCGTGAATCGATTTATCAGCCAATGACTTAAGTTCAGCAACACTTCCAAATGAACCAGTCTTAGAATCAGCTGAACGAACTAAGAAATATCTCCCACTTGAGCCTCCTTCTCCAGCGAAGAAATCAAATAATCTGAATGACATATGATAATCCAGAGGATCAGTCAAGGCGTCACTATAAGAAGCTTGGGATTCTGTAGTTTCGAATTTCTTTCCCTTTTTCTTTGGAAGATTCTTAGCAACTCTATTTGCTAAATCAACACCCTTCCCTCCATCTCTGATGAATCTTGAGGTATAATACGTCTCTTTGTCACCCATTGGATCTTGCTTCTGTAATGAAATATTTATCTCTTGTTTCACCAGATCAGAGAATGATAGACACCATTGGACCAGCGACCTTATCAGTACCAGTCTATCTGCCGGTATCAAGCCTCCAAGTCCATTCTGCTCGAATTCATCGTCGTCTAGTGGTGTATGGTTAAGAGGTTTGGTGTTCCCATACTGTTCTATTTTTGAGTAGATGTATTCATCATGATTTGGATCCACTGGAGACTCTGGTCCATACTCTTCTTCATCCATGTTTAGGATGTTGAAGATCTCAGAATCATCTCTCCATTCTGCTGGTAGACCAAATGCCAACACCTTATCCTTGAACTCATATATAGCCTTCGTCAAAGAAGACTTTGTGACTTCTCTCTTTCTGTTCAGCACTAGAGACAGCAGCTTGTAGAAGAAGTTGTTCATGAGCTCAGAGACTTCCGGCTCGTGTCTTTTTGTTTCATATAAGGCATCAACATCTACTTGGTTGACATTGTCTAGTGGATAACTCATTGGTGATGCTAGTTTCAGTCCAAACTCGATATCTTGAGGTCCCAAGTTTGGCAGGTCGGAGAAGAGCATCTTGAATTTGTTGAAGAACGACAGGATATAAACGATTTCCTTAGCCTGAGGTGATGGTTTGACTTTGTAACCCAAGGCAATTTTGTTCAGATCTGGATCATCTAGATCATTCTCTTCAGTTTCATACATGTCATTAAACAAACCAACGACTGGTCCTGTAACAACGTCTTTACGTTTTTTTGGCGGTAACTTTATGGATCTGACGGAAGTTAGCCCAATCGATGCATGTGGCTTTGGAGCAATGTCTCTTGCTGTACTTCTTCCTTTAGCTTGCAGGCTTTCATAGTCCTCCAGAATTATTGAAGATGGTTTTGCTGGCGTACCTGAAGATGTTGGAAAGGGAGAAATGGTTCTTGTGACCACTTTTTCGATGATGACATCGTCATCTTTGCTTTTGGAAGGCTGGATAGTTGGTTTTTTAGCTGTTGCGAAGTTTAACTGAGGTTGAATTTGTCTCTTTCCGGTTGTGTTGACAGTTGATTGTCTCGTTACACCACTCTTGTTCTTTCTTCCTCCCCTCGAACCTGGACCACCGATTGGCTTCAAATCAACCCTAAACTTCGACACAATACTTTCATCTTGATTTTTGTTTGCTGAGTTAGCGTTTGTTGTGTTGTTTGAAGTATGCTTTCTTGGTCTTCCCAAACGGCTGGTCCCATCAGTAGAGCCCGGATTCACCACCACAATGCTCACCTGAGATCCAGCATCGTGAACAAGTTGTTGCTTAGGTTTTGACACTGGCATGATAATTTTATTTGCTGAGTTTCTCGATGATGGCGATACACCGTTCTCGAGATCCAGTGCGTTTTGTAGAAAGCTGAGCGATTCGGCCGCAGCGTTGTTGTTTTGAAGACGACCATGAGATTGTGTATTGGACACGGATCCTTCAGCTTGGAGATGATTTAAGTTCATGATATTTGAAAGGTTTTCAGCAGCAGCAACAGCAGCGGCAGCAGTGGAGGCTGCAGATGCTGCAGAATCAGCCGACGTATGGTTGTGCTGGTCATCGATGGTGAAATCGGCGTAGTTGTTGTCTGTGTGTTGTTGATTGTGATCATTGTTGTGCTCTATAAAATCATCTTGATGCGAATTGTCTTGATGGTGATGGTTGGACTCGTTAAAATCGCTGTTGATAGAGAACTTGGAGAAAATCCCGGACTGGGATTCGATATTGGGAACAATATCTGGGTCTATATTCATGTCCATTATTCCTCCTCTCTTCTGGAACTTGCTCTCTTGACTTCTTGTCGATATTCATTGTTGATACAAATTTTTGTAAAAACCGTGTTCGGGGTTATGAGCGTTTGAACACAGCTTATATATATGAGCTCATTGCGTCCATACTTTTGCGTGTAACTCGCGATCATGGAACGGTCACAGGGGGAAATTCTTGAAGAATGTATCAAGGTTGGACTCGGTAATCATATTTGTATTACATGTAATATAAGCTGATTTATACGAGCCCGATGATATGACTCGGCACAACTGTGTCAAGTACAGCTTCTTCGATGCAGTACATTATCTGATTGTTGGACGAGATTGGATTAGACATTAGACCTTTCAAGGCATGTGACTACTTCAGATACAGTGTCAAAGTCATTCATCCTTCACTCGGTACAAACTTTCCACTGTAACCAAACAATACTAAATTTAGACCCGGCTATGTCAAGTGCTCTATATGACTCCAGCGATTACATATTCACGATGATAACAAAGCAACTAGGCTATCTGGAAACAATTATGGATGACTTCCAGTCAACAACTATTGAGTGGATGTCACTGGTTACAATCAAACATCATTATCACAACTCATCGCCACCACTGCAGACTGCATTAGTGTAATTGTGATGTAGATATCTATTTGCAGAAACTTACCGGATTCGGAAAATAAACAAAAATAGGCTGTGAGCAGCTAGTTAGCTAGTTATTCGTGATACACGTCCGATCCACAAAACGCAAGAACCACGGTAGTTAAATTGTTGACAGACCGATAGACGCAGGGGACATCGTCGAAACCGATTTCATATAGTACCGGAAGCGCAACCTAGAGAAGACAAACCCGTAGATTGGCCAATCCATCGATTTCGTGGTTGAGGTTGTAAACACGCTAAATTTATGTGTTACCCGTCCATAATGTCTTTCATTCCCTTCATGACCGGAAGTCATCGTAGTTAACCCTCAGTTAACGGTCGGAAGTCATCCAGCAAATGCATTCTCGGTTTTTTGTGTTTTTTTTTTTTTTTTTTTTGGCCTCACTGGAATCGCCCCCTATAAAAAAACCGTGATATTCCCAACTTTGAAACCACTATCAGTTGACGTTCTTTTTGATCTTGTTACAGATTTTTCAAATCAATTCAATAGAATATATCAAAAATGGCTGAAGGTATGTTTACACTCTTATTGGGAACACTATTTCACGTCGCACCTGCTTTACAGCACTGTTTTTGTGTCTGAATTGAAGGATTCCTTGGTTGATATCGTTTCAACAATTTGAAGGTTTCATTAAATTCGAATCGATTGATTGGGCGGTAAACATCAAAAATTCAGTGAAGTCAAAGAAAAAACAGCATCAGGTGACCGATACCATCTACCAGCATCCACCCTTCATTGATTGACGATTTTCTGCTTCAAAGAAATGATGTTTCATCTGATCCAGAGATACCGGAGAATGCCACCGAACAAGGATCACAGCCATGATCTCCGCAACCAACATTTGAAAGGAGAAAACTGAGAAGGTTCATTGAGGCAACGCAGAAACAACAACTACAGAGAGATCAGATCATTGAGAAGACGTCTTTTGGTGTTTACCGGGTTTGGCGGATGACTGTTTTGAAATTCGGTCGTGCTTCGCTGGCTTTTTTTTGTGTGGAAAGATTTCGGACATGATTCGAAAATGATCTGGCCTTGTCAATGAAAACAACAAAATTGATGTCCTTATCAATGATTGAGGATTGTGACTGACGTTTTCCCTTCTAAGTCGATATGTGGAATAATGTGTCCTTGCAAACTGTCGAACATGAATACTAACAATAAATTCAAACAGAAGAAATTGCTGCCTTAGTTATCGATAACGGTTCTGGTATGTGTAAAGCTGGTTTTGCCGGTGATGACGCTCCACGTGCCGTTTTCCCATCCATTGTTGGTAGACCAAGACATCAAGGTATCATGGTCGGTATGGGTCAAAAAGATTCCTACGTTGGAGATGAAGCTCAATCCAAAAGAGGTATCCTAACTTTACGTTACCCAATTGAACACGGTATCGTCACAAACTGGGATGATATGGAAAAAATCTGGCATCACACCTTCTACAATGAATTGCGTGTTGCTCCAGAAGAACACCCAGTTTTATTGACCGAAGCTCCAATGAATCCAAAACTAAACAGAGAAAAAATGATTCAAATTCTTTTCGAAACCTTCAACGTTCCAGCTTTCTACGTTAACATTCAAGCTGTCTTATCCTTATACTCTTCTGGTAGAACCACTGGTATTGTTTTAGATTCTGGTGATGGTGTTACCCACGTTGTTCCAATCTACGCTGGTTTCGCTTTACCACATGCTATCTTGAGAATTGATCTAGCTGGTAGAGATCTAACTGATTACTTGATGAAAATCTTGTCTGAACGTGGTTACTCTTTCTCTACTACTGCTGAAAGAGAAATTGTTCGTGATATCAAAGAAAAATTGGCTTATGTTGCTTTAGATTTCGACCAAGAATTGCAAACTTCTGCTCAATCTTCTGCCATTGAAAAATCATACGAATTACCAGATGGTCAAGTTATCACCATTGGTAACGAAAGATTCAGAGCTCCAGAAGCTTTATTCCACCCATCTCTATTGGGTCTTGAAGCTGCTGGTATTGATCAAACCACTTACAACTCTATCATGAAAACTGATGTTGATGTTAGAAAAGAATTATACGGTAACATTGTTTTATCTGGTGGTACTACTATGTTCCCAGGTATTGCTGAACGTATGCAAAAAGAAATTACTGCTCTTGCTCCATCATCTATGAAAGTTAAAATCATTGCTCCACCTGAAAGAAAATACTCTGTCTGGATCGGTGGTTCCATCTTGGCCTCTTTGTCTACTTTCCAACAAATGTGGATCTCAAAACAAGAATACGACGAATCTGGACCATCAATTGTTCACCACAAATGTTTTTAAGTTACTTAGAATATTTCATGTTTATGTTGGTGTTCTTCTATTGTTAGATTAGTCTTATCCTTGTTGACTTTCTTTTATAAATTGATTGATTAAGTGTTTTTGTTGAAGAAAATATGAGAAAGATCTGTTATCAATTCAAATATCTGTAATTCTTTTAAGCAACGAACTTTCAATATCGCTTTGTAGAGACTACACCTGTGAAGATCTCTAACTAAAGTGCTGTATTATTACGCCGCGTAATCAACGCTTCTACCCATATTATGATCTTCTCTAAAAGAACGACTCATGATCCGTATTACCCCATTAAACTCAATATTCCATATTGTAGCAATGGCATCCCAATGTTATCCCAATTTATCCTGTTGTGTTCTACTTCTTGTGAACTTTTGACCAACCTTTGATAGATTGACCAGTAGAACCGATTTCTCTTTTGGCCATTCCAAAAAAGATATAAGGCCCATTATCCGATTGTACCTCACTCAGCCATTTGTGATTTGCCCAACCACCGAGATCGACTCTTTTCGAAGGGTCCAATTCCAGTAATGGTGATAAGAACTCTGCAATCTCATAAGCGATCTGTTCATTGAGTTTGTACTTTTGCGATAGGACATCTTTCAAACTCCAGTATTTCAAATTCTTGATTCTTTTCATAGTTCTCATATCTTCTTTGAAATAACCTCTTGCATATTTCGATTTTGAAACAAATTCGACGATTTCTTCATCATCAGGTTTCAAAAGCTCAAGGATTTGTGCAATATGATCGTCATTCTTGCCATAAGTCTTGCCGACTTTAGGATCAAAGAGGAATTCACCAGTGATCAGTTCGAAGATCAAACATGCAAAACTCCAACAATCGACTGAACAACCCCATTCATGACCTAGAAGAATCTCTGGAGCTCTGTATTGTCTCGTTTGGATATCATTTGTGAAATGATGGTGCGAGTAACAAGCGTTCCCCAAGTCTGCAAGTTTCACGTTGATCAACGATAAGAGTTGATCCTCAGTAATCTCAGGCTCGTTGATTGATGCGTCAAAAGTTGATCTTCTGGAAGTGGAAGAGGCCGGTGGTGTGGTGTTGTTGGTTGATGTCTTGTAGAATTCCATGGTTTGGAAGTAATCGTCTTGTAAGCTTGTGATATCGTCACATTCTTCTTCTGAATCATAACCATCATCTGAGGTTGCTTCGGATGCACATACGTTTACCTCGGTTGGAGAGTTGGAGATATTTTGTCTGTAGGAGACTGGTGCGTCACAATAACTGACGGAGGAGGTGGATGAAGGATTCTTTTTGTATAGCTTATAGTGACTGTTGTTGTTATTGGTATTGAGCGATGATATATGTGAAATTAGTGGTGAAGGTAGTGGTTTTGAGTGTTTGATTGGTGATTGTTTGTGTGAATGGTGACTCTGATGGTGTGAGAAAAGTTCTGGATTGTGATCGATGTCTTCTTGGTGTAAGTAGTCGACAAACTTCTCGACATCTTTGATCTCTATCAAAACGTTCTCAGGTTTGATGTCAGTGTGGATGAGACCACATTCACGATGAAGGTAGTCCATGGCTAGACACAGTTGTTTTGTCAGTTTCTTCACTATCGATATTGGTAACCCGTTGATAGTCTTGGTGAAGTCTGTCATCTTCACGAATTTGGACTCATGATGGAAATTGTTTAGGATTCCAACGAGATTCTCTCCCAGGAGTTGAAACACCATGACAACGTGTTCTCCATTTGGACCATGATGTGTGAAAGAGTCTAATAGATTAACAAGATATTTGTAACCTGGATGGCCGGTATTTGTTGATTTGATCTTATCCAGGATTTCTATTTCGTCCCTGGCAGCTTGAGTGTAGTTTGAGTCTGCTCTTACAATCTTCAAAGCGACATGCTTCATGGTGAGAGAGTCATATGCGAGCCAGACTGTGCTGAAATGACCCCAGCCCAGCTTTCTGATCACTTTGTAGTTCTTGTTTTGACCAAACTTCTCATTGATCTCAACAGGATGATACCCCCCATAGCAGTAGTCCTTCTCGCTCTCCTCAGCCGTTGGTGGGTCTCGAGGCTGGTATTGTGGGATGTGTGGTAGTTGGCGTGGAAGCTTGTTGTGTGAAGGTGCCAAAGGAAATGGCATGGAGTCTTGCCTGTGGAGCGAGGGATGGTGCTCCGTCGAGATGTAGTTCTTCAGCATGTTGATGATGATACTCTCCAGAACAAAGAAATGAAGACTAGACGGGACAGGACAGTACGCGATAGCAGCACGGAAACAGAGGCGACAGCAGTGGTTAAATAGAGTAAAGAGGTGAATAGAGACACAGGATGATGAGACGATTAGAGATGGAAAAGTTTTCTCGAGAAGAATTCAGATGGTGTCAATCAGCTTCTCTTTCACGATTGCAACATTGATTGATATCTCCGACATTGAGACAAAAGCAGCGCTGTGCACGTGACAAATGCGGCTTTTTTCGTTGATTTGGTTGGGGAGCACTGTGGTTTTTTGCGCCAGGAAGTAAGCAGCCACTTCTATTGGTGCTTCTTGTGGCAGGTGCTAGGCGTGTCTTGTGACGCCTGAACACCACCTGTGGGCACTTGAATCCTCTAGGATCCAGGTAGGGGCTATTACATGGATCACGGTGATTACTGTCTACGACTATTAAGGTGTCTCAAAGTCTTGAGTGTCTCTGATGGTGTCGCTTATCTGCCAATCAGAGTCAAATTCAACGCTCAACGTTTTTCAGTTTTTATCCTCAACAGAGAAGTGATCAAACTCAGAAGTGGGACAGAGAGGTAAGTTGTGTGCGTACCAGTGTGGAAATTCCGGTGTGGAAATTGCCAGAAGAAAAGAAAAAAAGCTGAGAAGCGCCACCATGATCCCTTTCCGAGGACTATCACGTGAATGAGATTATTTACGAGGGCAAATATCGGAAATAGGCTCGATGAGATCGGAATTAATATTACTAGCTAAAATGTAATATTATACGCGTCTCTGATGTTGCGACTCACCATTATAGAAAATTGGCACGCTCACTGAAGATGAGCCAGCAGCCGTCGATCTCGAAGTTCTTCCAGACTTCGCCGGTGAAGCAGAAGTCAGAAAAGCTCAGGCAGCAGCAAACCTTCGAACTGAACAGGTCTAGACAGAACAAACTGGATCAAGATGCCATCGACAAACTGAATGAGACTAATAGATTGAAAAGGACTGATCAGTTCGGTTACGTTAAATCTCGGCCAGTTGAGACTGTGGAGCTTGATGATCACCAAAGGCTAATACACAGCAAGTTCAAGAGAAAATTAAATCAGCTATCTTTCGGACCACCATCAAGCAATTTTAATAGTGTTAACGAATCTGACCAAGAAGAAGACGTTCAATCGGATATCGAGACGCCACCTCCTAAAAAATCCAAAAAGCAACAGAAACTGACCCCACTGGATCAACAGGTCAAAGAGCTGAAGCTACTGCATATGGATAAGATCCTTGCTGTCCAGGTTGGTTACAAGTACAAGTTTTATTGTCAGGATGCTTTGAAAGTCCACAAGATCTTGAACATCATGCTGATACCAGGAAAGCTCAACCTCGTTGATGAGACACCAACAGATCTGATGTACAACAAGCTTGCATACTGTTCGATTCCTGAACCAAGGCTGCATATTCACTTACAACGTCTACTTGATGCTGGTTTGAAAGTCGGTATAGTCAATCAAACAGAGACACAAATGATCAAAAGTCAGGATAATGCCAGTGGATTGTTCAAGAGACAGTTATCCAATGTGTTTACCAAAGCTACCTATCTGGAATTCAGTGAGAAGGAATCAGTCATAAAAAATAACAAGACCTTGGATTCAATTTTGTCCATTATGGAAGAAGCTGATCTGATAACGATCGTTTCTGTTCAGCCTTTGACTGGTGATATCGTGTACGATGAGTTCCAGGATGATTTTATGAGAAATGAACTACAGACAAGATTGTCACATCTAGAACCTTTGGAGTTCTTATACTTCGAGAACAGTCTGTCCAAATACACCCAAATAATCCTTAATCAGTTCATTACAAACCATTCTTCCATCAGAGTCATCACATTTCCTCAGTCTAAGAAAGACCATTATGAGAACTATCTTAATGAATCAATCGATGAGTCTGTCGTGGGTTTCATCATTGACAAATCAACCAACTTCAAGGTGTGTTGCTCATTGCTCATGGAATACCTGACAGAATTCGGATTAGAGTCCTCATTCAAGGTTATCTCGAACTTTATACCATTTCTAGAGTCTAATCATATGGTCCTTAACTCCAACAGTCTTTCAAACCTGGAGATCTTAGAAAATTCTACAAATCTTGAAGAATATGGTTCACTGATATGGGTGCTCGATCATACTAGAACTAAATTCGGATACAGAATGCTGAAGAATTGGATATCGAAGCCACTGATATCAAGAGAACTGATCGAACATAGACTTAATGCCGTTGAAGAAATACAGTCGAACTTTAATCACTTTCTGGAAAGTTTGGCGAAGATCTTGAAGAATTGTTATGATCTTGAGAAGATACTGAATAGAATACACTATGGGAAAGTCAAGAGAAAAGAACTCTTCCTATTTATCACCAAGATGGCTGACTTTGAGAAATGTATCATCAAGTTCGGAAAGAAAGATATCCTAACATTTTTGAAAGCCGACTCTCTAAAGACGTTGTTTCAGAGTTTGATTGAAAATATCTTACAATTCAACCCATCTGGATTTGACAAGATGATAAATTCACAATATGCACTTGATGAATCTAGTGAGAAACATGTCCTGAATTTCTTCAATCTCAACGAATTGGACATCAACCAAGATGACATATTACAACAGACTATGGCCATTGAAGAACTTGAAGCCCAGTTACAAGAAGAACTCAAGAGAATCAGGGTATTCTTCAAAAGACCATCCCTAGAATTCGTGGAGAAGTCAAGAGAGCCATATCTTATTGAAGTCCGCAATGGTCTTGTGAGAACCGTTCCCAAAGATTGGATCAAAATCAATGCTACTAAACTGGTTTCAAGATTTAGGTCACCAGAGACTACTGAACTATACAAGAGAATCCAGTACCATCAAGAACTATACACGCAGGCTTGTCAATCAGTGTATCTCAGATTCTGTCAAAAGATCGACAGCAACTACATGTTATTGAATACCATCATCAAAGATCTCTCAACATATGATTGTCTGCTATCACTATCCACAACGTCATCCCAACCACATTACACAAGACCAACATTCATCGATTCCAAGATCATCAGTCTGAAACAATCGACCAATCCAATTCTTCAATCCTTATCCACCTCCAACTACGTCGCTAATGACATCTATATGGACAGGGAATCATCCCACATGATAATCACTGGTCCAAACATGGGTGGTAAGTCATCAATAGTGAAACAAATTGCTTTATGTCAAATTATGGCACAGATCGGATGTTTCATACCTGCAGAATCTGCAACTTTGAGTGTCCTGAGTACCATCCTTACTCGTATGGGTGCACAGGATGATTTGATCAAAGGTGAATCAACATTCTACACCGAAATGTCTCAAGTGTTCAAGATCCTAACAGATTTAAAGAAGTGTCAAGGAAGTGCGTTAATCATTTTGGATGAAATCGGGAGAGGCACTGGTACCGTTGACGGGATAAGCATTGCTTCTTCGATCTTAGAATACCTCCTCACACAAGAACAAGAGAAAGATAAGAGCTTGGTCTTGTTCATTACGCATTTCCCATCATTATGTAAGTTGACATTGAAGCATGAACAGTTAAGGAACTATCACATGGGATATGTTGAAGAGTTCGTTGATGGTACTGATTGGCCAAAAGTCACGTTCTTGTATGAACTGGCCGAAGGTATCAGCAGGAACTCATATGGGTTGAATGTTGCAAAATTGGCATTGATCAATGATGAGATTCTAAACAAGGCATATGAAGTTTCGAGGAAGCGAGAAGAACAGGTGGAAATGAGGAAGATGATCAAAGAGGGTAGGATCTTCGGTGAGTTGATGAATCATAAAGACCCAAAAGTAACAGTTGATGGTTTCAATAGACTACTGGAGGATTTCGACTGAGTTATCAGTGTGTAAAAACAATTGTGCATGTAAATAAACTTTTAGAGCTGCATATACCGTAAAGACGTGAAAATAACATGAATATAAATAAATCATAAACGCAAAAAGAATCAGCTCCTCTTGAATAGACTTCGGCTATTTGACCTCGATCTGTTAGTGCTCGTGACGGTATAACTGATCGAACCATATGAGTTTCCTTCACCATAAGTGATCTCATCGAAATGGTTGTTGTCATGGATCAAAGTCATAGAGTTGAAATCTTCAAACAAATCTTCTGAGTCTGCTAAGTTTGATGGATCTGGCGTTATGATGTGTTCATTTGATATGTCGATTGAGGATGACTTGCGACGTTTATCCTTGTGGAAATCCGTACCGTTCTTTGACAATACTGGGATCATTGGAGGTTTTTGATTTCTCAATAGTGCCCATTGAACATTCTTGAAAAACGGATGGTTCTTGATATCTGAAGCACCAAGTTTCGAACCTAGTCTTTTGTTCTCATCTTTGATCAATAACTTCTTGATTAGATTCTTGCAGTTTGATGATATCATCTGTGTATCAGGAAATGTTACATCAGCTTTCAATATACTTGAGAACGTATGGTTTCTATCAGCTCCTTTAAATGGTGTTGTTCCGAACAGCATTTCGAATATCAAAATTCCCAATGTCCACCAATCAACAGCAACAGTGTGACCGTGTCCTCTGATCACTTCAGGTGCGATGTACTCTTCTGTACCAACGAAGGAATTTGTTCTAAAACCGTCAATGCAAATTTTTGTATCTAGAGTCAAAAGGTTTCTATTGTTCAAACTGTTCGAGTTGATTGACAACGATGGATTCTTGTTTGAATCTGTCTGTTTTGACAGATCAAAGTCCGATAACATGATGTGACCAGACTGGTGTAGTAGGATGTTTTCAGGTTTCAAATCTCTGTAAATAAATCCCATCAAATGAAGGTACTCTAAAGCAGCTGTCACTTCGGAAGCATAGAATTTGGCGTCTTGCTCAGGTATGCATTTTGATTGTCTTGTTTGTAAAGCTCTGAAGAATTCACCACCCATGCAGTATTCCATACATAGATATAGATAATCTTCTGACTGGAAGGAGTGGTATAATGTGACGATGAATGGATGATTTGAAGTTGCTAAAATTTCCTGTTCAGCTAGTGCTCTTTTGATTTTGTTTCGCTCAATCATTTCTTTCTTGCTTAGAACCTTCATAGCGTATAACTTGTTTGATTCCTTTTCACGGACAAGGTACACCTTACCAACGTCACCTTTACCCAACAATCTTATCTTCTCAAACGACTGTGGTCCAACTCTTAGGTCAGCAACCTTGATAGAGTTTGACGACAAAAAGGACTTCTTTCTAGGTCTCGTCTTAGGCTGGGTTGGTGGTGGGGTATTCTCTGAATGTTTCTTCAGAGCCTCAGATTCCTCAACTTGGAGGTTTAATGGCGCAGATGCAACTCTTCTTAGTTTTGGCTTCTGTGTTGAGCTCACCAGTTCAGCTTCTTGAACTTTAGATGGTACAATAGCATGAGTTTCACCATCTTTGGACTCAATTGGGGATGCCTCCTCAGTGATTTGACCAAGATGTTCTGTATTTTCCTTCAGTGCAAAGGGCAGTGGTCCATGGCCATTTCTATCGATGTCATTCGTGGTGTTTTTATTCGATTCACCAATCTCAGCGTGAGGTGGTAGTCCTTGATGGGCAAAATATGGTTGGGAAGACACGGTTGATGTTTGTGACTTGCCTTTTGGACCATTTGTTGACTGACTCGGAGGACTTGGTGATGATGGGGAACGCATTCTTCTCGCGGCTTGGGCCAACAGACTAGCTGATGTTGTTGAACGTTCTGTCTTCTCAGATCCGAATGGCTGTGGTGGTAGTTCTTTTTGATTCGTGTCTTCCAGATCAAGCTCATCGTCTGTTGTGATCTTGACATCTTTCGAGGTCAACTTGGGCGAGTTTGTGTTCGAGGCTGATGTTCTTCTAAACAGACTTTTCAGCTTTGTAGTGAGCTTATGTTCTGGTTCAGTGAGATCTGTGTTTTCCACACTCTTCTGTTGGTCATTATCCTCTGGCTGTTGGTCTTCCAGCACTTTGTGTTCTTCTCGTTGCTGTTCTATGCTGCTTTCTGGCTCCGGGGTAGTTGTCTGATTATCCACTTTGGACACGTTATTGCTAGACCCAAAGTTCAGAAGCTTACCAAGCGACAGCGATCTCTTTCTCAGTTTAGATATCGAACTGTTGTTTGTCTGCGGAGTCTCTAAAGTGTTTGTTGATTTGACTTGTTGTTCATTAGACGCTTGTTTTGCTAGTTTCGATTGCTGAGTGTCATCCTTCTCAATAAACATGACCGGGGGCGCGGCTACCTCTGTCTGACTGGCAAGCATTTCACTGGCGAGCGTTGTGACTAGTGAGAGTTTATATTGTGCTGATTGGTCGTGGTGATCGAGCTATTCTCCACACCTTTGTAAAGCTAGAATAACCGACGTTGAGAAGAGTGAAAATAAAACGAACTGATGCGAAGATTGGGGGTGAAGTGGCACAATTGTCGGTATGAAGTAGTTTTGAATAGGAATGTTGAACGAATCTGGCGAGAACAGCAGTGATTCTCAGGTGCACAGCTCGGCTTTGCTGCTTATAAACCGTGATTTTTCAGTACTACCTTTTCTCTCCTATTCAGGAACTTCGCGAAGAATAACCAACTGCGCGTAATTTGACACCTTGATACCTCGGTTCGATAAGTCTACATATGCTTCTTCAGCTACTACAGCTGTCCGGATACTCTATAATTGTGGTATCTTCTTGCACTGAGCGATAGTCATGCAAGCTTTGGGCTCATATCAATTGCAATATCAGCTGTGTAATCAACTAGCGAGTCGTTTCTTCTGATGATGTTTGTTGATGGTGCTGGTCCTGAAGGTAAACTTGAAATATGGATGATGGTCATTATCTGCCATAGATCACCATAACTATTCATGATGGCAACACTCTGTCCATGCATCTCTCATGTCTAGATTTTTTTATGGCTACAAGATCTTAGAAGTTGAATTGGATCTGGTTCTTGGTTGTGCTCGCTTTCCCATGCTTCGCTGTGTCGTTTTATGTACAAAGATCACCATCAGCCAAAATGCTGAAACATATATGACATCATTATCGACTCTGATGACCAGCACATGTGCGCACATTGGGTCCTCCGCCAGTTCCATGGCTCACAGAACTTTTGTATGGAGCAGGTTTCAGATTCTTACCATGTGTGTCCCGTACCGAAGAACATCTAATATGAAACCAATCTGTTACAACTATGATACATTTTATAACTGCCAGACCATGTACTGCTGTTGGCCATTTCCATAAATAGCATGGTCTAGGTTCATCGCGTATCCAAATGTGAAACAAACCGATGGAATATATAAGATGGAAGTTGGTCGCCGATTATTCATTCTCATATTATCTGATTCTGGATATAACTAACTATGAAGCTTGCAACTGCTATAACAAGTACCCTTTTATTGGCCGGTGTGTCATCTGCTCAAGTCTACTGGAACTCATCATCTGCTTTGGAAGCTCGGTCATCCGTCAGCTTTTCAGAAGACGCATTCATATACCCTATCACAGCTACAGACTACCTGGATAAGACGACCATTGTTACCATCACATCTTGCTCATATGATGGTTGTGCTACAACCACATCGCCTGCGTTGGTCTCCATAGCTACTACAACTATTGAGAATGCTGTCACTGAATATACTACCTGGTGTCCTCTGACTTCAACCGTTTCCTCGTCGGACTACTTTTACGGTTCAGAATATTTATACACTTCATCAGATTCTTCACACTCCCCCTTCGAGACGTCATCGTCAGTATCTGAGAGCTCATTCGCGGATATCGAGACAGATGCTACCACAACCACTGTCACTTTGACTTCATGCTCTGATGAAGGGTGCTCTATATCAGAAACTACTGCACTAGTTACTGTCGTCACTGAGACTCATGATAACATTGTCACAACTTACACAACATATTGCCCACTGACGGATACTACCACCGGTGGAGTTTCCAGCTCTAGTAGCTATTATGATGTCTCTGATGGTTCTTCAAGTGTAACCGAAGCTGTCAATACAGCTGATGCCTCTTCATCCCAGTCCAGTATCAATTATTCGGCTGCTGTCTCATCTGGTGCATCTGCTTCATCATCTAGTGTTGGATCTTCTACCAGTGGCATGAATATGGGGACTTCAAGTGTGTCAACCGTATCCCACCTTGGAAACTCTACTACAGAGTCGCAATCTGGATCAACGGATTCTCTATTCACCACCATCAAAGGCGATGCTACCACTTATACCGGTGAGATCGAAACTGAAGGTACAACAACGCTTGTTACCATTACATCATGTTCATCTGATGGCTGCTTCACTACTGAGACAACTGCGCTGGTCACTGTTGTTACTGAAACACATGAAAATGTCATTACTACCTATACCACTTATTGTCCTTTGACATCCACCTCAGTTCCTCAGTCCAGTGATACGGTTGAAACTCATGACCCAACGCACACACAGAGCACCACCATCAGTACTTCAGCTATCAAATCGTCTGTTGAACCTTCTTCAGGAACCTCCTCTCCTGTCATTGCCTCTTCCACTCCTGCTGCTAGTTCCTTATTCAATGCTTCATCATCCAAGTATACTGGCACCACTGGAACTCCTGCTACCACCGCATCCTCACTTACTTCGGTCAAAAGTGATGGTACTACCTCAGCTGTCAACTCCTCCGAAGGCTCCACTACTGTTGTTGAAGTCACCTCATGTGACGACAAGTCCTGTACCACGGAAAGTACTACTGCATTAGTCACTGTTGTCACTACTACTCATAACAATCTTGTGATCTCTTATACAACATATTGTCCATTGACCACAACCTCTGATTCAACTGGTGTTTTCACAGCTTCTGTCACGACTGGTACTCCTGTCTCAACCGGTACTACTTCAGCTTTTACTGCTAATTCCACAGCGAAGGCTTCGTCTGGTTCATCTGATTCCACATCCCGTCATGTTGTATCTTCTACTACTAGCTCTTCTGCTTCACCACCCACTACAGCTACTACTTCATCCACTGCTACAACTCCAGCTCAATATTCTACCTCATCCATCACAACTATTGCTGCTGAAGGTACCACAGGCTCCACTAGTTCCGCTTCCCGTGAATCAACAACACTACTCATTGTGACATCTTGCTCAGGTACCGAATGTTCTACTTCAACTTCATTTGCTATCATCAGTGTTGCTACTACTACTATTGGAAGTCTTGTCACGTCATATACAACATATTGCCCATTAAGTACCACATCAACACCTGAGAAATACACCACTGATGTTATCACTTCTAACGGCTCTTCATTTACTACTATCAAACCAGTACAACCATCTACTGAAGATAATTTAGTTAATACCTCTCCTGTACAGTCTGACACAACTGCAGCTGTCGTCGCTTCCCTTCAATCAGACGTTGCTCCTTCTGACACTAGTGTCACTACTACCAGAACCCATATCATCCCAGTCACAGTCACCACCTCATCCCCTTCCGATACGAATACAGTGAGCATCACAAACACTAATGCTGAGTCAGATGTCGTTATTGTCATCAGCACGACTGACTCACAAGGTTCAGGTAGCGTGATCACCACCACTACTAGAGCTTCAACTACTCCTGTCAGAGCCAATGTTGTCACCACATCTTATTCTCAATCACAGTCCATCATATATGACCACTCTACCCCAGTTTCCACTTTGGTAACATCTGTCCCTGTTGTTGTTAGTGCTCCATCTGTTTCTGCTGCCAGTGCTTCTTATGCATCTGCTGTTAGTGATATCACTGCTTCAGGTACCTCGATAGTACTACAAACTGGTTCTGCTTCCTCACCAGTGACTGTTCAACAGTTCGAAGGTGATGCTTCTAACCTGACGAGAAATGTTGGAGTCTTCTGGACTCTTGTGGCCTTGCTTGGGATGTATCTAATCTGAAACATGTCTTGTATCTTTTGTTTACACTGTTTCCTGTTTATAGAGAGATTCATGTAGAATGCGGTCATTACAAGCTCTTACAAAATGAATAATTGAAAAAAAAAACCTTCATGTATTGAAGAATTCAGATAGCTTTCCAGGTTTATGATTGTGAGTCATCACTGATGATGTTAATGAACTAACGAACAATATCCCATGATATTTCAGTGATGGACACTTCAGCACCAGCTTTATCATCATAGTCATAGAACTCACCATCTTCCAACTGAATGTCATTGAATATCGTGGTAGTTTCAGCACCTTTAGCTTCAAAGTTACCATTAGGTATGAATGAAACTGGTTCTAGTCCACGAGCATCGATATCCAATATCGTGACGTTCTTTTCGTTTTCTTCAATAGTGTAATTTTTGGAGGTTCTAGATATACTAGCATGGTGTTGTCTCTTGCAGTATTTGCATCTGAATACAAAATTTTGTTCACCTTTTGTGTCTGGGACATCGTGGAGTTCATATCTGTTGATTGTGACTTCTTTATCGTGCACTTCATGGCATGACAAACAAGCTATTTTGAAAGTGTACTCGAATGGAGTTTGAGGCGTGTCGATTGGTTTTAAGTCGGTGAGACCTTCTAATGTGGCCTTAAGCACAAGACGATAAGCACCCATAATGAATAGTAATAGTAATGATAATCTTGATCCCAAAGAAAGTAATTGAAGTGGATCATCGTACGCTTTTATACTTTTTTAGCTGTGAACACCATCGCTGCAAACCGGTATAAACTTTTCACGCATTTTCCACATCAGATCTATTTTAGGATCTACATTTGTGAGTCATAAGAAGAGAGATTATTCTGTGTCTATAATTGTCGTTTTATTGGACTGTATGGACCTTTTAGTGAACACCGATAACGGAAAGTTCCAAAGTCCAAACACGTCGTATATGTAGATTAACAACGAGGTCTTCTTTAGAGCCATCTTCATTCAAAATACCAGGAACTTTGAGTTCAACAACGTCGTTAGACCACCAACACTTACGAGCTGGTTTTCTCCAGAACAGCAACAACTTTGAGGAAGTGCCAGCACTTCTTTGTTTTGAATTAGTTCTGTTTCTCGAGACAGATCTTGATGCAGATCTTGCTGCGTTATTTGCCAATTCGGCCAGTCTAGATCTTCTGGATCTACTATGACTCGAATTCGATTGGACTGGATCAAGTGCTGGAGACTCTGGATCTGGTTGTGGTGGTTCGGGATTTTTCAAGTCAATTAATGCTAAAGACGTGAGAACTGTTTTGCCAGGTTCAGCGGATCTATGACCCCATTCGGTTTCAACATCAAATCCTGATGAACATAACATATCTAGTAGATGTTCCTCAGCAGGCCCTAGTTTCTTCCCTGGAGCGTACCCTAGACCGTCAAAGACCTTTGTGTTTTGAGCTAGATAACTGCCTGCAGTTTGTTTGATTCCTCTAATACCTTGTGGGCTAATACCTTTTCTTGGTGGAATGATATAGAAGTCAAGATCTTCTCGTAGCACTATGATTGCTGGTTTCTGGCTCAACACTTCAACGTCTGGGGTGTGATAAGCATCGAAAACTTCCTTTCTTGAATCTTGAGGAAGTTTTTTAGCTGCTTGAGCAAAACTATCAATAATGTATTTGAAACAATCAGGATCAAAGTTGACGTATACCAGATCGTCCTCCGTCAGATTTTGAATTGGGTTGTTATCTCTATCCAGGAAGACACCATTTGGAAACAAGCACAGCAAAATGGATTCAGGAAGGTTCATCAATTCATCTCTCGTTATCTGGAAATGCTGGCCTCTGATGTTGAGTTTAATTAATGAAGTCAAGTCAACGTCTCCGTCATTCTCGATTGGATTCTGTCTATATCCGGTGTCCTGTGATACCTGGGTGATGATGTTTGGGTCAGTCATCTCTGCAAAAGTTCCGTTTTGTGGGTGTTGCTATCTGCTATCACAATGACTCGAGATCTAAAATGGCTCAAAACTGTGGTTGAACGGAACGAAGTTGGAAGACTGTGGTGGGTGCAGTGACTATTAGTGAGGAGTGGTGCGTGCTGTGAGTGAGAGCACGATGATTGCCTCGGCAGGACGGTTTGTTGTGAGGTCTTCTGTGAGTTTGTTAGATCTGTGAGTCCCAGTTTCGAGCTTCTCTTTTCAATTTACACAAAAAAATCTTAAAATACGGAGTTACCCGGCGATTCTATGTTTGATTATGACTGTGAAGTGTTTAGTCAAATTGGTTAATGTTTTGACTTAGCGTTGAAATAGTCTTCGGTTGGTTATAAAACGCTCTCACGAATAATCAGAAAGTTCAATTACCGAGAATCATCTTGATAGTTCAGTTGTCAACTAAACCACAGTCAAATTAAACTCTGGTGAATCAACATACAAAATCCACACTATTTTTAGTGTCAAAATATACTAGCACCGCACCACAAAAGACTCGACTTGAATGATATTCGAATCACCAACTGATGTTTCCAGAAAGAAGCTAAAGACTGAAGAAGGTGAAGTCTCATCTGACGATATATGGGCCAGTGATGATGGTGATGAGTTCATACCAAATGTCACAAATGATGACTTTTACGGTGAGAGACCTGCAGTTGGAGAGAACAGTGAGATATCTGCTTTAAGAAGGATACATGCCAAACAAGGATATCTGGATGGTTTATCCTCGAGGAAAGAAGAAACTTTACAAGAAGGCTTCGATGATGGGTATCCACTCGGAAGTCAGGTAGGTATTAAAGTAGGGAAGATAATTGGGGACTTGTTAATCCTGAGCTCTCTGCCCGGTGAGAAAGGAACAAAGGCTAAAGAACTCTTGACTGAGGCAAAGAGTGCACTACACATCAAGAAGATACTAAACAGAAAGTACTTTGATGACGATCTAAATCTACCGAGTGACACACATGCAGTTCTACAACAATGGGAAACCACGGTGAGTCATCTGTGGAAGCAGTGATCACATATGGATAAACAATTGATTGAACATTACCTCTTCACATACGATACAATACACAATAATTCCAACGAAACCTTTTTTATTGAAAGCATATAAAGCATGTTTCAGTTATGAGCACCGCCTCTGAAGTCATGTGACATGATTTTACTTTTTCTTTTGGCATTTTAACGTCTGTTTATTACTGGCTGAAAAATTCACATCAGTTAATAAACAAAACTTTTGTTAACTGTTTTACGACGATTGTTAATTGTTGCTGTGAAATCAGTGTGGAGATGTCTTTCCTGATGTGCTCTGTGCGATCGCAACTGTGTCGGTCCTCAAAAACAACGGGAAAGAATATACCCAGAATAAGGCATATTTTAAACTCCAAGAGATTCTTTCATCATCACTCACCTATGAGACCTCAAGTATCTCCAAAATCTGCCAAAGCACCACTAAATACAGCATCTGGTATACTCTGGTCATATTTCAGAGCACCAACCAATGTCCTGTTCGTCACTACCAATTTGATCGGGATAGGTATCATCACCACATATCGTGGACTATCAACATTGAACAAGGCTAATGACAATAAGCAAAGTATAGAAGATATCGAGATAGCAAAAGCTGCTTATGACTCTTTGAGATGGACATTCACATCGAATGAGTTTCTACCCACCAAGTCTAGGAATAAGAATGACAGCAAGATATTAGAATCTGTGGACTTGGATGTTTTCAATGAAGAGTCTCAGATCTCTGAGAGTGTCGAATACGTCACAGAGGGTCTATACATTGATAGGGGTGTAGACCTTCCATTGACAGAACAACATCTGAACCAAATAGGTCCTGCAGAACTACGAAATCCCGAGAGAGAACGATCAAAGATGTTATTGATTGACTATCTATTAGTGGTTCAGCATTTCTATGGATCGTTGAATGATATCTTTGGTGACAAGCTGAATTTATCGAGCCCTTACTTGGCTGACCTGCCTGAGCATGACAAGGAGACGCTCCTGAAGACATTAATGAACTGCGTGGCTGATGATGATCAATTCACAACTCTAGAAGAGTTCGTTGAAAAAGTACCCTCGAAAGATATACTTGAAACGATTTCAGAGGACCATGTCTCTGGGATCAACCCCCAGCTACTCAAGGGAGTCTTCTTTGAGTCAGAGTCTTACCACACTGACTTTCTGGAGAATCATGCCGTCAATCAGAGTCCAGGTGAGAACTTGATGAGGAGTTTTAATCAGATCATTGAGAATCACTCTGATGAAACAGGGTTACAACCCAAGGTTCTGGCCGACGTCACAAAGTTACTGATCAAGTCACATCCTTCATCAATCTTCTACTACTTCAATGCTATGATTGCCTCGATGAGTCGATACCCGGAAAACATGAGCTACAACACGCTATCCAATATCTTTGGGACTCTATTAATGAACAACAGAAAAGAAAAGATAACAGAAGACACTTTGCAGATGCTACTGAAATCATCCAGTCTTTCAATGAATGAGCCGGTTTTCACTTCCTGTCTCCAAAATCTCAACCTTGAGAAAGAATCCGTTTTATCGAAACGCCCACGTAAAGTCAGGGCATATAAAAGAATAAGAAGCATGGCTGAAGGTAATACTTTAAACACTCTGACTTATTCATTGAATACGTATGCCCTAGCACTTCAGGGTATTATGAAGTTTCATCCAACCAACTCAGAATATGTTCTTGGTGCCGCAACAAGAGTTTTGTTTCAACTAAAAATTGACTCAAAGGATAACATTAGAGTGGGTTTCCATCATTCAATGGACAAGAAAGCCGAGGATGTTAACCCAAAAGTGTGGCAATTGCTTGGGCGAGATGTCATTGAACTATTCCTCGACATCGCTATCAAGTTCAAGAACATTTCACTACTGAGATCCTCGCTTGGGATTATGGAACATAGTAAGCATATTAATGATGACCTGTATATAGAAATCCTTCAAGATCTTGAAGATAAAATTGCACCATTCCAAAACATACAACTCACACAAATGATTGGTGAACTCAAAGCATCCAAATTAAAGAATAACGACTATTAATGAATACAAGATAGAATATCGAAAGAAACCACTATATTAAAAGTAGTTAGCTATATATTATTGGTAGAGCCACTATTTTCTTCCTGGATAAAGAAAAATTTTTGAAATTATGCTGCAAAGCGATGAGGTATAAATCAGTTTAAAATCCACGTTGTGTCAATAACAGAACTCCCTAATACATCAACTTATCATCATAATGAAGTTCCTTACCACAAATTTTGTCAAATGTTCCATCAAATCGTGTGATTCCACCACCGAATCATTCCCATTGAAATATACAAACTGTCAATTAATACAAGAAGAACAGGACTTTAACCCAGAATTCATCACCTCCATTATAGAAAGACTAGATTGGGATGCTGTGTTGAAAGTCGCTGCTGATCTAGGAAACACCTCATTACCTCAACAAAAACCAGAAGAGATAAACATAGATAGCGAAGAAAGTCTTCCACTTTTAAAAGACCTACATACTCTATTGATAGAGACCAACATAACAGAAGGTGAAATGCATTGTAACAACTGTCAGCACATCTACTACATCAAGAACTCCATTCCAAACTTCCTCCTCCCACCACACTTGGCCTAAATAGACAACCATATCACAACTAATTTTAATGATTGGCGTTAAGCAGCCGAGATGATTTATTTGTCACGTGACCACAATCAAACAATTACGTAATTTTCTCTTCCAAAATTTCTTGATCCCGAAAGAAAAAACAAGGCGCATAAGCAAAAAAATGAAATTTGTCTCAATTTTAGCGAGTTTTCTACTGAAACAAGCTGTTTTTTCGACCTTAATTCAGAGTGATTATACTTTATCTCTTATTTGATCCTGTTATCTTTCCAATTTACAGTTTCGTTCGTTCGCATTATCATCTTGTTTTAGAGTCTGAAACGTTTCTCATCGTGTTCTATTTTTGTTGCTTTACGTGTGTTGATTGATATTTCTTGGTGTCAAATTTTCATTTATAAAACATCTCAAACGCACTTTAATTGCAACTACAATTCTCCCCTTTCTTTTATCAGTCAAGTTCTCTTCAGATAGCTGTGGTTTCAGATAGCACTACAAGCATTCCAACACTTTATACACAGACAACACACACACACACACACACACACATCATAATCATAATGATCCAGATACTGCATACCTTCACAGCCTTGTTGGTTTCTTTGACATTGATCAAACAGGTACGTGGTGCCGATGACGAAGATAACTCCATTGTGGGAACATGGTCTTCAAAATCAAACACCGTGTTCACCGGTCCAAGTTTCTATGACCCAGTCGATGAATTGCTCATCGAACCTGCCTTACCAGGTATTTCTTATTCCTTCACGGAAGATGGATACTGGGAAGAAGCTCAATATCAAATTACTTCAAATTCCAAAAACCATTCCTGTCCAGCTGCTGCTCTTACTTTCCAACATGGTACTTACCAAGTCCTAGACAATGGGACTTTAATCTTAACACCAATCTCTGTTGATGGTCGTCAACTTGTCAGTGATCCATGTAACGACGGTGGTATTTCCACTTATAACCGTTACTCTCAGGAAGAGACCTTCATTAAATTCGCTGTGTTTGTTGATCCTTACCATGGTCGTTATAGATTGAGTTTGTACCAATGGGATGGTACTCCAACCCAACCATTGTATCTAGCATACAGACCAGCTCAGATGCTTCCAACAGAGACACTAAACCCAACTCCAGACGGTGGTGATGATACTCCTTCAAACACTGAAGAAGCCAGCTCTGCCACTTCCAGCTCCACATCTAACAGTAAGAGAAGTTTGAGAAAGAGAATTAGAAGAAGCTTGGAAAACAAAGGAAGAACCAGAGCTGTGCGTAAGTCCACGTTCAACTACGAACAGTGGTGGTGGGTCTCTATTGGACTCGTTGCCGTCGGATCCGGTGCCTACTTTCTTTCATAATAATGTTTATCTGTTAGCCAAATTATACAAAATCGTCCTTCAATCAATTAACCACTCTAAAATTGTAGCCTGTAGCACACTATCAAAAAACGAAAAATAAACAAAACCTTTATCTAAGAAACATCTCTAAAACACAACAAAAAGCGCAGGAAAACATGGCTGCTACTACTAAAATGGGACTCCCAGCTCCTTATAATCTGAAGTCAAGAAAGAACACGGGTTACTTAACAACACCCATGAAAAAACTCATTGTCTATATCTTTGCTATAGCCAGTATTGGATTCATCATTTATAGTATCGCACCAAAGAAACAACAAGACACGGATTATAGCGTTGATAAAGAAAGTGCACAGCAAGCTAAACATGCCGTGCTTGAGAACCAAATTGAAGATGCCATTAAGAATTCAGGAAGCGTGCATAAGGGGAAAGATGAGGTTAAGCTGCCTGGTAAACCTGAAGAAGTGGCACATCATGGAGAAGACATATCAGGTGGTCCAGGTCTACTATAATAGATATATTAGTTAATCGTTATATTTCTTCTGATCATATGTACACATAAACACAGGCTAGAGACTTCTCTTAGACTGTCAATCCGTGTTGTTGGGCGTCTTGACGTTCTTGCCAGACAGTCTTTCCACTGCAACTACACACTTGTTTATCGTTCTCCCAAACACCAGCGCTTCTAGCAACGACACCAGCCAGTGAGTCATCTGTAATGGAGGATGAAGAGCCACTAACGACGAAACTTCTACCTATCAAATCGCTGATTTGTAAATTGGCACTCTCGAAGATCTGACCAGAGAATAAACCTGGCTTATCGCTGGCTTCTTGAACTTTTATAGGACTGAATGAAAACAATGGGGCACCAGTAGACTTTGCACCTTGTGAAATGTTACCAGAGTTTCTGAAAGAAGGATAGTATGTACCTTTTGGTAGTCCATTCAATGTTATATCAACTAATATCTTGGAGTCATTTGTAGCAACGATTCTAGCAAGACCCTTCACTGGTTCCATGTTATCCTTTGGATCAAAAGATTCCAAGATTGAAACGGCAGCAGAGTTTGGCTTACCTGTACCTCTGATAATGGCATCTCTTCCAGTTTGTTGAATGGCCTTAACAATGGAAGATGGAGCAGCGACACCTTCTACTGAAACAAGTTGATCTTTCAAACTGATATCAAAACCATGGATCCCAGATACCTGTGCCAGTGCCTTCTTGACACTATCAACACAGCTTTCACACTCTAGTTCAACGTTATAGACGGTCTTTTCCAATTCGATTAGTAATGCAGGCATAATGGATGATGATTTAACCAAATTAAACCTTTAAGGAAGGCATTAAGGTAATCTAAACAGTGGGAAACACTGTCTTTAAATAACAACTCACCTCAAATGACATATTCCGAAATTGGTTATATAACTAGAAAGGTTTTTAATTGCTCACTGTTTCAAACTTTACCAGATCAGACGTAATTTGTCACCACACTTATTACCCATACCAAACTAGAAAAATCGCGAACACTCTTCATACAAAATTGGTTGGTTACTTTAATAGGATAATGCGCAATTAAATTAGATTTATAAACCTGCAATCCGTTTCGCGTAAGTGTAACAACTGAAAGCAATCAGGAACATTCCCAATGTGATACTCCAAAACCATTTCAATCCGTCCTCAAATTGCCCAGGGACGATGACATTCATACCCCAAAGACCAGTGATGATATTCATTGGAAGGACAATCGTACCCAAGATTGTAATCTTTCCCAACACGTCATTCATATCATTATTAACTTTTGTCATATCAATGTTGATTTGGGCTAAGTAATTTGAATGTGATCTAGCTAATAGTTTTTCATAATGATTTAATGATTGTACCATTGTGACTATATGATCTTGAATATCACCAAGATACATCCCAATTTCAGATCTTGGTGCAACTTCCCATTGTTCATTACATCTTTTTGCAAAGCCTTTAATAACATCAGCTTTCGAACCTAATAATCTTAACAAACTCATTACACGTTTACGTGTTTCACCAATTCTTTTCAACATATCACCTTTTTTCTTCCATTCGATTTCATTCGATGAAGTACTTCTAGATGAGACTGTTGACATTGACTTGACTGATCTTTTATCATCAAATCCAGCAATAGATGATAATCTATTATATTTCATAGCAGATTTTGTAGAAATGTTTCCTGGTGTGAAAAATTCATCTTCAGAATCACTATCGTCAGAATCAGAAGAATCATTCATTGCAAGAATTGAATCCTCAATTGAGTTGACTTCATCTTCAATGGATTCGATCATTGGACCAAAAGCATCAGTGATATCATCGATCAAAGCATATGCAATCCAATCAGCTGAAACGGTCAAATATTCTCTTAATAATCTAGCTCTTCTTCTAACATTAACTGGATGTGGAGTTGGTGCGAAATGGAATGTGAGAACAGCATCTCTGAACACCAGGATATAAACGTTCAATGGTTCAAGTTCATTATTTTTCGGTTTATGTCTATCACCGGATTTTCTTTGAAATTTTTCCAATTCAATCTCACGTTCTCTTCTTTTAAAACTTGACGTTTGACTAACATTATCACCAACGGATAAAAAACTCTTTGTTGATGATTGTCTTCTACCTCTAAATAAATCTGAAAAGAATCCACCGGATTCAGATTTTGATGCAGATCCTTCTTTTGGATGATCTTGAAATCTTTCTCTTCTCTTCTTAGCTTTCTCTTGAACGATATCAAATGATCTAAAACAAACAAAATAGTATTCTTTAAACAGCTCAACTTTTTCTCTGGTTTCACCAAGAAAGATATCTTCAGTTGTCAAAGGATGGATAGAAAACGCTTTACTTAAAACTTTCATTTCTTCTTCTGTTGGGTTCAACACATCTAACCAAAATGGTGAGATTCCAGGCTCACTCAATTGTTCACTCATGGGTGGATGAAGTGTTGATGATTGTTCAACGTCAGGTTTAACTTGACTCATTGCTGGTGTGGTTTCTCTGAAAGATGCTGGTGTGGATCCATCTTTTCTAGTTGAAGATAATGATGAACTTTTATGCAGGATATTAGAAGGTGTGGTTGATGCTTCTTTAGAATATTCAGAGGCTAAAAATAAATCACTAAAGTTTTGGCCCGGTTGTAATAGTCCAGAAATCGTTGGAGAATGAACAGTTGAATCTAAATCTTCTCTGAAATAAGTGAATCTAAAATGTTCAGGATTATTACTGACAATTTGAGGTGGGTAATTGATAGTGTTCAAAAATTCCGTATTGTTTGCTCTCCGTCTATGATCAAAAGGGTTAATTTTTGGTGGTCTTAATCTACCATTCATCGTCTCAGTTTCATTGATCCTTTGATTTCCCAACAGATGTGTAGCAGAAACATCAACTTTTGTCACTATAGGATTTGAAAATCCAACATTAGCATTGACAGAGGAACTACTTGCATTATCTTCAACGTTATTGTTGAATCTAAAATTGACTTCATTTGTTTCTTTCAAAACTTCATCTTTCAATCTTGTAGTTTCTTCTTCATAAAACTCCTCCAATACTTGTAAATCTGGCCAAACTCTATTTCCTTGTATATCATCTAAAGGGTCTAATGGGAAACAAACATCATCAAGACTTGAAGCATTTGAACTTCGTCTTGAAGATGGTTTAGAGTCAAAATCATTATCACTTTCATCATTGTGCACATGTTCAGAACTCCCACTAGTGGTATTAAAATGATGTGTTAGATCGACATTTGTGCTTCCATAATTTCCCGCAGTTCCTATCTTGGACTGTCTGTGTACCCATCTTTCAGCAAAACTTGGACTTAAAGAGCTTTGATTATAACCGAATGGATTCTCATTTGAACCAGAACTCTTCAATCTTGCCGTTCTCATTGATTCAAGACCAGGGTTTGCATGATTTACTGAACCTCTCGATATTGAATGTCTTCTATTGATTGGTCTTGTTGAAGGTAAGTTATGTGGATCATAGCCTCTTAGATCACGAACGATGGAATGATTTGAGATGGAGTTTGATCTTGATTCGATGTTACCTAAAGAATCAGCGAGGTCATAATCAGCCGAGTGTGGATTCAAAGCAAAGTCTTCCAACGGATCACCAGGTTCGTAGATCGTTTGATGGACTGGTGAGGTGCCAACAGGACCCGAGAACGTTGGTCTTCTTTTTCTTCTGTGTTCTCGTGGTGATGATGATGATGATGGTTGCCCCAAGAGAGGCAGCTTATCATTCGGACTCGTCATATTTCAGTGAGTTTAAAGCGCTACTTGAGCGGAAGTGGGGATATTAAAGTGAAGCGAGGCAACGTGGTCAGAGCAAGAACCGTTATCAAAACTATCTTTTTCCAGTTGAATTTTGCACAATCAAAAAACTTGTTTTATAGTCGTTTGCTGTTTTCTGCTGCTCATTAATTAAATAATTCGCGAAAAAATCAAATTTATATTTGACATGTTTTGTTACTTGTTACTATGGATACGAGAGAAAAAGATATTGGATAATAGATTTAGATTTCATTCATTTAAATTTCAATCATTTTGATGATGATTTGTAATTTTACTCTTCTTCAGATTCTTCTTTTGGTGTGGTCAATGGTTTTGTCTCTTCAGTTTCAATTTTAGGCTTTTTGGCATTATTACTACTGCTTTCACCACCATTAAGGGCTTCTAGGGCTTTTTGTATCTCGTCAATGTTCTCCACCACAACGTTCCATTGTTCTTGTGTCAGTGAGATCCCTTTCTTTCCAGGTTTCAATTCTCCGCCTGCTTCGTAGAACTCTCTGAAATCTATGAGATTTGTGTTTTTGAACTTTCTGACAGTGACTCTCTTGTTCTTGCCAATCTGAGATATCATTTGTTAGTATTAAAATTTGAAGTGTATAGAATGACGTTACGCACATCAATGAACGTTTCTTTTGGTTTCTCAACTGAATCTGAACCTCTTTTAGACATTTTGTTTTGTTATCAAATAGTTTGCTAACAATATGAGCAAGTATAAGTTTTGGAAAAATTCATTATTGTTGAAATTCTTTAAAAGACTTCTAGCAGCTGTTATTGTGTTAAAATACAGAAACATGTCACTCAAACCAATTGGCCCTTCGAAAGTCCCTGTCTCCGGCGACATTAATGACCTGCCTCCACTTCTGCTCGGAGGAGCCGTCTTCAACCAGCAATTTAACGATAATCCAGAAACACTACCAGTCGAAGACATATTAAGAATTGGGTTCAACCACGGGATAGTGGCAATTGACACATCACCTTACTATGGTCCTTCTGAGATCTTGCTTGGTGAAGGATTGAAGAAGATTGAAGAGGAATTCCCTAGAAACACATATTATATCGTGACCAAAGCTGGTCGTGTTGGTGGTGATGAGTTCGATTATAAGCCTGAATCCATTAGAAAATCGGTATTGAGGTCTTTGGATAGACTTCATACCGATTACTTGGACTTGGTCTACTTACACGATGTTGAGTTCGTCACAGAAGAAGATATCATTGGTGGATTGAAGGAATTGAGGAAATTAAAAGAAGAAGGTGTCATTCATAATTTCGGTATCAGTGGTTTCCCTGTTCCATTTCTATACAAAATGGCATTAGTGGCAAAAGAAACTCCTGAAATCGGTCCATTAGATGCTATCTTATCATATTCCAACTATAACTTACAAAATGAGAAATTGAAAGAATTTGTTGATGACTTCTATAACAAAGCCGGTTTGAAGAAATTACTAAATGGATCAATCTTAAGTATGTCATTGTTAAGATCAGGCTCAACACATAAATTCCATCCAGCTTCTGATGAATTGAAACGTAAGTCTCAAGAAGTTGCTGCTTTGACAGCTAAAGAAGGTGTTGAATTAGCTGATTTGGGTACGAGATATGCCATCAGGGAATTCAGATCAAAAGGACCTATTGTTCTGGGTGTCAGTAACGTTGAAGAGCTACATAACGCTATTATTCAATACTGGAACGTTGTTGAAGATAAGATTGATGATACGGAATTAATCATCAAAGTGAAGAACGGATTTGGACTGACATTGAATGAGACCTGGGAATCAGGTATTCCTCATGATTTATAGAGTATATAAGTTTAATCTGATTTTTTGTCACTTTTAGTATCTGTATCCAAGTTTAGTTTATCACTTAGTTCGTCATAGGATCTTTCCAATCCTTTCTTTTGTGACTTCAAGGCAGTGATCTCTTTTTCATTGGATTCAAGTGTCTTTTTCAATTCTGTGAACTTGGTCTCTAACACTTTAGGATCTAATTGATTAGCTTGTAATTCTTGATATTTGATCAATTTGCTAATTATTTGGAACACAGTTGGAATTGCAATGGATAAGAACAAAATTGCACCCGATATGTATAGATTTCTTTGATTGTAAAAAATTCTAGCAACGTTCTCAGAAGGTTGTGAATAATTGGATTGGACCTGTAATGGATCATACGTGTTCTTGGTCTTCAATTTCATCACTTTCTTCAAAGAATCGATGAATAACAGCGACACCAGCACACCCGTAACGGTGATCACGGTGGTGAATTCTCTCGAACTGAATATCTTTCTGTATAGTTTGAAGGACTGTCTGCGGATCTTCAATGGCAAAGGTAATACCAAGATGGCTAAAGTGGCCATTTGCACTGTTAAAACTGTGAAAAGCTGATTGGAAAAGAGTTAATACACCTGGTCATGAAAACACTTAATACCAATATACTCACAATTGTCATATAAACACCCATTATTATTACTGATATTCTCTACTTGAAATTAATCTGTGAACAAATTGTGTTTAACCGCAATGATTGAAATAAATTTCAGGTAAACTTTCGCGATTTTCATCCTACTTTATTAGTGAACACTGATTAATTTTCATGATTAAAGATCACTATACAACTTTCTCACAAAGATGAAAGAAGATGAGAAGGCAATGAATCCACCAATCAATCCCAAAATGGAAGAGATGATCAAGTTTTGGTATAAGAAGATCATTAAACTGGCATGGTCTCCAAATTTAAAGTTTGTTAAATAGTAAGAGTATCCAAATGAGTAGAATCCAATAGAGACACCACTTAAGAAACTGTACCATTGCCATTTCCAATTACCGATTGATAATGAGTAGTAAACGTTGAGCACACTGATGGCAACCAACAAAGCAACTAATAAGATAAAGGCATAAACCAAAGAGCCAATGACAAAGAAATGATTATACCATAGTGTTAGATAGATGGTTGAGATTGGGATCAAAACAACACCGAATGGGAATAACCCACTGATCATCATGTTTGGCACACTTCTGAATGTGAATGGTGGGGTTGATATCTTCTTTGCGATCTCACTTGAATGGTATGGAGTTGGTTTCCATAATTTCAATGATCCCAAAAATGAAACAACAGAAAGTAAAATGTAAATGACAGTGATCTTATCGTATTGAACCGTTGGGATTTGAATAGGTGAGTCAACGGATCTATGGGCTTCATTGATACCGTTGATGATGACGAACACGAAAACTGGCAAAGTGATCGAGTTCATTAATAGAGCTATTGACAATTTTTTGATGTATGCTGGTAATGCAGTTGGTTCTTTACCATTCATTTCAAAGCTTTTGAATAAATAGGCATTAAAGAAACTTGGTAATGGAGATGTGAGAATGAAAATAGTGAAAATACCTTCTGATAATGAATTCCCATGACCATGTAGTTTAAGGAAACCTAAACCAAGTTGTGTGATAACTAATGCAGACACCACAGTGAAATGGAGACCTTGGGAAACCAGATAGTACAATAATGAGGAAGATTTTGGTCTTCTAAAGACATCATTGACCAATGAAGGCCATGAAAATTCGTAGGAAGTGTCCAAGATGTCATCATCTTCATCAGTGAAACCAGATGTTGGTGGTGTAGAACCTTCACGCTTGGAGTTTGGAGTAACGTTAACAGAGTTGTTTGAACGTTTCTTGTAAATAGCATCTAGTCTCTCCAAATTGAAAGCTCTATTGATGGTGTAATATGTATAAATACCAATGATTGAGGTCAAGAATGTGAACATCAAAAAAATCGAGTTAGACACAAATGGTCTAACAACATCATTCTTATATAACTCCCATGTTGTGGTTGGTCTGTTTAGGTTCACTTCTTTCCAAACAACTTGGTATGTGATTCTATTACCATTCCAAGCATAATCTGAATAACTTAAAACCAATGGTGGTGACAAACGACAAGCTAATGGGACTTGAGGCACTCTGGTCAAGGATTGAGTACTGACCGTAGCATACAAGATTTCATATTCTGATCCAGATGCAACGTAATTGATCACGAATTGGAAATGATTAAATAAATGAGGGACCTTATTAATGTCGATATAACCCATTGGAACACCATTATCAATGTAGAATCTGGATGTTTGACTATCATATAGTTCCCTACCGACTGGAATGTCACCAACAAAGAAATTTAGTTTGTAATTTTTCTTGATCAAGGAATTAATTAGTCTGACATTAGCCTCCTTGTAATATCTGTCTCCCAGAAGAGAACACTTGACATTGTTGTCATTAAATGTTGAATTGAAAGGAGCATTGAAAAAATGATTACCAAAAAAATCATCATAGTGGTAAATCTCATTATCATAAGATCCATTCTGGATCTTTGGTTTTGGGTTGTCCAGGAGACGATCATAATAACTCACAGGGTGTAAGTATAGTTTCCCATCATAACTATTACCACCAGGACTCAGTGCTTTCACTGAAAATGGCACGGGATCATTATCATGCCATATCTTTGCTTGAGTGGACCCTAGAATGGATAACGTCGATACTAACAGACTGAGTTTGGGTAGCATCGTTTAACTATTTTGTTTTGATTGAATAAAGCGCCGATGAAAGATCAAAAGCTTTGGAATCTAAGTTTTCGTCGTTGAAGATGAAAAGAGGAAGGACCGTTGTTGATATTTGAGAGGCGGTTCTTAACGAGTGATCTTTAATGATTGGAAGTCTGTGACGTTTAAGCAACGTGAAAGATCCCAATATTGACAATGTTGATTGATTGTTTGGTGAATTCTTTTATAATATGAAATATGAAATGAAGTGAAAAGACCTCCTTTTGCTCACACGACCGATTACTGTAATTTAATAATATTAGTGTACTTCACAGCTTGTAGTATTGCCAAGGTGGTACGATTTAGTGGGATGTGAAGACTATTGCTTGAGACAAAATCTGTGGGGCACCGGTATGTTGTGGGTTATACTGGACAGTAGATGGGAAGAAGCTATAGCACAGGGCTTTTGGAGTTGTTGTTGTAGCAGTGTTGATATAAGTTCAATGCAAATGCGATCACATTTTTTTTTTTGCAGTATATCTTAGTCTCGTTCCAGTGGTGACGAGTCTCCAATAAAGGGTGCAGTTTAGTCTCATTCCGTATATTTTGAAGTAATCTTGCTCGATTAGGGAAAGCCGCCTCATCGACTTGCGTAAGGTACTACGGCTTGCGGGACTCAGAGACTACCGGCTTAGCAAATGATCGGTCAAATTCAGCCACTAAAGATCGGCATAAAGAGAATTAGGTAACCTCTAGGCGTAAATTGTAATTCTAGTAGGTAACTGGCGAGTGGTAGACGTACCTGTTTCCACTTCCCTGCCCAATGGCTGCTCTTTAGGGGCCATTTCTGGAGAGCATTCGAAGACACTTGTCGCTGCGTGCGACGGGCAGCGTGTTACTAGAATTGGATGAGACATGGGGATATCACGCTCAAAGCAGGCCATTTAAGCAGGGTCTAGACGCTAAACATAACGATAGTATATCAGGCGTTAGCTGCTATTTCCATTTGTTAGTGATTTTTTTAAGCTTACGAGTTCCAACTTGGAGCAGAGCTCCTAAAACATCAGGTTGAAGGGACCAAGTGGCAAGCAGAGAGGCTCGCGAGTCACAACTCACAACTCACAGTCACGTCTTTACTTACTCTCTACTCTCTAGCGTTGCGGAAAAATCGCGGTGGCTGCGGGTCTAAGAAAAGGCTGAAGTGCATAATTGGGCATCTGCCGGCGACCCTCGGTCACTATTCATCAATCCTCTCTACTTGCATTGCCCGTAGTTGTCAGTAGTTGGTCGCCTAACCTATATGCATTTTATCAACTTCAACGGATAACGTTGAGAGAAGTGTTTGGTACAACTAGTTGTGAATATTGCATTTATGAGCGGCTGCTGTTGGGCTTAACTTGTGGCACTAGCCAATGCCCAGTGGTGATGGCGGGGGTAGTGTCTCTACAGCTGAACCTAGTCTTTTCAACTCTTGACTACTTTTCGGTCCCAGTAATGCATACCACTACCTAATAATCACCTCTCCCTGCTTTACGCTACTTCAAGCTACCAAAAAAAACACAGATTGAGCAAGATCAAGTGAAAAGTCTAAAGACTAATATCAGTAAAGACGCGTTTTGATAATTTTACGTGTATCTGTTTGGATTTGAGGCAGTCTGAATGATCATTTCTATGTTATTATTATATTATTTAGAAGACAGTCCCATCACTGTGTAGATCAATTGGTGGACCTTTAGTTTCTGGTCTTAATTTTCCTGCAATTTCACGACCAGACTTCCAACTTCCAGCTTCAATCAGCTGAGGCAGGGTAAGGTCATAGTTGAGCTTCTTATTGATCAAAGGTAGAACGTAATCAAGGAAACCGATAGTAATAGCTCTCCATTCGACGATTACACCATCATCTGGTGTGAAGCTTGGAATATCTGGTGTTTTCGAGTTTATCTCCTCTGATAATGCCTTACCTTGTTCAAGGTATTTTGGTTTCAGCTGGATCACTCCAAAATCATAGATCAAGCCACCGTTTCTATATTCTGGCAACCCAGTTTGTAATGACTCTCTCTGGACATTGAACTTGTAACCGTATTCTTTTAGTGGTGTTAACAAGGAGTAACAAAGCCATTGGGTAAGCTTGTGGAATGGGACGATAGTTTCCTCGAAAGTTGGATCCTTGATAACTTTGGAGACTGTTGATAGTGGCCAAGCATCACCTAATGATACACCACTTATTTGTGCTCTCCCTTTTGGCCAGATTGAAGTGAATCCTTCCATCAATGAGTCCCAAAGATCAGACAAGTCAAGAACACCACTCTGGTAATGATTGTTGTATAAATAGCTGATCAAGTTACCTGGTCTACCATCAGCACCAAAGATATCAGGCTTTGATTTCAATGCATGACCCAGATCTTGAATCAGTTTCAATCTACCTTCTTCTCCGGATAACGGATTGAGTTCACTGATCTGGAAGGCTTCTTTCAAAGATGCTGAGTCAAGACTGATCAGTTTAGATGCATTGACAACGTGTAAGTCATCAGGATTTTCACTCAATTTACCATCTTTGAAAAGATCAATTGAGACTATAGCTAACCCTTCAGATCGTGTGTAGGTCTCTTTGGTACTCTCTTCGACGTATTTCCACTCATTACCAGCACCGGCATCAATCAATACACTGAAAACAAACAAATCTATCAACTTTTTACCGATCTCAATCTCATCAACATTCTTGGATCTCCATCCTGTTATCAAACCTTCGACACGTTTGTGACCACCTGCGTTCAGATGACCCCATCTTCCATGTGGTGGGATTGAGCTGTAGTCACTTCCAAAGTCACGCTTGATGACATCTGTAACGAAGCTTAAAAGATCATCAACCTTAGTCAAGTCAACATCAAAGTAGTCCAGGTTGTTCTTTAAGGCCAATTGGAATATCGGAGCAGTTCTCTTTCTAACAGATTCGATCTTCAGCAAATATTGAGCTTTCTCTGTATCAGTCATTGTTCTAGTTCCTAGTTTGTTGTGTATAGTCCAGTGGCATTTTCGAATACATTAGAACCTATTTATACTTTGTTCCATTATTTCCAATTTCTACTCCCTTGGGTGATTCTTATCATTATCGCCGTCGGGATAACAACTACTATCACCATGTGACTTTCACGTGACTTTACTTTCACGTGACATGTATACATCCAAACACCATCGACTTTGAAAATTTTTCACCAAACAACCTACCCAAAAAGATGGAAAAAAAAAGCTTTCCAAGCATCAAACCTATTGCTTCTTTTCTCTAACCAACTTTAAGAAATAAAAGGTATTATCAAAATGTCTGAAATCGAAAAGAAAGACGTTGAAGAGCAACCAGCTATTCACAAAATCAGAATCACTTTAGCTTCTACCAAAGTTAAACAATTGGAAAAAGTTTCTGCTAACATCATCAGAAATGCTGAAAACTACAAACTTCAAAAGAAAGGTCCAGTTAGATTACCAACCAAAGTTTTGAAAATCTCCACCAGAAAAACTCCAAATGGTGAAGGTTCCAAGACCTGGGATTCTTATGAATTAAGAATCCACAAACGTGTTATCGATCTACAAGCCCCAGCTTTGATCGTTAAACGTATCACCCAAATCACTATTGAACCAGGTGTAGATGTTGAGGTCACTGTTGCCACTTAAATGTATTGATTCGGTTCAATATATTCCAAAGTTCAACTGTGAAATGGGTGATAATTGTTTGGATATGGTGTTGGATATTTGTGTGAATTGTTGTTATGTTTTAACGGTATAGGCAAATTTGTTACTTGGCTCTAGATCATTCAGTTTTAATACCTCTGTTGATTATCAGCCTGTTTGTATTTAGTTATTGGTTCGTTCAATATTATATCCGGATAGTTGTCAACTTGATGTAGACCCGAGACTTTACAGCATAGCATGCAAGTACCATTAATATTGTTATAAAAAGTGTATAGCGGAACAAATGATCTCTGCACGTGACTAGATTTCTCATGCCTCGGCTAAAATCCTGTCCTTTTTAACAAAATGCTCCCCCGCAACTTTGAAAGGCCAAAAACATCACCAAAAAGCCAAACACAGTGGTGTCAAGTGGAATGAGCAAAAACCGGCAAGAAATTACTTGTCAAACTATATAAACCGATTAAAATCTCCACAATTTTCTTGACTCATTCATCGTAATTGAATAATAATTGAATCAACTGATTTATTAACATGAGTAACGAGTTAAGTTTCAATAACAAAGTTGTGGTCATCACTGGTGCCGGTGGTGGTCTAGGAAGACAATATGCGCTAGCATTTGCAAAAAGAGGTGCCAAAGTTGTCGTCAATGATCTTGGTGGATCGCTGAAGGGTGATTCCAGTGGTAATGCTCACAAAGCCGCAGACGTTGTTGTGAATGAGATCAAAGCACTAGGTGGTTCTGCTGTTGCTAACTACGATTCTGTGGAGTTTGGTGAGAAGATCATCAAAGATGCCGTTGATGCTTTTGGTACTGTTCATGTCATCATCAATAACGCTGGTATCTTGAGAGATTCATCCTACAAGAACATGACAGAGAAAGACTTCAAATTGGTGCTCGATGTCCATTTGAACGGTGCTTACAAGCTAACCAAAGCTGCTTGGCCGTATATGAGAGACCAGAAATATGGTAGAATCGTGAATACTGCTTCTCCTGCTGGTCTTTATGGTAACTTTGGACAGGCCAACTATGCTGCTGCCAAAGCCGCTCTAATAGGTTTCGGTCAAACTCTGGCAAAAGAAGGTTACAAATACAATATATTTGCTAATATCATTGCTCCATTGGCTAGATCAAGAATGACTGAAGAGATCTTACCAAAGGATATCCTAGAGAACTTGGCTCCGGAAAAGGTCGTCCCATTGGTCCTATATTTAACACATGAGTCCTCCAAATCAACTAATGCTATCTATGAGGTTGCTGCTGGTTTTTATGGTCAAATCCGTTGGGAGAGATCATCTGGTGAACTATTCAAAGTTGATGAAACTTTCACTCCTGAAGCTATCTTGAACAAGTATGATGGTATCTTTGAATTCAAAGATAAACCATTCAACAAAGTTTCATACCCAACTGGTATCAGTGACTACAACAAACTAGTGGAAACTGGATCCAAATTGCCTTCTAATGCTCAAGGTTCCAAGAAGGTCTCATTGAAAGACAAAGTTGTTATCATCACTGGTGCTGGTGCCGGTCTTGGTCGTGCACACGCTCTATTGTTCGCCAAATATGGTGCAAAAGTCGTCGTTAATGACTTCAAGGACCCTGATACTGTTGTTAATGAGATCAAGAAAGCTGGTGGTATTGCTGTTGGTAACAAATCTAATGTTGTTACCGGTGCTAAAGAGATAGTTCAAACTGCTCTTGATGCATTCGGTCAAGTTGATATTGTCGTTAACAACGCTGGTATCTTGAGAGATCGTTCCTTCTTGAAAATCACTGATAAAGAATGGTATGATGTTTTAGATGTCCACGTCTATGCCACACACAGATTGACTCAACAAGTCTGGCCTCTATTCTTGAAACAGAAGCATGGTGTTGTCATCAATACTACCTCTACATCTGGTATATATGGAAACTTTGGTCAAACCAACTATGCTGCTGCTAAATCTGCTATTCTTGGTTACACCAAGACATTGGCTATTGAAGGTGCTAAACACGGTATCAGAGTCAATGCTGTTGCTCCACATGCTGAGACTGCCATGACCAAGACCATTTTCAGAGAAGAAGAATTCAACAAGTTTGATCCATCCCAAGTTTCTCCATTCGTTGTTCTATTAGCTTCAGACTCTGTCAAGACCACTGGTGAAACATTCGAAGTTGGTGGTGGTTGGGTAGGTAACACCAGATGGCAAAGAGCCAAAGGTGCTGTCTCCAAAGATAAGATTGTTGAACCCGAATTCATCAGAGACCACTGGAAAGATGTTGTTGACTTCAGTGCACCAAAGACGGTCGCTAGTACCAGAGACTCGTTGATGGCTATCTTCGAAGCTCTTGGTGGAGAAGATGATGAAGACGACGATGAAGATGACGATGAAGAAAGTGGATCAGACTCAAAGGCAAAGGATATCTTTTCTTACACCGACCGTGATACCATCTTATACAATTTGGGTTTAGGCGCTAAAGCTACTGAATTGAATTATGTCTATGAAGGCAGTGAAAACTTTGAAGTGATTCCTTCCTTTGGTGTCATCCCATTTATGAATGAAAGTGGTGGTTTGGACTTGAACAAACTGTTGAGAAACTTCAACCCTGCTCTATTGTTACACGGTGAACAATATCTAAAGATCAATAAGTTCCCAATCCCAACTGCAGCTACATTGCGTACAGAAGGTTTCCCAGTTGCAGTTCAAAATAAAGGAACAAAAGCTGCGGTTGTTGTTGGTGGTTTCAAAACCTTTGATGAGGCTACGGGTGAGCAAATCTTTTACAATGAATCAACCACATTCATCAGAAAAGCACAAGGTGACGATAAAGTTTATCACAACAGAAGTAACTTCGCTATTTCAGCTCATGAAGCTCCCTCATCATCTCCAGACTTTGAGGCCACTGTTGCAACTTCTCCAGACCAAGCCGCTATCTACAGACTTTCCGGTGATTTCAACCCATTACACATTGACCCAAGATTTGCCAAACAAGCCAACTTCAACCAGCCTATCTTACATGGTCTAGCCTCATTTGGTGTCACTATCAAACAACTTTACGAGAAGTACGGTGCCTTCAGCGAAGTCAAAGTTCGTTTCACTAACGTTGTTTACCCAGGTGAGCACTTGAAGATCAAAGCTTGGAAAGACGGTGATAAGGTTGTTTTCCAAACCTGGTCTGTTGAGAGAAACACCGTTGTCATTAACAATGCTGCTTTGAAACTGCTGAAACCACAATCGAAGCTATAGAAGTAGCGATTGATCTTCAATAATTGTTGTCTTGTTTGTTCTGCTTATGATTTATGTCGAAATAAAAATACATATGTACCCTTTACGAGCTTGTTACTGTATTTCATCGTGATATCGCGGTACTTTCTTTAATTTATACGATCGCTAAAAGACGCATGACTGCGTGATTTATCAAATCAAAGAAATCATATCTCTCATTTCCCTTATCAGCTGAATCGTAATCAATTGCCCAGACGTGATTAGAGTGAAAAGATTTCCCAGCTTGGTACGACTACAGCCAAATAAAGAAACAATCAAAAAATATCAACATTTAAACAAGTACTAGTATATCGAAAACTCTAACCGGACATGGTTATCTTGTGCTTCTCGCCAATCTGGTCAGGACGGTTTTCATTGATAGCAGCGGAGAAATCTTCAACGTTGTAGTCAATGAACTCTTCATACCAACCACCTTCACTCAAGAAGTTCTTGACTGGCATACCCTTGATTGGAAAGAAATAGACACATAAACAGTAGACACCAAAGGATGAGAAGAAACCGGTGAAAAAAGAGATGTTGTAGACGTAAGTAGCACCGATTGGAACCTTGTTACCGACTGCTCCAGCGAAACCAACAACATTTGGTGCAATACCACAGATGTAGGCAACGTAACCTCTCCAGTTGACACCCATCTTGTTGAAGGAGTAGTTCAAGCTTTGATCGTTTGAGTATAAGTGGAAGATGTTGATGTAACCCCTTCTAACAACACAGTAATCAGCAATCAAAACACCAGCAATGGATGATAAGAAGACGGCATAAGCAGACAAGTAAGTTGTGAAATTGGCAGAACTGGTGAAGAAATTCCATGGACAGACACAGAAAGCAATGGCTGCACAAATGAAACCACCACGACGAATGTTGACGAATCTTGGTAATAGAGCGGCACCGTCTGTACCTGCAGAAAGTGAGTTAGCAGAAATATTAGTACCAACTTGGGCCAATGAGAAAGCAAAAGCAATCAAGAAAACACCAGCACGATCACCAGAAGTGTAAGCTTCAACGTATCTTTCTAGAAGATCCAATGGTGACCAGTAAGTTTCACCAAACATTGTAGTAGAGGCAGAGGAAGCTAAAATACCAATCAATGATGTAATTGAGAAACAGATTGGAATAGCCAACACTTGAGACAAAGATGAGGAACTTGGTCTCTTTGCCAATCTTGAGAAATCTGGAGCATTAACAATCAAAGTAGCAAAGTTAGCCAAAGAGTTCATAGTTGAGGTAACAAAAGCCCAAGCGTGAGCAGAACCAGTCAATGAAGTCTTACCTTTAACGACTGGACCAATACCACCAGCTCTAACGATTGTCCAGACTAAGAAACCAATACCAGCAGCGGAACAAGCATAGGCTTTGACTGTGAATAAATGACGCACAGTTTGAGGTCTGCAGTAGATGAATGGTAATGAGAATAAACAGAATAAGAAGAAAGATAAGAATTGGAAAGTTGTAGTACCAGAGTTTGGAATACTGTTATGGATTCTTGTATCTAAATCAGCACCAAAGATGGCTTTCAACATCAATTGGACACATTGACCACCAATCCAAGCTTGGACAGAGTACCAAATGATAGCCATAACGACTCTGTTTAAAACTGGCCAAATTGAACCAAAAGTACCAAAACTTGCTCTGGCACTAACTGGGAAGGAAACATGGTAATGGGAACCGACTCTTTGAGTGAAGAATAGGAACACACTGACGATGGAGTAACCTATCCACACAGATATCCATGTCTCCCACCATGACAAACCGGCTTGAACACCGGTTGCTGCAATTTGCCATGTATTAACGTTAAAAGCATCAGCAACCCAAAAAAAGACGAAATTCCACCATCTCCAAGGTCTGTCATCAGCGTCGAGAACAGGTTGTAAATCCTTGTTAACCAAGAACTGTTCACTGAGAGTCAACTCAGACCCTTCTTGTAGCGAGATGTAGTTGATTGTTCTTCTCCAGAGTCCTTCCTTTTTGTATGAGGAGGTTGTACCGTCGTCCTGGTCGAAGGTGACCTCTTCGGCCTTGCCGTTGTTCTTCAGCTCGACATCACTGTATGACATTGTAGTGTAGAGTGTATTGTGAGCGCTAATGAGAGAAACTACAATACCGGGGAATATGTGAGTTATATAGTGATCAGCACATATTCTCACAAGAGGCCGCTCGCTGCGTCTCTGATTAGGCTACGCAGCTATAATTCACGATGAGATCGAATTTGTGTCATAGTTGATAAGAGCAGTTTTTCGATTGGCCGTTGAGTTTCGCTGTGCGCACAGACACAGCCAGACGCTAATTCTGATGCCAGTGCAATTTACAACCAAAAGAGTTAATCTGCTGGGCGCCGAAATCAACTTGTTACACCTTACTGAATCGGGCTGATTGAGCGGTGTTTTGTTGTGTGATTGACAGTGGAACTACTGATGTTATTATTTCGGTTCGGTTTGTGCGATGTGTTTTGTGCTTGTTCTGTGAGGCACTTAAATTCTTTATCAAAAAAAAAGATGGACTTCTCCGAGCCTCATGATTTGCCAGCGCCAACTGCCAAATGTCCAGGAGGGTTATATAGTACCATTTCCCACTGTTTGACCACAATAACAACAAAGTGAATAATGGGGCCATGGGTTTTTGGTATCCAAGAAGTTAATCTTTCCCTTATTGATTATCTGCAGTTCATTCAGGGTAAAGATACTCCAGCGCTGGACGTGCTCTTTGCTAAGCCCTAAGGAGAAACGTAGGAACTCCGGTAACTACCTTTTCTTGGTATCTCGATTCTCGCCTGATAAAAAATAAGTGCTGTAGCTTTGTGTGATGGACAGGCTTCTCACATGATTGGGGAATGCATTGCGCACTTCTATCAGGTAATTATAAGATTGTGCGGAAAGTATAGACAGACTGCGATTTCGTATAATATGCAGTGGGCTTTTTCCTAATCTACGCATTGTTTGAATCCGGAAAGCTCCACTGACAATGATCGCGTACAGCTGACGTGGGCCCAACTATACATCTTCAATACTGATTCATGTACTATTAGCTCAATATTGTTCTACAAAATTGATATAACTAATGACCGACGTGTATCACGTATCTAAATGCTTCTAATAAATATTTCCCAATGAAGGTAATCCAACTTGCTTGATCTCGGAAGATCCCCTTATTCTGTACGTAGGGCATCGTACTTCAAGACTGCTCTCAGTAGAACTTGTAGCCCTTCATGAATTTGTTCTGGAGTACTGTATTCTTCTGGATTGTGAGAAACACCATCTTTACTTGGAATAAATATCATTGAGGTTGGAACTCTGACAGCAGTAGAACCAGAATCGTGACCAGCACCACTGACAATGAATCTTGTTTGCTCTTTACCGAAAAGTTCAACAGCACTATCTTCCACACATTTGATACAAGCGTCATGGAAATGAGTAGCACCTTGGTGATGGAGGTCTTCAACAACAACTGAAAGTTGTGATTTGTCGTCCTCAACAATCTGTTGGAATTTAGCCTTCATTAACTCTTTCATCAATTCAATCTCTTCATCAATGACATGTCTTATGTCCAAAGTGAATGTGACTTCATCTGGAATGACGTTGATGGCACCTGGAGTCAAATCTAAAGTACCAATACTGGATAGACCACCTTTTTCAGCAGCAATGATATCAGCGGCGACAATCATTTTTGACGCAGCTAATAGAGGATCAGATCTAGCACCGAATGGAGTTGTACCAGTGTGTTGAGCTTTACCCTTGATGGTGACTCTAGCCCAGTCGTAAGCTTGAATACCAGTAACGATACCAATCTTCTTGTTTTCTCTTTCTAAGATAGGACCTTGTTCAATATGGATTTCGAAATGTGCTGCGATTTGGATACCCAGTTCGTGATGGGCTGGAACGTCACCTTTGTATCCAATTCTGATCAATTCTTCTTCGACGGATTTTGGAACTTCTTCATTGATGGTTTGGATCTTGTACATATCATCTCTGCTGAAAGTACCGGCCCAGACAGCACTAGCCATTGTACTTAGAGGGAATCTAGCACCTTCTTCATTCATCCAGTTGATTAAGACAATTGGGTATTTTGGAACGTAGTTGTTCTCTTTCAAGGTTCTTAGAACTTCTAATCCACTTAAAACACCCAAGATACCATCATATCTACCACCAGTTGGTTGAGTGTCTAGATGTGATCCCATAGCAGTTGGTTTAGCATCGTTGATTTGACCAGGGTAAATGGCATAGATAGTACCCATCTCATCGATTTTGACTTCACATCCTAATTTCTTAGTTTCTTCAACAAACCAATCTTTGACTTTCTTGTCCTCATCAGATAGGGCTAGTCTGCAAACACCAGTATCAGTTGATAGTGGTCCCCATTGGAATTTAGCGCCGAATTGAGCAGTTTCGTGAATAGTGTTGACTAATCTGTCTTTCTTGATAACCAATGATTCCACTGGTGGGTTGGAAGCTTCTGTTCTCAAATGTAGAGTTTGTGTTTGTGTAGTGGTACTCATGCTGTGTGTGGAGTGATTAAAGGAACTTGCACAGATGACTTGAAGAAACTGCACTCTTTATATATTCTTCAGAATTTATGGACTTCGTACATGTTAGGTGCCATAATCGCGCATGCCTAAAGAAGAAATCGCGCTTGACGGCTGATAAGATTCGCTAAATACTGCTTATAGCAACTGTCAAGCCCAGCAGCTAGGCAGAAAGTTGCCTTGTGCAACCGCTAAGTGTAGGGAGAACCGAGTAACGGCGAATGAGGAGTTCTGTTCCGTAAGTAGAAAGCGCGTTATGATTAACTTTCCTAACAAAAATCGATTTTCGCGAACGACTAACGGCGTCTGAGGGTTCTCGGCGCGGGTTCTGGAAAAGGAAAGCGCTTTATTTATGATAAGACAACCAATGAACAAACACAATGACAAAGTGTTAGAAATCAGACGTACCGTGTACTGTTAATAGAGCCCGCATTCCGCTACAGAGAAGTGGGAAACACGAGGCACGTTAGTTTTGGTTATTGTTTGATGATGAATTTGGGAAACAAGGACCTGACTTACCACAGTTATCAGAAGATATTGGATCTTCAAAGTGGTGATACAAACCTCAAACAAAGAAGGATCCGCAAGAAGTTCTCCAAATCCAAAGATGGTTGTATGAGCTGTAAGAGGAGAAGAAAGAAGTGTGATGAGTTGAAACCGATTTGTACCGGGTGTTCTAGAAATAGTCTGGAGTGTACATGGCCTGTTCATGTTGATCCCGCTTCTAAATCAAATGCGATCATAATAAAGCAGGCAGATCAAACACATATGACACCGGAACATATCGAAACGATACAAAGGAATGATCGTCCAATCAATCAGTCATCTTACAATTTTGACAACCTGTTTGGTGAGATATCAGTCAAGGAAATGTCAATGGACGATTTCGATACCGGATTGTTATTGGATCAGTTTCTCAATATCCAGACAGAGATCAATTGCAACAACTCCACACCTTACAACTCATCGCCTGAATCAACACTATCGTTGAGGGAAAGTTCAATCACAGATGAGAATCCTAATCTGGGGATCTCCATACCTGGGGTCATGATGTCAAAGAGGGAATCAATATGCTATGCCACCTTCTTGAACAAATTCATGACATCCATCTCATCACCTCACTGTCCACCAATAGTCTCCCCAACGAATGTGATGCTACCGTTTTCCGTCACACATACAATGGTGCGTGAGATCTTCCTTGCATGTGGGGCAACATTGGCTGCTTATAATAACGATTCTTTCAAAGCAGAGGCTCACGATAGATATGTAAAGGTCGTGAGTATGTTGATCCAGGAGATCAAGGACTCCAAAGAAGGATGCGATGATCATATCTTCATCTCTGTTCAGCTGTTACAAACACTTTGTCTAAGAGATAAGAATATTGCATTAAACGCTACGAAGTCTGCATCTCACCTCAGTGCCGCGTATGAAATCATCAAGAAAAGATACCTCATGAAACAAGCAAATGAAAGTCTACAAGTGATACCGTTGGACAGGGTTTTGACTGAACATTTCTTGACGAATTTCCCAATTACCATAATATTATGCCGTCACGACAAACTAGTTCAATCCGTTCCATCTCCATTTCAGTTCTTTGAACAGTTTGGAAGCATTTTGACAAAACCTTTCAATGACAGAAACAACGATCCATGGCTGAATCATCCAATTCTAGGACTTTCTCTGAAAGCTTATGAACTATCAGCGAAATGTTCATGGATGTACAGATTGATGAAAACACCACTACGTCAAGAACAACTACTCATATGTCTTGAGTTGAGAAACCAGACTAATGCGAATCTGGCCTTCTTGACTAATTTTCAAAAGGATACAACATTGAGCACCCCACAGAAAACCAACATCCACTTTGCCAAATCAAAACTATATGCCTGTCTTATCATCCTGAAGAAACTGTGCCACTATGAGACCACAGTAAACAATCTGCAATCAGAGGTAAAGTCACTGATCAATGAGATTGATTCGTGTAAGCCACTTGATGCTACGTTCGTTCATTCAATCTGGGCGTTATTTATCGGTGGAAGTTGTGCAGTGGAGCAATCCCACAAAGATTCATTCAAAAAGTTCTTCTATCATAATGCAGAATCCATCCATTCAAGTCTGTGTTTGAAGATCATAAAATACCTAGACTTCATCTGGAACAATGATCCTCTGGACGTTGATACCCAAGCTGCAAAACGTCAAGAAGACAATGGCTTGGATTTCCTATTCGACACTACGTTCCTCGATGGTGTATGGACTAGATAAATCCCACTCAAAATGACAGAAATGGGGAACTCAACCAATAAACTGATCTTTTAGATGGGGTCCGCAGATCGTAGTATATTGATATAGTATCTCGGTGAATCAATAGGTGAAAAGTGCTTTACTGCGTGACTTTGCACGTGACCGATAACACCCGGACACCATATGGGGAATTGAAAAGGAGGATTTATAAAGCTATGTGTCTTATCTCGAGGACGTCTATTGAGACTGTTTGTGGTATCTCTTTTTATTGCCAATTCAATCGGTCGACTTGTCACAGTTATCAGAGCTGTCCATTTGTTAATCTCCTCGAATTAGAAGTCGTTTCGTTGGATTTGCCGAGCTTGCACACCTTATCGAAAAGAGATCAATTCAAGTCTATAACAGCAAACTTCATTCATCAGGTGTACATCCCATACTTTACGATGAGAGCTTCCTGGCTATTGTTGTCCGTTCTTCCGACGGCACTGCTGGCCCAAGAATCGTTCTTACACACGCTGAATGGTGGTTCAATGAACTCAATTGATATGGGGGCAACTGAAGATGAGTGTCCCCCATGTTTCAATTGTATGCTTCCAGCATTCGAGTGCAAACAATTCTCCAAGTGTAACGAATACAATGGTCAATGTGAGTGTATTGATGGCTTCGGAGGACCAGATTGTGTTGAACCACTCTGTGGGTCTTTGTCAAAAGATGAACATGCAGATAGACCAATACGAAAAGGAGACTCTTGTGATTGTGATGATGGTTGGGGAGGTATCAATTGTAATGTCTGTATGCAAGATTCAGTCTGTGATAAGTTCATGCCTGAAGGACTCACTGGTACTTGTTACAAACATGGTATGATTGTGGATAAATTCCATCAGATGTGTGATGTTACCAATAAGAAGATCGTTGAGATCCTAGAAGGTAAAAAGCCACAAGTGACGTTCAACTGTGATAAAGAGAAATCTCAGTGCAGCTTCCAGTTCTGGATCGCTGAGAAGGAAAGTTTCTATTGTGACTTATCAACTTGTGAATTCGAGTATGACCTGAAGTCAAACTCAACTCATTACAACTGCAAAGACATCGCATGCAAATGTGTTCCTGATAGAATGCTCTGTGGTGAGTCTGGATCCATTGACATATCAGACTTTTTGACTGAAACCATCACTGGTCCTGGTGACTTCTCATGCGACATCTCCAAGAAAGACTGTAGGTTCTCTGAACCAAGTATGAATGATTTGATCTTGTCGGTCTTTGGTGATAAGTACATTACACTACACTGTGAATCTGGTGAATGTCTGCATTATAGTCAGATCCCAGGTTATGATATCCCAACCAATCCAGCTTTTACTATGAAGACGCTGATAATATCAGGTTTCATAATTGCTGGTGTTAGTGGTGTGATATTTGTGTCAATCTTGTTCATTCAGAAATCTCCATTGTTCAGTACAGCTGCCATCAGTCTCGACATCAATGACACTGATGAGAACTCCGAGGATGGAATGCTGAATTATACACCAGCTACATTGACATTTGAAAACGTTTCATATTTTGTGAATGGAAAAACTATCTTGAACAACGTGTCTGGTATCGTCAAACCAAGAGAGATGCTGGCTATAATGGGAGGCTCTGGTGCAGGAAAAACAACACTGTTGGACATCCTGGCTCAGAAAAACAAGAGTGGTATCATCGCTGGTGATATCAAGATCAATGGTAATGCTGTTACAGGACGCGAACTGAAGAAGATTGTCGGGTTTGTCGATCAGGAAGATTACTTACTGCCTACATTGACCGTTTTCGAAACAGTATTGAACAGTGCCTTGCTGAGATTACCAAAAACAATGTCATTTGCTGCAAAAGAGAGAAAAGTGTATGATGTTCTGCAAGAACTGAGAATCTTACATATCAAAGACAGATTGATTGGATCCGATTTCGAGAGAGGTATCTCAGGTGGTGAAAAGAGAAGAGTCTCCATTGCATGTGAGCTTGTTACTTCACCATCAATCCTTTTCTTGGACGAACCAACCTCTGGTTTGGATGCGAACAATGCAAGCAACGTTATAGAGTGCTTAGTAAGACTTTCCAGAAACTACGAAAGAACTCTGGTCTTCACTATCCATCAACCTAGATCTAACATTGTTGCTCTCTTTGATAAGTTGGTACTATTGGCTAATGGTCAGTTGATTTACTCTGGTGACATGATTCAGTGCAATGATTTCTTCTACAATAATGGTTATAAGTGTCCTACAGGGTTTAACATTGCTGATTATCTTATTGACATTACATTTGATGAGAAGCAGGCCACCAAGAAGCGTACCGGTATCGAGATACCAGGTATCGATGAAGAAAGTGCTGACTTCGAAGACAGTGAAGAAACAGGTGATGATGGCGATATCCATAGAGTTAGAACTTCAAGCAGTACAAGCGATGTTCAACGTGAATGGGAACATTTTGCCGTTCATAGAGATCATGCAGGCTTTGCAAAACACGACACATCAGTTCCTAAAGGCAAAGTTTACGAGATCTTCAAGGATTCACCAAACTTTGAGCTACTGAAGGAAGAGATTGAACTATCGAAGGCTAACTCAACAGCCATAAACTTCAGAGGCAACTACGATAAGGCAAACTTCTTCGACCAGTTGCTGATTTTGTCATCACGTACCTTCAAGAATGTTTACAGAAATCCAAAGCTGCTATTGGGTACTTACATCCTATCATTATTCATGGGCCTATTCTGTGGTGCTCTTTACTACCACGTTGACAATGATATCAGTGGTTTCCAGAACAGATTGGGTTTGTTCTTCTTCTTCTTATCCTTTTTTGGATTTTCAACTCTTACTGGTCTGCACTCCTTCTCAATTGAAAGAATCATCTTCATGAAAGAGCGCTCAAACAACTACTATCATCCTTTGAGTTACTACATTAGTAAAATTGTCTGTGATGTTATCCCACTTAGAATCTTCCCGCCTATCATCTTAGGCTCAATTGCATACCCATTGATTGGGTTGAACTTCGAAGATAATGCCTTCGTTAAATGCTTACTCATTCTTGTGTTGTTTAACTTGACAGTGGCCATTGAAATTCTCATCATTGGAATCATGATCAAGGATTCAAGTAACGCGACCTTGGTGGGTGTTTTGACCCTTCTGTTCTCATTACTGTTCTCTGGTTTATTCGTCAATACTGAAACTCTCAGATTCGAATTCTTACAATATTTAAGTATGTTCCACTACGGGTATGAAGCATTAGCTGTCAATGAAGTCAAGAGTTTAACATTGAGAGAGAAGAAGTATGGTTTGTCAATTGAGATTCCTGGGGCCACAATTTTGAGCACGTTTGGTTTCAATGTCGGAGCACTGGTTATGGACACCGTATCATTGGGCTTATGGTTGGTTCTGTTCTTGATAGCTGGTTATCTCTCATTGCATTTCTTTGTTGTTGAAAAGAGATAGCCTGACTGATTCTCATTGCTAGCATTCGTGTCACATCAATATATAATAAAACTAGAATTACTTCACAGTATGTGTGAAAGATACATAACGGTAGATACTAATCTTTCACGTAGTGGCAAGACTACCTGTACAGTAAGAAATCTGCAGTCTTCGCGAGTATATTCATATAATTTCAAAAAAATGCTCATGAAGTTTTTATGGGCCCGAAAAAATATGACCAAAGCTGAACATGAGGATAAAAAGTAGCACATTCGTTGATTCCAGGCTTGGTATCCTAGAGGGTTGTCAACCCATCTCATTGGAGCTCACCATCTAGGTTCTAGGAGCAAAAAAAAAAAGAGATAGTACAAATGCCCAACGCGGGGCTCGAACCCGCAACCGTACGATTAAGAGTCGTACGCGCTACCGATTGCGCCAGCCAGGCAAATGATGTCTGTTTAAACCCCGCTCTCAGAAGGATCGTGCAGTTTTTTGCTTACGTAATACTAATGCTATTTGACTCCTTCAACTTGTTAGAGTTAGTCAATTGAGTAACAAATGGTACCTGTCACTTCAATGCGTATGGAAGAACAACTGAGACAATTTTCAACGCTCTGGGAGGCCTATTGAGATGCATACAGGGAAATATGACGGACTTCTTCATTTTAGATCTTCAGCTCATCATTCGCGAAATTTCCCCTTTCGTCGCGCTAGTGAACTATGACACATTTAAGATTCTAAGATAGATAGCCTAAATAAGGATGAAGCCTTCAGGTGTCAGTATTGACGGGTCCATTCTACTCCTGATCTTTAAAAGTATGCTCTATATGTCATAAAAGCTGATTTTGAAATTCACAAAATTTAGCCTTATAAAATTCTCAGCTCAAAAAAAAAACGTCGTAGTTGTTTAACTTTGATAAATTGAGAATTTGAGATTTTAGAGGGTGGCTGATAACACCCATTTGAAGCTCTAACGGATAAAGAAGCCGTTTATCTCTCTTAAGAAATCTTCAGAGATATTCTAGTCCTAATAATTGAAATACATTATGCGCATCGGAGATAAATTCGTATTTTGCTTTACTAACGCCGGGAGAAGAGATTGACAGTTCGAGACTATGGAGATATCAAGAAGACAGTCAACATCCATGTGAAAGTTGCAGCACAGTCAGTGCTATGTCACCTGCAAGACTCGAACGCTCAGAGATATTTGATGACACTAGTACTGCGCCCCCTGTTTTATCAGCGCCTATACCAGGACCATCTAGACAGAGGTGCATCTCTTTCATCGATGGGTACGTTACATGCACCTAATTACATCTCAGTCGAGGCCCAGATTTCAATACAGATCACTGGCTGCGGGTCACAGTCAGTCAGAGATACAACGGTTCCTATGAGACTCTACTGGGAGCTTAGAAGATTCAATGGGCGTTTTATCTTACTTCAAATTTTTTTTCTCATAATATATAATCGTTCAAACAGTACAGGAAAACCCTACAGATTGATATATTATTTTGCTTTTTTTTTTTTTTTTTTTCGCTTGATAAACATTTATTTTAGTATTGTATATAGTGTTATAGGAGGAAAGCCTTTACGCTAGTTCCGATCATCTCAACAATCCGATCATCATAGGACTCGACAACTTTGGCAGCGGCAATACCTATTAAAAACCCCGCTATATCATTTCAGTAGTAGTATTCTCTGCTCTTTGACGGGAAAAAGGGTTACCTTGCTGCAAAAGACAGCTTAAAATCTATTTTTCAGTCGCTATACGTTGTTAGTTTAGTTTATTATCCAGAGAGTACTATGAGTTTATAGTACTAAAATAGTTGAATAAAAGGTTATTTATTATAATAAGGCATATAAAAGACTATAGAGGATCAGAGATCCTTTATAGTGTAATCTGAAAGTTAATATAAGAAAGCGGAGAGTCCACGAGTGATAGCAACCATTGCTGATTGATCATCACCATTGCTAATTGATCATTACCATTGCTAATTGATCATTACCATTGCTAATTGATTATTACCATAATGGGAAATATATTGTGGTTAGTCATAATAGTACTAACACTCTCCACCGTCACGAAAAAGATTCTGTCCTCAGAATCAACTAGAGGATGAACTAGAATAGTTTAAAAGTAAAATGAAAGACATGAAGTATCACTTCAAGTGTTGAGCAAATGTCGAGTGATAACGATCAACTAAAGAAGTTAAACGATCACGACCAAGTGGTTTTAATTCTGTCATAGGTATGGATAAGGTATCTGAAATATCACATCCTTCAAACGTAACAATCACATCTTTAGCATCAGAACTAATTCCCACGATTGAGTAAATATCATTTAATCTCGAACGTATATCTTCTTTTTCTGGAATTGTTTTATAATAGAAATTGTCTGCAGCTTCAATGAATGGTTTCAACATTTTGATGTTTATGACTCTCGATCTCGTGAAAGACGTAGGAAAATCAATTTCATAAGAGTTTTGATTGACAACTCTTTTAATAGTAAAAGGACCATAATATTGTGGTTTAAGTTTTTGTTCTTTTGCCTGAGGCAAGTAGATTGATTTGTGAACAAGGACTTTCTCTCCCTCTTTGAATTCATAGTCGTCAAGTTTTTTGTTCATTTGAATTGAGAAAGCGTCTTGATAAGTATTCAGGAAATCTTGTGTAGATTTCATAACTCTAGCTTGATGATCAGCGAATTCATCTGTCACCATTTCTGAAGCTTTAGTGGATTCTCTAGGAGATCTAAAGAGATCCATTGTTCTTGGATGATAACCTAAGTCAGCATAGAAAGGAGTACTCTTGATAGAAGCTTGATAAGTGTTGTTGTAAACGAACTCACAGATGCTTAAATAGAGATCCCATTTTGTTTCGTTTTGAGCAACAAAGGAACGTAACATCTGTTCAATGGTTCTATTTGTTCTTTCTGACAATCCATCGGATTGAGGATTAGACACAGTTGTCATCTTTAGCAAAATTCCCAATCTTTCCGTGATACGGTTCCAAACAGTGTTAACGAATCGTATGTCTTTATCAGACACGATTGTTTTTGGAACACCATGTAACTTTATCACATTATTGATAAGTTGATCAGCAATGTCCAAAACATTGGCAGTAGTCCAAGTTGGGATGAAGTGAGATCTTTTGGTAAGACGGTCACAAACCGTAATAATAGCATCGTACTTATATGGTTCTGTTGGGATCAATCCTGTGATTAAATCAATAGTGATGTCAGACCAACGAGCAGTTGGAACTTCTAGAGGTTTGCTAATACCTCTCTGTCTGGTTGTTTCAATCTTTGTTTCTTGACAGACAGAACATTTGTTAACGTATCGTTTGATTGTTCTCAACATGTTTGACCAGTAGAACTTGTCTTGTAAGGTCATGAAAACCTTCATATAACCAGGATGTCCTAAACCATGAGTCTGTTGGATGATTTCATTTCGATAATTAGTCTTTGGAACACATAAGCGGTCTGCATCGTCCACTGTTGTCCTGTAGTATAGCAGCTTGTTTTCTGGATCGATATGGAACTTCTTAATCTTTGTTTTCAATTCCTTTGGAATGTCATTTTGTGAAATAGCCTGATAAATTTTCGCGAATTCGCGATCCTTTAAGTAATCTTTTGATATTTCTTCAACATAATCATCCGAAACATCCCTTGAAATCGAAACAGCGAGCACGTGTTCTGCTTCCTCCCCATAATCTGAGGCTTCTTTACGACTCAAAGCATCAGCCACTCTGTTATCCTCTCCTGGTAAATATTTCACTTGGAAATCAAATTCTGAAAGAACATCTAACCATCGCAAAATTCGACCAGATGGTTGCTTTAAAGTGAAGAGATAACGCAAGCTTTGATGATCAGAATAAATGATAAATGGGTTTCCAACCAAATAATGACGCCATTTCTTCAAGCAACGAACAATGGATAACAGCTCTTTTTCACGAACATCATATCTGAGTTCTGCTTTGTGATGCAGAAATGATTCATAAGCAATTACACCAAGTATTTTGTTATCATCGTCAACTTGATGCAGTACACCACCTCCAGCTATATCAGACGCATCTGTATGGATCACGAAGTTTTTGGTGAAGTCTGGGAAACGTAATATCGGTGCTGTTGTGAGAGCAGTTTTCAAACATTCAACCGCCACATCGCATTCTTGTGTCCATTTAGCACCTTTGATAAACTCATACAAAGGATGAGCTTTGACTGCAAAGTTTTGAATGAATTTCCGATAAAAGTTAACTGTACCTAAGAAACTCTGGCATTGTTTGATATTGGAAATAGTTTTCCACTCTTGTACCGCAGTCAGCAACTTTGGATTGGGTTTAATTCCTTGTTTGGAAACGACATGACCTAAAAAGGATAGTTCTTCTTTAAACCAGAAACATTTGGATTGTTTCAATATGAGCTTATTAGCAGCCATAGCATCAAGCACTCGACGAACATGAGTGTCGTGTTGATGTATATCGGCACTGTGTATGATAATATCATCAAGATATACCGAGACGTTGGGCAAGTCTCTCAAGACATCAGTCATTAAGCTCTGAAAAGTTGATGGAGCATTGCATAACCCGAATGGCATAACGTTCCATGCATATTGGCCACTATGTGTTATAAAAGCAGTCTTTTGGATTGATTCTGGATCCATTGCTAGTTGGTGATAACCCGAGTGAAGATCTAGAGTGGTGAACAACGACGAACCATTAAAACTCTCCAAGATTCCATCAATTAATGGTAAAGGAAAACGTTTCTTGATTGTGACTAGATTCAGGGCACGATAATCAATAACCAACCGCTTTGAACCATCAGCTTTACCAACTAGAAAGGCAGGAGCTCCATAGGGGGAATCAGATGGTTTAATCTTACCATCTTTCAGAAGTTGACCGATTTGTTTTTCCAGCTCAATCTTTTCTTTTGGGGCCAGCCTATAAGGATACCGGTATGTTGCCGTTGAGTTTGGCAGAACATCAATCCGGTGTTTGACTTTCCTTTCTGGCGGCAGCCCTGCTGGTAGATCATTGGATATGATATCTCGATAATCATCTAAGATTTGTTGGACCATAACCGACTTCAGCGTTGTTTCATCTTGAGGTTTAGCAAACGACTCGTTGATGGGCTTTATAAGCATCATGCTTATCTCCTTGGACTCGTTGAACAATGTCTCTAGCTCGTTCTCGCTTTGGTAAATGTGAAGCTTAATCTGAGGATCATCATCAACCATACTATCATCATCAACCATATTGTCAAATAAGGGGTCCTGGTTCCTGTCCTTTGAGGTAACCGCATCAGTAACCGGAATATTGTCATCGGTTCTGGAAACAATAGAGGTAACAACATCAACAACCGGAATAGTATCATCGGTATTGGAAATAATAGAGGAAACATCATCATCTCTTCTTGGAGCTAGCATTTGCAGCACATTCATGCCTATCAATATGGCCTGAGGCAACTTATAAGAAACAATGATGAATGGCACAGTGAGTCTAACTCCCTCAATATCCATCTTTAGGATAGAGTAATTACGGGCTTTGGATTTTCCATAAAGTCCGTTCAAGATCGTTGGAGTTTGTAACTCGTGAACGACAACACCAGTTAGTTGGTCAAGAATGTTTTCTTGAATGAGTGAGCAGTGAGCACCCGTGTCAATAAGTGCGTTCATAGGATGGTTTTCAATAGAGACAGCTATTTGGTTTGAGTTACCTTGATAAAAGATAGGTATAGTGAGCTTATCAGGCTCAGGGATTTGTTTGAAATCTGTTGGACTAAAAGATAAATCAGGTAAAGCAATAATATTTTTGGTATTTTCAGAAGTTTTTATGATGTTTTTGGTGTTTTCATGAGTTTTTAAAATGTTTTTTGGGAAATCAAGCGACGGAAAATCAAGCAACGTTGTGGTATGGGGGCTATTGATTCCTCCCTTCCTTTATGTCTTCATTTCTGTTCAATGAGACATCAGTCATTGTGACATCATTATCATATTCCTTTCTTGGTCCATGAGAATAATTGTCATTGGAATTGTTTGACCGTCCTGACCAGTTAGAAGATTTGTTATAACCATTGTTGTTACTAGTAGAACCATTGTTGTTATTCCAGTTTCTACCATTGTTGTTATTCCAATTTCTTTGGTTTCCTGATCTTCTGTTGTTGTTGAACCCACGTGAATTGTTATTGTTGTTATTCTTGTTATGATTGTTGTTGTTATAACCATGGTTATTATAACCCTTGTTGTGGTTATTATTGTTACCAGTTTTAGCATGTGGTCTTCCTGAATGGTCTACCCATCCCAACGCAATATGTTCTTCTTCAACATCATTTGCAAGCTTGAAAGTTTCTTCTAAGGTTTGTGGGTCTGAACGACGAACGCTAGCTTGGATATGTTTATGAAAACTGTTGATCAGCTTTAACACCAAGGTGGTCTCATCACAAAGTGATGGCATGATGTAGCTGACCAAACCAGTTATCTCACTAAACACCTTGCAGTATTTGGCCACACGTTGTCCTTCTCTTTGTTGCAGAGTTGCAAATACTGACATCAACTGATTTTTCAGCATAGGACCAATGTAATGGGATATGAATACTTTTCTGTATTCGTCAAAGGTGATCACCGGAAGAGCCTTTTGATGTTCATGGCGATAATAACCACGAATGTCTTCTCTGACCCTACCAGATACCGTTCTCATAACCGTGGTTTCAATTTGAGCAGGACTAGTGATACCTTCATCTTCTAGAAATTCTCCAAGTGCAGTGACATATCTGATTACTCTTCGATAGTCCTTAGCGTTTAAATCTTCCTCAGTGAACTTAGCATCATCTGGAATCTTGATGTGAGGTCTGTCAGCTCTCAAAGCTTGTGAAAGCTCAGCAACAACTAATTTCAAATCACTAGGGGTGAGTGATGAACCTGAGTCACTCATAATGGGAATCTTCTCACAAAGAGAGAGGCGCTACCAATTGTTAGTTTAGTTTATTATCCAGAGAGTACTATGAGTTTATAGTACTAAAATAGTTGAATAAAAGGTTATTTATTATAATAAGGCATATAAAAGACTATAGAGGATCAGAGATCCTTTATAGTGTAATCTGAAAGTTAATATAAGAAAGCGGAGAGTCCACGAGTGATAGCAACCATTGCTGATTGATCATCACCATTGCTAATTGATCATTACCATTGCTAATTGATCATTACCATTGCTAATTGATTATTACCATAATGGGAAATATATTGTGGTTAGTCATAATAGTACTAACACACGTCAAGAGTTGCCTGGCTGGCGCAATCGGTAGCGCGTACGACTCTTAATCGTACGGTTGCGGGTTCGAGCCCCGCGTTGGGCAATTTTTTTGCCATTTATTTTTTTCTGCTATCTCTCCTCTCCTAGACCGCTTTTGACCAAGGTGATTGTACTAGTAGATGAGTAGGCTTTTACTCTATGGTGAAGAGTAACCGATTTGACTTTCTTTTTTTTTTCAACTTCGAAATACTACATTTTTTTAGTGCTTCAAGCGATTGAAAGCCACATGATCCTTACGTTGAACGGCAAATACAAGATGAATATGTACTGTATATCTATACTATCTGTCTAAATATATGCATCTATACTATATGTCTATATATATATGCATCTAAACTTTATCATCGACGGATGCTCTTCACCTATTTGAGATGGTTAACAAGTTGTCTAAAAGTTCCAACACACCTTGTGTACTTTCTGATATTTGACTATTGTCAGAATAGCTCGGATTCTCAAGCTGATCCTTCACAGCTTTGTCCACAAGATACCTCAGCTCTTTTATAAGAACTGCGTTTTTGCACCAAGTTCTGATTGGAAGCCAAGAATCAAGAACTATACCTGGAGACTTCCCACCAGATGAGATCATGCTTAGATCGTAGGACAATGGACCACCAAATAGAAGAACCGACAAGGTGGAAGTTGGAGTAACATCCCTCAAATATAATCGGTTGGTCAGTGTAGAAGAGTTGTAAGTCACAAATGATGATCTTATTGCTTGATTTTTAGCTTTCTTGACAGTTGGCGTGAAATCCACTTTACGCTGTTGAAGCTTTTCAAAGTCAATCAATCCATCTTCTCTTTCACTCTGAAGTTCGTCGAGGTCTGATTGTTTAACCTCTTTGACACTTGTATCAAACAAAACAGACGAAGGGTGAATAAATGTTCTCGTAGCAGGAAGTTCTGAGGCAGTAGTTTCAGTCTCGTTTGACTTGTTTATCTGTGTAATGTATTGTTCATTTCTGATCCAATATTTGATCAATTTTGCATCTGCATCAACCTGAACAGAACCTGAGGAAGTAGATAAGAATTTCGGATCTGGTAACTGAACTCGAGCGACTTGTGGGTAGAATGCACCCGTAATGATAGCCTTCATGATGGTCATACTCTTCCCGTTTTTATTCAGCCTGGAATCGCCTTCTTTGTACTTCAATGGAATGAATCCCAAATCACCTATTATGGATAGCAGCTGGGTTCTTGAGGAACGAATTTCATTGAGTTTGGTATAGGACAAATGATTGTCTGTCATGAACTGTCTTTTTTCATAGTTTGACTCTATTGAAAAATATTCCTTGACAACCAAGACAGTGGACAATAAGTCACCAAGTTCCTTGGTCTTTGATAGAACTCCTTTGATCTGATCTCTCAGCTCAAAACTTTTCAAAAACGGAGTTCCAACCCCTAATATAGAAGCAACAAGTATACCAGTATCAACACATCCGAATATGATCGATAAGATTATCAGTTTTCCATGTTTTGGATCAACAATAGGAAGCAACGAAACGTATCTACCAAGCTCAGTCAAATCATCGTAGTCATCAATGAACCCAGAACATTTCAAGATCTCTTCAGACTTCACCAGAGAGTTCAATGGCGGTGGATCAATTGCTGTATTCAAGAACTCAACAACGTCTTTGATGCCCATAGATTTCACAACCAGATACAACGAATCCAGATTGATCCTCTTCATCTCGGGAATTGGTGCTTCCATCATAGAATCATGTGTTTCCTTTGTGTACAGCTTGTAAGAGACACCATTTGAAACTCTTCCCGCACGCCCCCTTCTTTGTTTAGCTTCTGCTTTAGATTCGAAAGATTCAACAAGTTTTGTGGTATTGTCAACAGAGCTGTATGTGATAGATTTCACTCTCCCAGAGTCGATAGTCACCACACAATCATTGATGGTGATAGATGTCTCTGCAATGTTTGTAGAAGCGATAATCTTTCTCTTTCCTGAAAAGGATTCAAATACTCTCGCTTGCTCTTGAGCACTCAAGGCCGAATGTAGTGGTAGGATGACTGAAGGTCTCTTGAAATTCTGTTGAATCACCTTGATACACTTATTGATCTCAGCAACACCGGGTAAGAAGATCAAGATAGAGCCAGCATTCTTGGATTTGATTAAATCCTCGTCGATCTTGATGACAAGAGCAGCAATCAAGTCATAGTTGATATTACCAGTTTGGAAGAACTTTGAGTCGGCCTTCGGTTGGATCCATTCGTCATTTATCTGAATCTGGAATCCTGTTTTGTCCAAGACATGATCTAGATAGTGATCTTCAATAGGGAACGTTCTACCTTTGATATGAGCGGTCTCTAGACCAGCAAAGTACGACTTGAAAACAGAAACGTCAACAGTGGCACTCATCAAAATGATCTTCATATTCTTAAACTTCTTCAAGAGTCTTTTGATCATTATGATAATAAGATCAGTCTCCATTGATCTTTCATGGACCTCATCAATGACTAAAATTGTGTCACTTAAAAAGTCATCACCACTTTGTAAAAATTTCACTAATATACCAGTAGTCAAGAACTTGATCTTAGTATCTCTCGATGTCTTATTTGCACCTCTAATGATGTAACCAACTTCCTCACCACATTTGGTAGCACGCTCATCTGCAACTCTTTCCGCCAAACCAATGGCTGAGATTCTTCTAGGTTGAGTACAAAAAATTTGTGTTTTGTAGTTACCTTTGGAATACAGATCATCCAGTATAAATTGAACCAGCTGAGTGGATTTACCTGAACCTGTTTCACCAGTGATCAGACTAATGGTGTTAGAGTTGATGACTTGCATGAGTTCCTGTTGGACGTCCCAAGCTGGTAATTTCGATCTAGCAGAACGCATCTTTGCAAGTTCAGGACTTTTCAGTCTTCTTTCATAATCTAACTTGATGTTTGTTATATTTGGGTTAGTTCTGAAAAATTTGCGTTCTTTGATTCCAGTACTCTTTGAGATTTCCAGTTCCTCCATGTCTTTGTCGAGCTTTTCTGATTCTAAAAGAGGTCCAGGATTTTCAATGATTTCTTCACTATTTTGTTGTAACCAGTCAACCAATGAAAAGATATAGCTATCACCAATCAAATTCTCGACGGCATATCTTGCTAGTTTGGTGTTCAGTTTCAGTTTGACATAGTTTGGTAGCTTGAAATTTGGGTCCAACGTGGATATGGTAAGACCGACCAAGTCATATGGATAATGGTTGGATTTGTAAACTGTCAACGTCAAAAACTCATTAAATTTGATGAGTACCGTGTGATCGTTCAGTATCTTCAGTTTGTCGGATTCATATATCATTGAAAGACTCTCAACCTCTTCAGTCCAGATCTCCATTGAAGTCTGAGGATCGATAGTCTCAACCCCACTTCCGTCATAATCGACAAAATCGCCGACCAAATCAACCATAGTGTCAACCAATACTGCATTGTTCCTATTCAAGAAATATAGAGCTTCAGTCCTTGATATACCAAATTCAGCTACTCTCTTCAACAATATTTCATTCTTATCTGCAACAGTAATCACATCAGCAGCTGAAGAATCGACAAAGAATGCAGGCAGATCATCATCAGGAACGTTGAAGAACAAAAAGGATAGAGGATCTTGGTACTTCAGAGCTTCATCAACATGAGCATCTCTGAATTTTAAAGATAGAAGCATCTTTCTTGAACATTTTGGCTCACCCTTAGCTGGTTTCCAGGTAACATGTGACCTTATTGACTTCTGAATGATTTCTCTCTCGTTGATTGTGAAGTTGAACGATGGAGCAGAATCCCAAACCTTTTTAGGAAACTTAACTATACGCTCCTGTACTTCAGGAAGTGGTCTAGTAACCTTCTGGACTGTCGGTACTGATGCAGGTTTTTTGACTGAAGTCAAAACGATTGGCGACTTTTTGACCTTCAGTTCATTGTTCTGCTTAGCTTGCTGTTCTTTCTGCTTAGCTTCTCTTTGTTTTCTTTGCTCAAGTACGATCTTGAATGGATCATTGGCATATAATGAGTCGTGCTTGTTTGGAGCCTCTTTCAACAGGACTTTTCGCTCATTCTCCAAATCAGCCCAAACATCTTTGAATTCCCTCGGTAGAACCATATGTAGACTTTTGTTGAAACACACTCTATGTAAAGCAACTGTAGCAGCAAAGTATCTAGCTTCAATAGGAGTTTCTTTAGGCGATAGATTATGCTTCACTTTCACTATGACGACTTCCTTAGTCTTCGGATCAGTCCATCCTAAACTTGCTGTGGCGACCATTCCATCTTTGACTTTATGCATGTCGTACTGGACCTTTTCCCATTTTTGCTTCTGAGCGTGCTCATGGAGTAAACTTATTGGGGTCTTACCACTTGATGGTCTAGCGGTTACTGCTGGCCTTTGGTCACTTAAAGCTGGTGCTGGAGAGTTTGATTTTCCATTTTTGGCATCTTTCTTGTCCTCTTTGGTCTTTGACGGCAGAGGCGGCGTCTTTGTGTTCTTTTTAGCCATTAAGAGCTGTTACCGAAAAGACTTTCCTTTGTTGATATGTATTCAGCTAGTTTGTTAGTCAAAATTTCTGACAGTGGTACCAGATTTGGTAAAAGCACGCCGATGAGCTACCAGAGCTTACAAAAGATGGAGAATTAGGATGAGCTCTCTACGGTTGAAACATATTAATTAGTTGTGCATTAAGATTGTGTGAGTAATAGAACAAAGTGGTGTTGTTGAGACAGAGTGAGATCAAGCCAGAGTGAGATCAAGCCTTTAGTAAGGTTTTGATAGTGTCTTCAAGACTTGATGGTTTAGTCAAAGAAGAGTAACGTTCGTAGACTTCACCTTTCTTGTCAACGATGAACTTCTCGAAGTTCCATTTGATACCTCTGAAGCCTAGAAGACCAGACTTCTTTTCTTTCAAGAACTGGTAGACTGGATCAGCGTTTGAACCATTAACATCAATTTTCTTTAGAATTGGGAATGAAACACCGTAGTTCAATTGACAGAAAGATTGAATTTCATCTTGAGTACCAGATTCTTGGTGACCAAATTGGTTACATGGGAAACCTAGGATAACTAGACCTTCATCTTTGTATTTCTTGTAAAGTTCTTCAAGTTCAGTGTATTGAGGAGTGAAACCACATTTGGAAGCGGTGTTAACGATGATAACAACTTTGCCTTCAAGTTTTTCTTTGAAGGAGAATGGGTTACCGGCTTTGTCAGCTGGAGCAAGTTCGTAGAAAGAGGTAGCGGCCATGTTTGTGGATCTGTTTTTTGTATAGTTTATAGAGAGAAATGAAAAGTGTTGTAGTGGAATTCGGAGGTAGTGCCCAGTATTTATACTTTGCCCTTTCAAACAGATGCTTTGTCATCTCAAATGCAGCTATGCACACAGAATCACTTCAAAGTGGGAGTAAAATGGCACCAAAGTCCTGTAGATTTCGAGAACGATGGCAATACCGAGGCCCTGGTACGCCCATTACAAATGTTGGAGGGCCAGGCCTCCCTTTACCGACTATTTTTCGGCTCTATTTGGCGTGCCGTTGTTTCATAGAATACCGAATAATTTACGACAGCCCACAGAATTAGCACGGGCGACCAAATTATGGAAGTCGAGCCTCTAACGCTGCGTTCCAATCATGACGAAACAAGTGAGTAAATGACGGCTCGGTTAGTTCGGTTGGCGTCCATTAGAAATTGGCGTTTACTAAGCCATTACCAGGACTCTGAATTGACACCAACCGGGCAGTGATTCTTGGTTTGTCGTAGTTTGACGCTTCTTTCGCGCACTTGTTATCTGCCTGTGATTGTCTAGAATTTCTTTTTTTTCCAACCGTTTTCCAAGCCTCTCCGATCGTTCCTCGGCCCAAAAAATGACGAGGCTGTCAAGTGTCAACAATCAAAGTTGTTTAGTAATATGGGGGATCTCTCGGCTTACTCGTCTCTACGATATATGGATTTGAAACTCTGATCTTGATTAGTCACAGGTATGTATTTCTAGTGCGATATGTTGATCGGTTTTTGTAATAAATGACCCATTCTTTCAATCTTCGTTCTCAGATATCCATCAACTTCGTTAGAGTGTATACCTTCTTTACCTCCATTACTCCACGCCAATGGTATCATTGGAACTCTCTCCTTTACTCTAACCAGTCTATCTTTTCCCTCCACAGCGACGATTTTATCCGGGTTGTTGGTCAAGAGCTTGATATCCGTCAGACCCAAATCGAGTAATATGGCAGTGGCTAGTGAAAATGATCTGGCATCTGCTGGATGTCTCAGTAGAAGATTAGCCTGGACAGTATCAGCACCAAGGTCTTGTAAGTTGTATGCTTTGAGCTTCTCACCTAGTCCAATCCCGCGACCTTCTTGTCTTAAATACACGATACACCCTCTTCCTTGTTTTCCCATTATTCTTCCAGCTTCATCGAATTGTTCTCCACAATCACATCTTGCAGACCAAGCTGTTTCTCCGGTATAACATTCTGAGTGGATTCTCACTAGAGTAGCTTGTTCTTCAGGACTCAGTTCATTTATCAAGTCACCCTTTTCATTGAATTTCAATTCTTCACCCGTAACGTCATCTCTATCAGCTATTGTTCTTCCAGGTCTTAGTTTTCCAATATAAGCCCCTCTAGTCATACGATCACTTTGTGATTCGTTTGGTCTTCTTTTAAATAGTGTCTTCGATCTGATTTTCTCCCCAAAGACTATAGCCAAATGTTCCTTATTATCAACATTATTAGAGTACAGATGGAGAAATATATCGTGGCCAGTTGTGGTTGGTATTCTAGCACGGGCCATGCACTGTACTATAGGTAGTTCTGCCGGGAGTTGCTCTCTTTTCTGCGCAAAGCCTTCTATGGTGGCCATTTCCTGCTCGATCGGAACACCCAATGGAGTAGAAGGAACGGTCTGTGTTGGGGTCACAACTGGCGAGACAAGCGAGAGGTGTTGGAAAAGCGATTCCTGGGGACGAAGTGGCTCTGGATGTTGCATTTCTCTGTTCAGTTGAGTTCTGTATGTGTGGATTTTCCCAGATTGTATATGGAGATTGTGTGTGTAGGTGGATTTAGTCGTTTTCTCAATTTGTCCAGCCGAAAACTGTGGATACTTTTCTGACTGATGTTGGATGATAATATGGAGTTCAGGGAAATATGTATGGTTGATTAGCAGAGCACTGTAATAGCTTGAATGTGTCAAGTTGCCGATGAACTATGTCCCTAGTGTGATCTAAAGAAGAGAAAGCGGACGGCCAGCAGGTTTTATACTCGATGATGTCCTTAATGACTAATGTTGGACGTGGACGCTGGACGCTGTGTCAAATATCGCAATGGCTGACTAAGATATTTCTAAAGCGCAATGAAATTACAACTGCAGAACGCACATAAACCAATGGCAAGACCTAAATATATAACCACTATAAACAAGATGATCGCACTCACTAGAAATCAGATCCTAGTTGGCTCTGGTATCATCGTATCCACTGCCATTGTTGGCTCGAGAAACTTTTGGTGGACACCAAGAAAGGTCCTGGAACCACCGAAAACAACAAAGCAAGGCAACAGAATCTTCCTCCCAATACGATTCGAGAATGAATTGAACGACCTACTGTTGATAAAAAGACCTCTTCTGCTGAACTTCACAATCAGAGGTGACCCATACTGCAACAAGGTTACTGGTGCCTTACAGAGAATCATTGCATTTGAGACAGACAAGAAAGTCAATATGGTTGACATTGAAGCCGATGAACCTGGCACAAGGGACCTCATTGCCAGATTTGGGGTCAGAAACATTCCAACTGTCGTCGCTGTCAGAAAGACTTTGCCTGTTGATCAGTACGTCGATCAGAAATTAAAAGAAGAACCAGAAGGTGAAGTCGACTGGCAAAAGTTGAAAGCATGGATCGAGAAACAATCAGACCCTGAAGATACATAACGTTTCAAAAGCTAACTCGCATGACCTGATGTATATCTGTGGTTAAACAACATTATCTGGAGACCAGACCTCCAAGATGCAGTCATAGAAACTACAGGTAGCAACTTCATCCCCGTTGGGACTCCAATCACACCCGTAAACCATACTTTCATGATCATCTTTGAAATATTTTTGCACCGTAGGCTCATCAGCTGAATCTGCACCAATGATTCTAGCACCATCATACATGCAACACGTCAAGAGCCTATTATCATTCTTCACTGGAGATGGCTGGAACCTCCATACTCCACCACCAAGCTTAATTTTCTCCTTAGTCCTTGGACCCAACCCTTGTATCAGCCCTGTATCTGGCACCACCCTCAGATCAAGACTCCTTAGACAATCATCATAAGAACCAGTCCATAAAGTGAAAGGATCATTCGTAAACCATTCACCAACTCCATTATGATTTCCTGGCTGACTGGTTTGAATAGCGACAACACCCGCCTCGTGTACTCTTTTCGCATTGAATATGCTCATCGAGTCAGGTTCTCTTGTATCATGAGCTATCAAGCTACCATCATCTCCACCTGTGAATACCACTTGTGATAACTCGCCAAAGTTACCAAAAGCACCGGTCCAGCATTGCAAGTCGTGGTTCGTGCCAAAGTATCTTGGTTCGGAGACCCCACTGTCTGTTATATCTACCATTGAGGCATATCCGTCAGTAGTAGTCAGCAGGAGTCTGCCCTCAATAGTTTGTGATACAATGACGGATGTGATTAACACGTCTTCCTCGAACAGTTGGGAATGGTTCAATAGGGTTAGCTTTGAATCGTTTAGCGGATATTTCCAAACTTTCAAACATCCAGTTGAATGACCAGTGTATAAGATAGAATCATCATGCTGTGAGAATTTAAGATCCAGAATAGCACTCTCTGTCGGTACACTGTCTATCAGTTTGAGATCACTGTCTTGTTTCTGATAAATCTCTATAGAGCCATGTCTTTTACCATCATCTTCGAGCTTATAAGTACCCAAGAATAATAATGATGAGTCCGAGGGATGGTACCGCAGAGCACAAGGTGGGAGTTTCGTTTGTGTCTTGGTGATTGTTTTAGCTACCGGGATGTTTTCTGATGAGTTCATTGTTCTTTGATGACGTTTACACGGTTAACATGAAAGGTATCTAAAACGTACATATTGACGAAAATTTTCAGCTCATCGGTCATAAATTATGCGTTCAGGCACCAAATCTATAAGCAGATTGTTCCAAATTGAGTGATTACTATATATAAATCACCTTCAAATTATCATCCCAGACACTTTCTCGAGCCTCAAACACATCTAATGAAGAATCACACCAACATTCCGAGTTTCCTTTCAATTGTACGCAATTCACTATCACGCTAATAGTGTCCGCACCGGTAATTTCACTAAGACACGAAAATGTAAACAAACAAAAACAAAACAAGAAAAAAACGAACAAACTTGACGAAATTCACGAAGATTTAACTTTTGGAATCAACTTCGCCAGATCAATTACAATGGTATGTATGACAATATGTGAACACCACTTATCACAAGCCAGTCAAATTCAATCATCGGCGTCGATTTCACGATTTTGTGTGGTGTCTTTTACCATTTATTTCGTTTCATACTAACGTGTCCTAGTCATCAAACACCAAAACTTACAAAGACGCCTTCTCGTTATTCGACAAAAAGGGAACCGGCAAAGTCTCACCAGATGCACTCGGTGATCTACTAAGAGCCGTTGGCCAAAACCCAACTTTAGCTGAGATCAGTGACTTACAAACTCAAATCTCTGGTGAATTAGATTTTGAAACATATGTCAAGATCATCAATAGACCAGATGGTTTCAAACCATTGGGTGAACCTGAAGATTACATCAAAGGATTCCAGGTCTTTGACAAAGAAGGTACAGGATACATTGGTGTCGGTGAACTAAGATACATCTTGACTTCAATCGGTGAAAAACTATCTGATGGCGAAGTCGATGAATTATTGAAAGGTGTTAACGTTACCAAAGATGGTAATGTCGATTATGTTGAGTTTGTGAAATCAATCTTGGCCCAATAAACCTCTTATTTCATGATTCTTTGTTTATTAATGGCTTTTCAATTCTGATTTTATATACTACTTGGTGTGGGACGGATTATTATACGTTTTTCTGATCTTTATAAACGGTCATCGTTTATTTTGGACGTAGCAGCTTAGAGTATTGGTAAGAAATTTCCTATGATCATCATTGGAATACCAAAAACGTCCCTCTTTAATGTCCAGATACACGTTGTTCTGATAGTAGAGTTATCAGGTGTCAATAGGGTACAGCTACCCATAGTAGCAGCTTTAAAATCACCATATGCAATGGTACTGAACAGATCAAAGTACTCAATGACTGAAGTATCTTCCATCAGTTCCACAATGAATGTAATCTTGTTTAATAATTGATCTTTGGACCACCCTGTAAGGATCAAAAACTCCTCAGACACATATGAGATCTGACCTGTTCTTCTCCATACTATTGTTGGTGTACCTGATATTGAGATGAACTTGTCATATTCCAGAAGAGTTCTCTGGAAACATTGTTCCATGAATATGAGATCTTCCTCTTTCAAAGTATTTGTGCATGCGATAAAAGACGGTCTATAACTCGCCATACTTTTGGCCATCTGGATCAACTCTGTTCTATTGAATCTGCTTCTCAGATATTGGATCAATGAATGAAATCCGGGTGTGTATGAGAACGGTTTGTTGATCTTCGAATATATGTCTTCAGCCTCTTTAAATCTCAATCCCCAATCATTTTGAGCTCCACCATTCGGCTGCATCTTTGGTGTACTTGCTTGTGAATCACTAATGGCAATAGAAAAACTCAGCGAGATGCTGTCATCTGGCAATGACTTCCCAGGATTGATTGATTTATCACCTTGGATCGACTTCATGATCTCAGGATATGTCACCATTTGATCTTGGATGAAACCAAGCATGTACTGATTGATAGCCTTATCACAATGATTAAAAGTATCATATATGTCATGATGCTTTGATGTTGATATTGATCCAGGTGTAGGACTTGAGTTTCTAGAAGTGTATGAATGAGATGAGCTTTGTCTTAGTCTTGACATGGTATGTTGACTTCCATTAGTTTCAAAATTTTGAGGTGAGAGTGTACTATCAGAATGACTATGACTTGGACTGAGACCCATATTGAGTGCCATCTTTGTGTCATCTTGGTTAATTATATGACTTAGAATGGAATACTCATTGTTTGCAGCACTTGACATGAACTTTGAACGATGTTGAGAATGACTGGAATGACGCTTCGAGTGAGGATGCTCTTGCTTAATTCGTGGTTCATGTTGATCAAGCTGATACTGATCGATGAGTTCTTTCGATTGACGATATTGTGTTTCTTGAAGCTGATATTGTGATGATTGTTGAATATCGCCGAACTTATCCTCGTAATTGTTGTTCGTCAGCTGAGGTGGGTAAAGTTCGTTGATGGTGGACTGACTCAAATTCGTAGCATTATTGGTCGATGTTGTTGATTCCAGACCATCAGATTCACTTCGTGACATAGATGCAGCTTGCAAATCATCAGGAACATCTATCAGATACTTTTTCTTTTTTCTAGGAGCATCAACACAGCTTGAGTCCAAACCTCTAGCGACACATCTTTTGCATGGCCTGCTCTCATCGCATGTCATATGGGCCTTATGACAGTGGTTGCATGCCCTAGCGGTTTTCCTCCGCACAGATTTGGCCCTCTTCTCAGTTATCGTCTTAGGTGGCATTGTTGTTTGGATCTTGAATTCTTAGACCTATGGTGAGTGATTAATGGCTCGAAACGAGCGATCGAGCTATTGTATTCTTTAGGTGAAAGAGATTTTCTTTTGTGATGAACGTTGGAGTGCAGTCTGACTCCGACACCAGCACCAGCTTCCGAGTACGAGTTTTCAACGGTCCGTGACAAGAGTGCAACAAGTCTTGTATTTCTCGAGCACCACAACAAATTCAAATTATGGAGAAGCTGCTTATACGATTTTTCGCGATCGATTTACAGAAGTCCGAATGGGGTAAACTTTGCCCATAGCCCATAGGTTGCTTAAAGATAAGTATCGGTTGCCGGTTTGTTTTGCGTTTAATAAAGAGCTGTTTGAGACGATCCTTTGCCCAGATATGCATTGCTGATAATAGAGCGTTACACAATACACTGAACGTGTTCCAGCCGTTTCGCTGATTTTGACCCCATGCGACCCAGGGCTCATACCACATATTCCTGGTTATGATGCCCCGTTCCCTGCCAAATATCACCGTGTCACCAAAACTGACCATCTTTTCATCAAAATTTTACTCAAATTATCGTTCAACGTCATAATCTGCACAGCTGTCATAATTCTAGGAACGTAATATGAGTGGACTTGCAGAATCATTCCAGAAACTCTCTCTAGCTGATGCTGGGAAAGTCGATGCCTCAAAATTTGGAGAACTTACAAACGAAGAAAAAGCCATTGAATCACAATGGAACACACTATCGAAAAGATTTCCAGAATCCATTGATCAACTAAACGACACTTTGAAACTAAAGACTTACATCTTAGGTAACAAACCTTCTGCTGCCGATGTCACTGTTTTCGCTAGAACTTTACCAATTGCTTTGAAATGGACATCTGCTGATTATGCCTCAAAACGTCACATCTTACGTTGGATTGACTTAGTTCAAAATACTCTAGTTGAAGTCCCACAAGACCAGAAACTAATCATTGACTTCACCGTTGAAGTCCCACGTGATATTAAAGAGAAGAAAGAGAAGAAAACCGACGCTGCTAAAGCTGAACCAGCCGCTAAAGAAGCTTCCCCAGCTGCTGACAAGAAGGATAAGAAACCAAAAGGTGGTAAGCCAGACGAAGAAACTCTAAAGAAACTAAGAGAAGAAGCTGCTAAAGCCAAGAAAGAAAAGAAGGCTAAACAAGCTGCTGAACAAGCTACTAAAGCCGTAGCTGAAGCCGTCCCATCAAACCCATCACAAATCGACTTCCGTATTGGTTTCATTGAAAAAGCCATCAAACATCCAGATGCCGACTCCCTATACGTCTCCACTATTCAATGTGGTGATGAAGAAGGTCCAAGAACCGTTTGTTCTGGTCTAGTCAAGCATTTCCCTCTAGAAGCCATGCAAGAACGTTATGTTGTTGTTGTTGCCAACTTAAAACCTGTCAACATGAGAGGTATCAAATCCACCGCCATGGTGTTATGTGCCAATGATGCTGCTGATGGTAAAGTCGAATTTGTTGAACCACCAGCCGGATCTAAAGCTGGTGACAAAGTCTTCTTTGAAGGTTTCGATGGTACCCCAGAGAAAGTCTTGAACCCAAAGAAGAAAATCTGGGAAGCCGTCCAACCAGGATTTAGCACCAACGAAAACCGTGAAGTCATCTACAAACTTGAAGGTAAGCCAGATGCTAAACTAACAAACGCTAAAGGTGAAGTCTTCCAAACTGCCACTTTAGTCAATGCTGGTGTCCGTTAAGGTCCTAACCATTTTTGACGACTTTAATTTCATGATGATACTGCGTATATATGACCTTATCGTAGCAGATCATCGATAGCTCTCACTTACTCGCATACTGTTTTGTAAATTAAAGCTTTGTTCTATATTATCGCAATCTTGGTTATGTGCCCGATTTTTGGCTTCTCATTTTTGATGCGTTGAGAAATACGTCTGATTCTTCTCTTTCTCTGTCAGTGTCAGATCTCAAGATCCCATCTCTCATACCTCTCACTCAGTTGATAGAACCATGAAACTGATAGCCAACCATTTCGAGAAAGACTCAAGTGGGTCAGTTACTCTGATCGCTGAGGACAAAGAAGATCTGTTTGCTTTATACAACTTGATCCAAAAGAGAGATGAGATAGAACTGAAGACCATGAGAAACATCAAGAAGAACACAAAAGACAACTCCAAAGGATCTAAGGGGAAAGCTGAAAAGAAGCTGGTTAGACTGCGCATTGACATCGAAAGCGTCGATTTTACTCCTCAAGATGAAGTCATGAGACTAAGAGGTAAGACCACAACTGCAGTTGAAGATGTCCCAATAGGAACCTACCACACAGCCGAAATCGACTTCAAATACCCATTCACTCTTCACAAAGACGAATGGGATGAAATGAGCTTCACCATTGTCAATAAGAGTTGTTCTATTGACGAGAAGGCTGAAGTTGGTGCTGTGGTTCTTCAAGAAGGTGTTGCCCATATATGTCTGATTACAGAAAACATGACTGTATTGAGACAGAAGATTGAAAGAGCTATACCTAGAAAGAAGAGAGGCGATTCCAAAGCCCACGATAGATCACTGGATAGATTTTATGAATTGGTCAGTGAGACTCTACTCAGAGATCTAAATATTCAAAAACTGAAAGCTATAATATTGGCTTCTCCAGGATTCACAGCTAAGGGTCTTTACGACAAGATTTTTGAGATGGCACTTCTGAAGAACGATAAAGAAACAATACAGGCTAAGACCAAGTTCTTGGTTGCACATAGTTCCACCGGGTTCCTACAAGGTTTGGATGAAGCTTTGAAAAGTGAAGATGTTCAAAAACAGATATCGACTACAAAATTCGCAAAGGATATCTTGCTATTGGATGAATTTTTCAAGGCATTGAACAATGATGATGGGAAAGCATGGTATGGACCAAAGGAATGTGAGAAAGCCATCAATATGGGAGCAGTGAAGAACCTCTTATTGACCGATTCATTGTTTAGAAGTGATAACATCAATGAGAGAAAGCATTATATCGAAATGAGCGAGATTGTGAAGAACAGTGGTGGAGAAGTTACCATATTCTCAAGTTTGCATGATTCTGGAATCCAATTGGATCAAGTCACTGGTGTTGCTGTGATTTTGAACTATCCTGTATTTGATCTAGATGAAGATGAAGATGATGAAGAATGAGATAAATAGGAGCAATAAATAGAAACCATAGACGTTTGACTATGATTGTAGTACTGTGCTGTTTGATGAAGTGAGTCCCTTCAACTTGCTGATGTACCAAACTTCACCACCTCTCATATAAATCAGAAGGTCTTGAGCCAACCCACTAATGAGACCGATGACCACCCCATTTTTGACGATCTTAGCTGCCATACGGTCATTGAGCCTATGATACCGAGCATATCCAGCACCAACCACCGCCGTGGCTACCGTACTGTTGAGAAAATCAATTCGATTTCTTGTGTAGTCCAATAATGCTTCCAGCCCGAAATAAGTAGTGACAGATAACGAGTACTTGAACGAAGTCTTCACACCTAGGCGTAATGCTTCCCTGGTACATTCCCAGTTCTTCCTCTTGTGGTAGAAATACCAGCCTCCTTTCGTCGTTGGCAGCCTGTGCGAGTTTTCTACCAGAAACTTATCACCATACTCCCTAAAGCCTATTCTACCCCCGCTAAAGAGCCCGTATAATCCAGACATCACTGCAATCACGGGCAGCCTCAGTACCGGTGCAAGACGAAAGCGCTGGTCGATGTTGTCCTTCGTGAACTCTTCCACGTCAAATTGCGAACTCTCCAACATCTTATTTGAGTTCTTCTGTCACTGTCTATTTGTCTATTTTTAGTATGAGTGGTGCATAGATTTCATTGTTTTGTGATGTGTGGAGTGGAAATGGGAAATTAATAGACAGCTAGCAAAGTAAAATCTCAACCAACTCTAAAACCAAAGGCTTGTTAACTAGAAGAACACCAAAATGACCTCTGACGACAGACAGTGGAGCTCCCACTTGATCTTGAGCACCGCTGTGGCGTGTCTTGCCTCGATCCAGTACGGTTACCATATGTCAGAGCTAAACGGGCCTGGAGGTGTCATTAGCTGCCAAGTCAGCTCGCCTGTCCCTGGAAAAGCCTTTGAGGATACATTGTTCAGTAAGCTCGGTAGAATTGAGTGTCTTGGACTCACAGAGCAGGAGCTGGGACTGGCTACATCTGTCTTCTCGATCGGTGGCCTGATAGGATCCATCTATGCATGTGCTTTGGCAGATGCGATCGGTAGAAAGAAGACGATGGTAATCAATGGGTTCATCTTTGTTGTTGGATCTTTCATCATGACGATTTGTAATGATCTATTGGGACTCTCAATTGGAAGATTCATTAGTGGAGTTGCTGCTGGTAACTCTATCGTTGTTACCCCATTGTTTGTCAATGAGATCAGTCCCGCTGGACTAAGAGGGTTCCTAGGGAGCATGAATCAAGTCGCTATCAACTTAGGGATACTTCTCACACAGGTGTTGGCTATAGGATGGGCTAATAATAACGACTGGAGATGGATCTTGTTTGTGGGTTGTATCATTGGTGGTGTCAATATGATTGCTGTCTTCTTTATCGATGAGAGTCCTGTGTGGTTGGCCTCGAAAGGTCGCTTGATAGATTCTCAAAGGGCATTGTCCAATCTCAGAGGTGCAATCTCACTGGATCAAGAAAACCATCACTCTCCACTATTGGCCGAGAACATCATTGATGAACCTACATCAAAGAGCTCGAGCGTTACAATTTTCACTTACCTCTCTGATCCTATTTACAGAAACTCAATCATGGTCGTTACAGCGATTCTTGCAGGCCAACAGTTCTGTGGTATTAACTCTATTATATTCTATGGGGTCAATACAATCAGAAAATTGACACCAGAATATGCTGTCATTATCAACTGCTTCATATCTCTTGGTAATGCCATTATAACATTCATTGCTGCACCATTTGTTGATAAGTATGGAAGAATCTTATGCTTGGTCACATCTGTTTCCATCATGGCAGTGTCATCCGTTCTTATGTCCATCGGTATCCTAAGATCAATCCCAACACTGTCAGTTCTCTCCACGTTCACTTACGTTGGTTCGTTTGCAATGGGTCTTGGTCCAATTCCTTTCTTGATGATATCAGAGGTCACACAGCAAGAAGCAAGAGGTGCCGCTCAAAGTTACGGTACAGTGATAAATTGGATCTCGACCTTCCTGGTAGGGTTCTTGTTCCCAATCCTAGATTCTTTAATCGGAGGATATGTGTATCTACTATTTGCTTTCGTTTGCATTGCATTTGGCTTATTCGTCAATTCAAGTGTGCCAGAAACAAAAGGTCATAAAACATATGAAGAAGTATGGAACCTTCGAGTTGACTAATCGTTCGATCAATCTCTCACTCGTGTACACTATTTAGAAGTTGCTTAATTCAATCATGTCACATAATTTTTATGTAGATCGGTGTGAGTTTGACGCAAATTTTGTGGGTCAGAAAATACGGTCATGTGACTACAGGTAGGGCTGCTAACACCCTTACACCAAAAAGTCACAGTGTTTCTTTGATATCTCACGAAAATTATCTTTCGCGAAATTAATTCCAAACAAAAAGATAGAAATTTGGCTCAATACAAATTCTGGTAAGCCCACTCTTAGTGTAGAATTAGCGCCCACAAGCCAAAAAAGTTCCTGGTTAGCGACACACCAAGGACTCTCGCTCTTTGACAAACAAAATTGAAATTCTTTATTTCACTACACATCTGTTTGAAACTACCTTCATCAACAGTAGAAATCAGCAAAGATGCCTACCAGATTAACAAAAACCAGAAAACATAGAGGTCACGTCTCAGGTATGTGATGATCATCAAGAGAGAATAAGAGTCAAAGATACAGTGTGGTACCACCATTCAATTTATAAGTGTTGAAAAGAAAATATTTTGTGAAAAGACAAAGGAATAGCATCAAGACATCAAATGATACCAAATGAAACCATTACACTCGCATTCAAACGATTTTGTTAATGTCTATCATCTATATCAACAACCACATGTGATATCATCAGGGAACTGAGATACTTCTCTTTTGTTTTTCTTCAGAATCTAAACATGAAGATATTATCATAGATACACCAATAAACTGGAAACAGATGGTTCTACACTCATCAAACACCTTATTACTCTCCTCATTATTCTTATCATAGTATACTAACAACTTTTTATAGCCGGTAACGGTCGTGTTGGTAAACACAGAAAGCATCCGGGTGGTAGAGGTAAAGCTGGTGGTCAACATCATCACAGAACCAATTTAGATAAATACCATCCAGGTTACTTCGGTAAAGTCGGTCAAAGATACTTCCACAAACAACAATTACATTTCTGGAAACCAGTCTTAAACTTGGACAAATTATGGACTTTAGTCCCAGAAGACAAAAGAGATCAATACTTGGCCTCTGCTTCTCCATCTTCTGCTCCAGTCATCGACACCTTAGCTGCTGGTTACGGTAAAGTTCTAGCCAAAGGTAGATTACCAAACGTTCCAGTCATCGTCAAAGCTAGATTTGTTTCCAAACTAGCTGAAGAAAAAATCAGAGCTGTCGGTGGTGTTGTTGAATTGATTGCTTAAATCACGAAATAATTAATATATACGTTATTCTTATTTGGGTTATGAATACAGCATGAAATGTCTTTGTAATATTACTAGCTTATTGGCACGTAGTCGAGAGTTTTGATAGCCAAAGAAATCAAAGTGTTTAATGCTTATACCATACATATAACTTTCATGTAAATGAGAGAGATGCCGACTAAGACGTAGTCATGAACTATTCAATTAGCGACTCCGGAGCCGATGTTCAGGAGACATATCAGTACAATTTGATACTGACTGAAGCCAGCAACACAGACCTCAGACCTGAAAAGCTCTATTGTTCTTTTATGAAAAATTTCCATATAATAAGCGTCTGCACGTGATAATGAATGCTTTAGGCAAAATGAAAACAAAAGAAAACAAAAACAAAAAACAAAAACAAGAAAATTGTTCGACAGATACTCAGTCAATCATTCCTCGAAGCCATTTTCACGATTAGTCGACTAGTTTCAAGGAACGTATTCAGACCAGTCAGTCTCTCTCTTTATACGGTATCTTCTGGTCTTGCCTTGAGAAGTTTCACTGCCAAATCATCAATTCACAGACGTAATTTTATCCGTCTCATCTCATCGCACATCATGACTCAAAAAAACGAATGGAATGTTGAGGAAGCTATACCTGCTCATATCAGGGAACTCCTTACACCAACAGACGGCTCAGTTACATCTATCCATTACGTTATAGTTTTCTTACAAATCGTCAGTCTTTTGAAAGCACAAAGAAGAACCGGTTGGGTCGACCATGGAATCGAAAAGTGTGAATCTATCAGTGATCATATGTATCGTATGGGAGTTGCCACTCTATTGGTCAAAGATCCAAAAGTTGACACATCAAAGTGTGCTAAAATCGCTTTGATTCATGATATTGCCGAATCCTTAGTTGGTGATATTACCCCATTCGATGGAGTGACCAAAGAAGAGAAACATCGTCGTGAATATGAAACCATAGTTTACTTGAGTGATCTTGTGAAAAGATATGACGGTGCATCAGGTGAAGAGATCCTACAGTACTGGTTAGACTACGAAGAGATCAGAACACTTGAAGCAAGATACGTGAAGGATATTGATAAATTTGAGATGCTTCTTCAATCATTCGAATATGAAAAGGAATACAAAGGTGAGAAGAGACTAGACCAATTTTGGGGTGCTAGAAGCTCTGTGAAAACGGAAGAGGTTAAAAGTTGGGTCGATGACTTATGGAGCAAGAGAGAAGTTTTTTGGAAATCCATAGACGGATCGAAATAAGCGGTCATTAATATCAAATACCATCGCCGTCTTTACTCAGCATTCACCTGTATAGTTACATCCATTCACAATCTGTCGAATACATACTGTTTCATTAGTTCACATGTTTTGTGTATTTCTATAACTTTTATTGGACAACCCATAGATTATCGTAGCCAAACAACCAAGGCCCAATAGTGTGTCTTCCAGCGACGGCCAAAACTCCAATGAAAAATTGGGCAGATATTATCAGAGTGCATAGCTTGTCTTCCCTCATTGGACCAAACCATACTAGAAACAGATTGATAAGAGTCAAGTTGTTCAAATCTTTGATCTCTCCTTTCTCATCAGTGGTTACATCGAGTAGCTTGAATTTACCAAGAAGTAACAGTACAGTATTCACTATTGGATGTAGTGGTTTGTCCATGGTAGCTCTCGATGGATACATCAGACCATCTTCAGCATTGAATTTGGGTAGTCTATGACGTGGACATGGAACAATCTTGAATAACTGAGGCACCGAGTATAAAAAGTTGAAAATTTGTGGAATGAAGAATAATAAAAGAGTCTTGGAGAAATGACCCAATATAGCGACCACTGCGAAGACCATACCAGCGAAATAGCAGTAAGTATCACCAACGAAGACTCTTGAGGGCCACCAGTTATACTTCAGTAATGCAAGTGACACACCAAGGAATGGCAATAGAAGACATGCTGAGAACAAGTGAGACTCAATGGCTGGGGAGTTTCCAGAAACTAAATAACAACCATCATTGATCAATAGGATCAAAGCTAGCACAACACTTTGTCCGACTTCTAGACCGTTTATTCCAGCGAGGATGTTGATTGAATTTGGACAGAAGATTGCAATGGATGCCATGTAAACGTAATAGAATGATCCTAATTCGATTAAAGTTGCACCAAAGTATTCTTGAAGGAACTTGGTTGGGATCAACACATGTGTGATACCAAAATCAACATAGTAGACTATGAGCAATGGTATAGCAGCAACAGCTGGTAAAAAGAACTTGTTTCTCCATCTAATATCGAACAAATCATCTGCAAGTCCCAGTAACACCGTACTCTCGAGACATAAGATGGCACTCAAATACCCAGCTAATTTATCATGTGGAAACAAGTCTTTACCTTCATTTGATATCTCCCCAGATTCTCTATTACCACCACCTGTGGTTTGTGTGACAAGATACTTGTAGAATAAGAATGGAATGAAGAAGAACATGATGAATAGATATGCTGTGGCAGCGACAGCACCTTGTGATTCGGCAATGATTGGCTTGTTAGGTTTGGACATATCTTTACCAAAAAGCCCCTTTGATATGAATAACGGAGCAAGCTTAGGGATTAAAAAGTCTGTGGAAACATATCCTATCAGCGCAAAACCAGCAGACGCCTGTAGTGCTCTGAAGACACCATTTGAGTAGTACACGGCCAACAAGGCTATTATGACCAGAGTAGCGCTTAGTAGCATCCCAAAATTAGCTTGACTGTAAGCAGTATATACAAAAACACCGAGAAGATCACTGAAGATGGATCCGGAAGTATATCAAGTCGAAACACGCGCTAATTGAAGAATGTATTCTCTCAACGGCTTTTGTTTACACATGTCCAAAACGTACATATTACTGATACTATGGTGTACGGGTGCTTAGATCATGTTATTAATAAGTCACGTGATAGTAATAGAAAAATAGGGGCCAGATAGTATTGGTGGTTGTATTTAACCACGATGCAGTGCAGTGTGGAGCAAAGGGAGTAGGGGCGCACCATAATCACTCTGGACACTTCATATTAATCAATTATTGCTCTTCAGATCCACCAGGTTACCGTTGCTTTCATCACATTGAGCACAAATTTCACCGCATCAAACGCTTTTCTCACTGAAAAAATCGCGGTACATTACATTAAATATTTGTTTGTTTATTTCCACAGGCGCTAGATATCAATTTCGTTGAGTTGAAATTGTCATCACTGAACAATCCACACATCCAGCAACTCACGGGTCTATTGGCATTTAGATCGATATATTGGTCATTCCACTGAGGTGTTCTTTGTGTGTTTTTCATCCGCATTTTTTCTCAACTTACTGCTTCCTGATATCATTTTTGTTCGACTACTACTTTCATCAATCATAGTCAACCTACAGTTCATTCATTTCATCTGATCTGCTTAATTTCACTTAGCATAACACCGTCTGTTGCTCTTGTATTACTCATTTGAAGCACACTCATCTCACAGATCACATTCATTTATCCATATTCCCTCACATAACGCCGAAACTTTTTTGGACGCGTTCTCCTATTCTCATTTCAACTTATATCTCTCAACATCATGGCAACAGTTGTTCCTCAAGTTGATCTCTCTGGCTTGTCTCATGAAGAGAAAGCTGAAAATGAATTCGGTTCATTAACGTCGCAAGAATATCGTTATCAAACTGTGTCTCGTGATGGTGTTCCATTACCTGATCCAATTGAAGATGAACCTCCATACTACGTGCTCTTGATCACATATTTCAGTTATCTTATCCTTATTATCGTTGGTCATATCAAGGATTTCTTGGGTATAACATTTATCCCATGGAAATATGCTGATGTGATGGAACATGATGGTTATGCTCCATGGTACAGTAAGTTTGAATCTTTCTACGTTCGTCGTATGAAACAAAAGATTGATGATTGTTTCGCAAGACCAACTTGTGGTGTTCCTGGAAGATTGATCACCTGTATTGATAGAGATGCACATGATTACAACAAGTTCTTCACTTACCCAGGTACAACATCCACCTGTTTGAATCTTTCTTCTTATAACTATTTGGGGTTTGCACAATCTGAAGGGTTATGTACTGTCAATGCTTTGGAAGACATCAAGAAATACGGCGTTGGAAGCGGTGGTCCACGAAACACCACTGGTACAACTGATTTACACATCGAAGCCGAACGCGTTATTGCCGATTTCATTGGTCAAGACGATGCTATCTTGGTCTCAATGGGTTACGCTACAAATGCTTCTTTATTCTCCTCAATCTTGGACAAGAAATCTTTGATCATTTCAGATGAGCTGAACCATACATCCATCAGAACTGGTGTTAGATTATCTGGTTGTTCTGTCAAGACATTCAAACATAACAATATGGATGACTTGGAAAAACTTTTAAGAGAACAGATTTCTCAAGGTCAACCAACATCACATCGTCCATGGAAGAAAATCATCATTGCAGTTGAAGGTTTATACTCTATGGAAGGTACCATGTGTAACCTACCAAGACTATTGGAATTAAAGGAAAAATATAAATTCTATTTATTTGTTGATGAAGCTCATTCAGTTGGTGCTATTGGACCAAGAGGACGTGGTGTTTGTGACTACTTTGGAATTGATCCAAAAAAAGTTGATATCTTGATGGGTACCTTGACAAAATCTTTCGGTGCTGCCGGTGGTTACATCAGTGGTAATCATGCTTTGATTAATAGACTAAGAATTGATCTTAATGCTCAAAATTATGCTGAATCTATCCCTGCTCCAGTTTTATCTCAAATCCTTTCTTCCGTCAGAATCATTATGGGCGAGTTGAACCCTGGTGAAGGTCGTGAAAGATTGGATAGAATTGCTTTCAACTCTAGATATTTGAGATTGGGTCTACAGAGACTTGGTTTCATCGTTTATGGTGTTGATGATTCACCTGTTATTCCATTACTGTTATTTGCACCAGCTAAAATGCCTGCTTTGTCTAGAATGCTTTATAAAAGAAAGATTGCTGTCGTTATTGTTGGTTATCCAGCTACTCCATTGGTATCCTCAAGAATTCGTCTATGTGTTTCCTCGTCTTTGAAAAAGGAAGATATCGACTATCTACTGAGACATTTATCCGAGGTTGGTGACAAATTGTTCCTGAAATTCAGTACGGGTATCGCTGGAGGTTCTCTTGATGGAACCCCACCAAGATGGAATGTTGAAGACGTGATCAGAGAAACTCCAAAAGACTGTAAAGACCCAAGATTTTTCGTCGCTACAGCAAATAAATCGAAGAAACTATAATCATCAGTGCAGCCTGATAACAGACTATATCCACCACATAACACTTAATACACTTTCACAGTTTAATACTTAATGAATTAATAGCTATACACGTATTTTAGATTTGGTAGTTTCATTTAGTGGTCGTACTATCTTATATTGTTATTGCTATAGCAACTCGAAAAATTTCTGTCGGTATTATTTTTATTTTTTATTTTTTGGACGCCGTTCGATTAACGAACAAAAAAAAATACGAGTTGTGATTATTTGGTACATTTGTTCGCCGGAAACTTGATCTGGAAGACTTGTGGCCAGTAATTGGAACCCTGCTTATACTTGCACATTAGTAGACTGTGCTACTTCGACTGATAACGTTCAATCGTCTTTTATTGGGCGTTTTTTGGTGCTGCTTATCGTCAGGGAAGCGCGTTAGAACAAATGAGTCGACTCATGAATGATCTCAAACTGAGGCTGGGAAGACTCGATAAGGGTTTCTCCAACATAAAGCTCTATCACTTGGTCAAAAGTCGGCTGGCACGCTTGATTGTTGTGGTATTGATACTTACATTCCTCATTGTTACTCTCAGTCATCACGAATCAGTACCTATAACGATAGAGAATGGTTTCGATAACTTCTTTGGAAGTGGTGAAACCACAGATCACTTTGAGGATTTACCACAGAGGGAAGAAGATACCAGCATTGATCAAAAATTTATATTCTACAACAACAAATATCCTAATCCAACAGGATATCAGAACATTCTCAATTCATATGAGCCTTTGGAATTCATGAAGAAAGATATTGTGGATAGATGCTCAATTTATTTCAGAGAACTATATGACTCTAATCCGCATTGGAGACTGGAAGAACTAGAAGCTGAAGGTCATCCTTACAATGGTTACATCTTCGACACAAAAGAACGCTTCATGGAAGATCGTCGAAATGATTTCAAGAATACATTGAAGAACAAAGATACCATCAAGCTAGAAGACTTTGAAGCTTTGATCGAGGAGAAAAACATGAACTACGAATGGGAGCACAAATATTCAGTCGCAAGACAAGAATCTTACGAGACTGAGAAATATATGACAGATCAGATGACCAACGTTCGGGTGTTCAGTCAGTGTTATCTAGATGACACCGTCTCTGAGGACAATCAAAATCAGATCGACGGATTCAATGAAACCATCACATGTCAAGAAAATGAAAAGAGACTGTTCAAGTTCTTAACAAGGGACTTCCCAACATACACAAGGTGGAACAGAGAAACGTTGGATTATCCTCCAATAATGGAAAACTACCTACGTGACGTGGACTACAAGTCAATTTCCAACCCACATCTTCTGAGCGGTTGTTTCACTCGTGATCTAAGAGACACATACAATGGGAAAGGTATTGTGATATCTGCAGCTGACAAGCATATGGATGAGCTATCAAGTTTGATTCTTGTTTTGAGAGCCTTGAAGAGTAAGCTGCCGATTCAAATCGTTCATAGAGGTGACTTAAGTGAGACCTCTCAAAAGCAACTAGCTCTGATATCACGTACACTAGATCTGAATGTTAAAGATCTACCATCTTTTGAAAAGTTTATCAAGTCACACTTCCAAAATTACAACGAAGTTGACTTCCTTACATTATTCCCCCCACAAGAGATCTGGTTCGTTGATGCCAGTCGCTCAGTCGATCCAAAGGACCACAGATTTGTCACATATGGAAATAAGCTGCTAACTTTACTATTCAGCTCCTTTGAAGATACCGTATTGATTGATACTGATACTGTTCCATTTGTGGACATTGACAAATATATCCTACAATCATCAGTATATCAACAACTAGGTGCATTCTTCTTCAAGGATCGTCAATTATATGACAGAATCACTGGTCCTGAACTAACTTATTTCCACAAGTTGCTACCTACAAAACTGGATAATGCACTTTTTGGTATTCCTGAGATCACCGAGTTTACACTGGGAAACAGATTCTTTGGTGAACATTACAAACATGTTCAAGAATCAGGACTTGTGGCTATAAATAAAAAGAGACATATTAGAAGTACTCTTCTGATAAATGTTCTACAAATGTGGCATGCTGCTACGACAAGAGTTCATGGGGATAAAGAATTATTTTGGCTTGGATTCTCAATTGCTGGTGATGAAGACTACTATATGAACAAATACGGTGTTGGTGCCGTTGGAACATTGAATCCAAATTCTAATAGGCTCTTAGGAGATGAAGATGATTCCAGAAGAAGCAATCTACAGTCGCATATGCTTTGCACCACACACCCTGCACATTTGTCAGGTCTGGATGATCACACTTTACTTTGGATGAATTCAGGTTACATCACATGTAAAAGAGAGGACGAAGCAGTGAATGACATCAAACTAGACTTATACAAGAATGTTTTCACAGATGCTGATGAGCTTAAGAGAACATATGTCGGTCCACTGAAAATTAATGCTGTTTTGGTTCCTCCTCCACAAGAACGTGTGATAAATAACGAATTAGGAGAACCTAGTTCTGGTTGGGATGTCATGTTTGGATGTGGTGGCTATTTGTACTGTGCATATGATCGTATTGGAGCTAGTGAAGATCCATTCTACCAAGGTACATTGGTTGAGTATAATGATGAGGAAACTCTACTCTATGACTACTTGGGTGAAATCTGGGTTTATTACGACAAGGTCATCAAAGGACTGGCGCCACTGAAAGTTGATTCCCCTCCTCTTAAGGCTTAACACAGCTGATACTGTTATGGTGTGCCTCAATAATTCTTTAGATAGTTTGTTTTGATTTTTGCGTATTCTAATGTTAATTTGCATCGTTTTATAGGCAAAGTATTTATTGAAAATTCTATGTTCTATTTGATTTGTGATATTTGGTATGCTGTAATCACATGATTGTACAATCGGTTAATCCTAGACCATACATTGCTTTTTCGACATCTTTCTTGATCTTAAACCAGTCACTTCTCTTCTGAACGAACTCATAAATCTCCTCCTGCTTAAATATCCCATTGAACTTACTTAAATCACCGATCAATTTACCCAGTTCTTTTGAGTCATCCGTTGCAATCAAATAAAGCTGACCAATCTCCTTCAGACCAACAAAATATGGTGTGATTGTTTTCTGTTTCAAAGTATTCACGATAAAATCATAGTATAAGTTCAAGTCACTGATTAAAATGATAGAACCTGAGTTTGAGATGACTCTCTTCTTAATATTTTTCACAATGAGTCTAAAAAATCTTTCACCGATCTCCTGCTGAAAGATATCAATGATGCTTGTTTCTGTTGACCCGTTAAGCAAGTTTATGTGGTTGGATAATAACTTGACAACCTTCAGAGCACATTTGGTTGGACCTGTGGTTTCTAGGACGTCATCAGCAGCAATAGGATTAAAATCATTAGGTAGCTGTAAAGTGTTGAACAAGAACTCGATCTCATCCATCAATTTGTCAATACCAGTATTAAGCCCATTAGCAACAAAGTTGTCCAGTACGGTCTCGAATTGTTTCTTGGCCTGATTGGCATTGTTCAAGAACTCATTTTTATCAACGATCTTCTTCGATACAAGCTCATTCCCATAGAAGATCTCAATCATTTGTTGGATAAGATCACCAACATTTATCAGTTCGGTGAACTTGACCAATGGCTCAACTGCATTTATGCTTTCCAAGCTTTCCAAAGACTTGAACTCGTTTGGATCGTATTTGTTAAGGAAGTCGATTGCCTTTTCAAAACCTGGTTTGATGTGATACTTGTTGATGATGGATAAGAGCCTTATGAACAACTTTTCTATCTGCTCATTAACTCTAGGTCTTCCGATTATTGAATGGTTCACTTTGTTGAAAGTGGAGGTTAACTCAACTTTTGACTTGGCCCTCTCGATTATTTGACAGCACAGCTCAAAGTTGATGAATGTCTTTAGGTTTTGTAGATTTTTGTTTATCACTTCGAAGTTCACTCTGAAACTGATTTCATTGGATTCTTTGTTGGACTTATTGAAGATCTTTGTGAAACTCGTCAGTAATTCAAACTTATTTGTTTTAGCTTCGTCATTATTGTACTCGGTGAGAATGGACTTATAAATATGATCCTTCACCTGCTTCTCTTGTTCCAGAGTCTCCTTTTGATAAGTCTTTATTTCTGTCACGGCTTCTGTCACAAAATTTGTGATGTCCTCCTCTAGGAATCTCTCAATGAGCGGTTCAAAATATAGGTTGATGAAGTTCGTTACCATCTCTTTGAAAGTAGCACCAGCATTCTCTGAGTCGACAAGATTAGGGACAAAGACATTCAGTAGCTTTAGATAAATTGGTGGAACTATGGTGATATTCTTTGAAGCTTCAGACTCAAAGTACTCATAAACGTTCTTCTGAATAATTCCCTCTAGGAACATCAGCATTACTGGCAATTGTGTTCCGAAACATTTATCAATAACTGAGGATTTCTGGTTCACCAGTTGTATTAGATCGTTGATAACATCATCCAGAGATTCCGGTTGAATCTCATGGGCAGCATCGAGTATGGTTGGGGGAAAGAAATCTATCGGAAATCGGTTCTCCTGCTTGAAGAACTCCACCACGTTCTCTTCTTGATCTAAAATGTTCAGCGTTTCTACCAACAGCCCCACAACAGAGTAATCCTCTTTGTGATAGTTGTCGACGAGCTCATCAAACTTCTCTTTGGTATAAAGTCGTGTAAGTCTCTTTATCTTCTCGGTCATCTCAGTATGATATTCAGCATCAACATTATCAATCCTCACAAAAGTAGACAGATGCTGCAGTACTTTTGCTTTCTCCTGCGATGACATTATGTCAGAATCAAACAGCTGGTTGAAGTCATAGTTATCCAGTTTAGTGGTGGACAAGTTCCTTATTTTCAGTAAGTATGGTTTTAATGGGCTCAATAATGATATAGTGGTAGATTTTGGATTGTTTGTGCGCATAATCTTGAAAATGTTGGTTGAGTCTGTGTCGACAAGAAGATCACTAACAAATGTCGAGTCATATTTGATGAATGCTAGCTTCAATCTGTCCGTGAAGTAGTCCAGTTCAATGGGCTGGAGAGCATTCTTGATCTTGTCATCAGACTCTGAGAAGTTCAGGTAGTCCAATATACTCAAATTGAGTGCAATTTTCCGTACTAATTCGGGAAATCCAACAAGAGAGATCATGATGACAATATGGATTGCGAGATCACAGTAGAAAGACTTTCAATATTAACCGAAATGAACCACTGATCAGTGTTGTCTATTGTGTTTTGCATACAAAATGTTCGCGAAATCCCTCGATAGCGGAAAGCCGGGTAACTGGTTTGATTTCATGAATTAAGAAAAAGGCCAAAACAAAACAATCTTCAAAGCATAAAGCACAAAGAAAGAAAACTAAAGAAAAGTGCAAAATGAAGCCATTTGAGACGAACCACGAGGAGCTGATACACGATGTGTCGTACGACTTTTATGGGAAACAATTGGCGACCTGCTCGTCTGACCAGCACATCAAAGTGTTTGGTGTGGACTCCACTACCAACGAATGGATCTTGAATGATTCTTGGAAAGCTCACGATTCTTCCGTTGTCAAGATCGCATGGGCATCCCCAGAGTTTGGGAAGATAATTGCATCGGCCTCTTATGATAAAACCGTGAGAATATGGGAGGAAGATCCTGATGAACCATATAAAAGTGGTCGTCGCTGGAAAAAACTGGCCACGCTGAATGATGCTAGAGGCCCTCTATATGATATTGCATTTGCTGCCAGTCACTTGGGTCTGAGACTGAGTGTCATTGGTAGTGACGGTACACTACGGATATACGACGCGTTAGAGCCTTCAGATCTAAGATCTTGGACCTTGACATCCGAAGTTTCCTTATTGACAAGTCCGCCTGCTTCACATTTACAATCGGACTTCAAGCTAGCTTGGTGTCCGTCAAGATTCTCTCCTGAAAAACTAGTCGTCTGCGCTCTAGATCAAGGGTTTATCTATCATAGAAATGCTGCTGGTAAGTTGGTGAAAGCTGCCACACTTCCCGAACATCAAGGATTGATCAGATCGGTTTCATGGGCTCCATCAATGGGTAGATATTACCAGTTGATAGCAACGGGGTGCAAAGATGGAAAAGTGCGTGTCTTCAAACTGACTGAAAGAATATCCAACAACAAACAACAATGGAGTGAAACCCCAGATGCAGACACTACTGAGGGTAACTCAAACTCCCCAAATATCGTGGTCCAGGTCGAGCAGATAAGTGAACACGATGATCATCATGGTGAGGTATGGTCTGTGTCATGGAACTTGACTGGTACCATCCTGAGTAGTTCTGGTGATGATGGAAAAGTCAGACTTTGGAAAGCCTCGTACTCCAACGAATTTCAATGTTTGTCTGTGATCTCTGCCGAGAAGAAGGATGATTAGCCTATAGAAATAAGACGGCTGGGCCTGACTGACATGTAGTTACAACGTTTCTCGAGAGTTTATTGTTAGTCTGTTAAATTTAGTTCATTATTATGAAGAATTATGTAATCTCATCTGGTTCGTGCACGTTCCACTAATTGCAAAAAAAAAATTTATTGTGTTTACTATAGTTAGGAAGTAGCTTAGAACGCACATAACTATACTCAGATCAGTCCAGGATGAGAATTCTAGCAGCTGCCGACGATTCCGGGAGCATTAAAGGTATGTTCACTTGGAAGATCCAATGAAACAGTTCAAGTACTAACTTTTAAAAGAAATCGTTTGTGCAAAAGGTACCGATACCTCATCGCAAGCAGCTCCACAACCAAAATCTATCGAGCAGTTCCAAGAACAAGGTTTGAGAAACAGAGTTCAAAAAATCCTTGCTGTCAAGGTATCTGAAGATCGGAAGATTATTGTGACAGCTAGAGCAAACGGACAAATAAACTTTCACTCACAAGATTCTTACGATCTAATACATACAGTCAGCGATGGGTTGATAGAGGATTCAAAGGAGAAGGATCATTATATCTCTCTGATACATTCATTTGGCGTCATAGTGGCTGTCTCAAATCAAGGAAAACTTACTCTCATTGATCTGAAAAGTATCGGTGAAGGTGTGAAAGTGAAAACCACTACTGTTAAAGGACCATTGTCCGCTTTTTCATCCCATCCAGAACAAGTCGGTGTATATGCCTTTGGTGGTAAAGAAAACGATGTCAAGATCATAAGACTATTCAAAAATGCAGCTGATATCACCAAAAAGGCAGAACTGAAACCAGAAGAGCTATTTCAAGGTAAAAACGTCAAGAACAACAAACTAGACTTAAGAGTCCCAATATGGGTTACAAGTATACTATTTGTTAGTTTGAAAGAGCATACTGAAACCTCATGGAAGTTCATCACCACCACAGGATATGGTGAGATCAGAAAATACGATACATCACATGGTCGTAAACCAATCTACGACAAAAAATTTACAGACAAACCATTAGCACACACGACGATCACCCCAAATGAAGATGAGATAATATGTGCTGACACTCATGCAACCACTGCTTTATTCAATGTGCAAAAAGGAATAACCGTTGCCAAATACAAAGGTTCTGTCGGTGCTGTTCAAGATTTGTACACTTTTTTGAACGGAGACAAGAGTTTGGTCGCTACAGGTGGTCTTGATAGATACGTTAGAGTTTTCAATGTCAAAACCAGAGAACAAGTCGCTAAAGTCTTTGTTGGTTCAAAAGTCAGTGCTGTCTGGGTCTTGGAAGATAACTACTTCGAGGAAGAACAACCAGTTGATTTCAAAGAACAACAACGTAGAAAGAAGGTCAGAAAGAGTAAAGAAGAAGACGAGGCAGACGCCGATGACGTTTGGAATGAGCTGAGTGGGCTCAAAACTACGTCAAAGAAGAGAAAAGTGGTCAAATGATGGACATGTTCGTTCAACTAGCATTAATATAGAGAAATCAAACTATGCTGTAATCATAACTTTTGTAATCTAGCCAAATCCACGGGACATTTTCTTGTCATGTCCAGTCTTCCTATTGTGATTAGCTCTCGACGATTTGTTCTTTTCGTTTCTTGCCTGTTGTATCTTCGATTTTGCCTTACTTTGAGGTTGATTATTGTTGGAGCGTTTGTTTGCTTCTTCAGCACCTTCAGAGTTCTCCGTCGTGTCCGATTGTTCGTCATTAGGAGCGTCAGTGGATGCGAAACTGGAGTTCCATGGTTTGTTTCCACGAAACATGTACTTTTCTTCCAGTATCTTGAATCTCTTTGGTGATCTCTCCAGCATTCTAGCCCATCCTTCTATTTGCTCATCCGACCATTTTGTTTGATCTCTCAACTGCTTACGAACTTTGCTCTTTCTTTGTGCTTTACCGAAAAGGTCTGCATCCTTTCTGAACAGTTCCCATAATGTCTTCTCAATAGCATCGTATTTGGCATCAGATGCACTAGGAGTACCTCGAGTAGCTTCGGCTTCATCATATGTATCATCTCTTTCATCTTCATCCGGCTCGTAAAGAAGCTTCAACGCTGCTGTCAAAGTTCTGTTCTTACTTTCGTCAGGTGCATGATTATTGTGCTTGTTGATGACCTTTTTGTTGATGACTTCAAATGCTTGCTTATTCTTCGAACGCACCGACGACTCCGCTGGTACTTTCTCCATAGCAGCCTCTGGATTCTCCAGTAACAGATTGGTCACTCTCTCCACGTCATTCATATGCTTTCTCAGTAGTCTTTCTGTGTTTGATATCGTAAGATCTGGAAATAATTCTATCAGAGTCTGAACATCATCTTGATTGACGTCGACTTTGTGTCGTGGTTTTGATTTTATCAGAAATGGAAGTTTCTTTTCTAACCCAGCAGATCCTTCTTGGAACTTCGAGTTTGTTATGATCCCACCAAACAAAGGATATAGTTGCAATGCATGCATTGATGTTGCTCCTAGTTCGGTAGCCAGTGATGCAATTTTGTGTATGCTGAGATTAAAAAGGGAAAGAATAGCGATCTTCTGAGCCAATGGAGCAAAACGACCTTCGCCCTTAGCGTAGAAGTTCTCCAACATCTCGACCCAAGCTATTGTGATGAATTTTTCACCAAATGGAGTGGTTTGTTCTTTCGATTTATTCTTTCTAACAACTTTAGAGTCTGTCTTCCCCGTCTTTGAGATTGATTGTTTGACATCACTCAACAATGTTGCAAGGACCTTCAGATCCAGGCTGTCAAACTTCGAATTCCCGATCAGATGCTCAATGTGCTTTTGTACCATGGTGATGGAGCTTAGCGTTTTTTTACTTCTCGGTTTCAAGGAGCCATCAATCAAACCTCTGGCCACACGAGCATTCTTAAACCCATATATTTTTGCAAAATCCCACAATGCTTCTCCACTGAGCTTCAGATCCAACACACCGAACTGCTTGATGAGCTCAAACATCCACTTTCTTAGTATGTCCAAATTTTCAGTGATTTGTACATTTATCAGTCCTAGGGACAATATCTGGCCTTGTTCAGATCCAATTTCATGAAGATAGGTCTTTACAAAGAGCTGAAGTTGCTGTTCTGACCGAGCAGTTATGGGAATCTGTAGTTGTAACACTGTCTGGATGCATTGGATATAGACTTCTATGAGATGAACCCATATCACTGGATCTTTATCGACCATGGAGGACCGCAGTTTAAAAGGTGGAAAGGATGGGATCGGTAGCTCCACTGATGTGGGCTGTGTGGACTCGATCTCAAGTACTCTGTTCATCGGTAGCTCCTTCTCTTCAGTGTTTTTCTTGATGGATCTAACGCTTGATGTGAATTTTCATTGTAATTTTTCGCCTTTAAGAAGAAAAGCCGAAGACTTGATACAATTGACTTGTTGAGAAAGACATCGTGTAATTTTACTAGTTATGTATGTTCGAGCACCTTCTTTGACTTGTGCCAGAATGTTGTATATAGCACTGCAGCTCCAAATACGGCGATAACAGTGGCATATGCTGGATATTTGAACTGGTCTGGTCGGTGGAAGATCAGTGTAGAGACATAACCAAGAAGCTCAAAAAGATTATTCAGACTTTCCTCGAAGGTGGTGGCATTGAATCTTAGAAAGTCATCGGTGATATAGATCTGGATCGAGTTCTGCACCGCCAAGTCGAAACACCATAAGCCCACCCTGCTGAATGGGATCAAGAAGCACATTAGCCAATGGGTTTTGTCAAAGTTAAGGAAGAATGCTATCCCTATTGGCACCAGTGATAGAGACTGCAGCCATATGGAGACTAATCCAGTATTTATCAGCAGTATGTTCTTGGAAAGGTAAGGGAATATGACCATAGTACCGAACAGCTCGAACACAGTCGAAACTCCTTTTAGCACACCGATTGAAAAGTTATTGATCTCACTATATGATAATAGATAGGCAATGGTGGATCCTCCAAATGACAACACAGTGAAGTATATAAGTGAGAGCGAGACTATGGCCGGCGCCAGAGGCGTCTGGAGGAAGAGCCTCACTGATTCTGTGTAAGGTAGGTGTTCTAATTTTGGTTTCATCAAGGCAGTGACCTCATCAGAGCTTTCGTTCAGTGAAGGAACACTGTGGTAGATGTCCAATATTGCCTTGTATTCCACCTGACTGCTTATCAAGAAGGACATGATCAGGAACAGAGCTGTGATTTCATGATTTGTGATACCCAAGAAGGAAGAGATGAAGAATGGACCAACTAGTTTGCAGAACAGATCTATGCTTCTTAGATTGGTGTTCAGTTGAAGCAAGAAGTTGGAGTCGTTCAAACAAATTTTCACAATCCAATCTCTCGAGATTGACATCTTGTTTGCAATAGTAGCAAGTTTATCAATAACACCACACGCAATCACGAAGGCAAAACAAGTCGCTTTCAGATATGTGCGATCCTGAAAGAACTGGAAAACCAACAGTAAAGATATCGACGATAGTACAGCGAAAAATCTTTGGATTGTGATTGTTCTTCTTATAATATTCAACCTTTGACCATTGTTCACCAATCGTGTCAACCAACTTGTCAGGACGATACCAGCCCCAGAGGAGAATAACGCAAAAAGAGATGGCGGTAGAAGAGTATTGGGATAGAGGTTGATTATGAACAAAACAATTCCGAACTCATACACTCTTGTGTTCCAAACATACAAGGAATGTGACAAATAGAGCTTCCGTGAAATGATTCTTTTCGAGTCGTCTGATAACGTGGCAGTAACCACTGAATCATCTGTGCTTTGTTGGATCAGCTGAGAAGTTTCCGTGGGGAGTGTGCTCTTTGCCAGTGTGCTCATTGTCGTCGAATGTAATTTGTATTTGTGACAGATCTAATGTTAATTCATTCATTCATTGACATTTCACAATCATACCTAGATTCTGTGTCAAATTTGTGCCAAATGGCGAAAGTAGTTGGCGAAAATGTTGACCAACCACCCTGGAAGTAGTTCCAACATGTTTGTGCCAAAATTGGTCATGGCTTCTGTCCAGCAGACACATCAACGGTGTAATGAACTTAACAGACACTTCATATACCCGACGCGTTACCCAGTGAGTCACTGACACGTAAACCCTGGTTCCGGGTCCCCACCTTATCGACGTGGATGGATAAGACGTGAGACACAACAAAACGTCATTGAACACTAAAAGGGTACAATCTGCACGTGACTTTTGAGCCTCTTATCAGCTTATCACGACAAACATGCGTGCACAAACCGCAGTTTTCGGCACAGCAACTCCTTTTTGGCACAGCAGTTGTGACCTTTATGCCAAATCTGGCTGGTTCAGAGCGGGTAACTGGCCGCATTTGAGCAAGATTGTAACAGAGGTATATAAAGTGAGATACATCGCCACCCTTTCAATTTCATATTTACCCTCAACCCAAAGGAAAAATAGCAGCACCCAATTAGTATTTCACAGCCACTCGTTGCGAACATACTCACAGTCTGATATTTTACCCTTAAAAACTCACAAGCTTTACATCTCTACACGTCATTATACTGAACTCACCCCATACTTTCTCATTAAAACCCCATAAAAAAGTCTATCTATTTCAAGTATGAGAACTTCATCTATCTTACCATTGTCAGTCCTATTCACTGTCGCTACTGCCTTGGTCATTCCAAACATCGACTCTCAAAACGTATTTGCTATCACTCCAGGTGCTAAGCAAGAGATCTCCACTAATTCTATCCCTTCCGGCTTGGATACTAAAGTCTTAGAGAGCAACTTGTTGGCTCCTGAAGATGCCGCTGAGTTAATCTCCACTGAGAGCGCTGGTCGTAACATCATCCCAAACCGTTACATCATCGTTTTTAAAGATGGTGTCTTGTCTGAACAAATCGACTTCCACAAAGAGTGGGTAAACACTGAGCACATTCAATCCGCCAAATCTCTTGCCGATGCTGACCCAACTCACGAATTCTTCAAACAGGTTGAATCCGAATCCATCTCCGAGTCTTTGGGTGGTATTTTGGACACTTTCCACATCGACGGTTTGTTATCTGGTTATTACGGTTACTTCTTGGATTCCACAGTTGACTTAATCCGTCGTAATCCATTGGTTAAATTCGTTGAAAAAGATTCAAGGGTCTTTGCTTCCGAATTTGACACCCAAAACGGTGCTCCATGGGGTCTATCAAGAATCTCTCACCGTGAACCGCTAACTTTAGGCTCCTTCAACAAATATTTGTATGACAACGAAGCTGGTGAAGGTGTTACCTCTTATGTCATTGACACTGGTGTCAACGTTGAACACGTCGAATTTGATGGACGTGCCACCTGGGGTAAGACCATCCCACAAGGTGACCAAGATATTGATGGTAATGGTCACGGTACCCATTGTGCTGGTACCATTGGTTCTAAACACTATGGTGTTGCTAAAGCCGCTGATATTGTTGCTGTCAAAGTCTTGAGATCCAACGGTTCAGGTACCATGTCTGATGTTGTGAAAGGTGTCGAATACGCTGCCAACGCACATGCCAAAGCTGCCAAAGAAAGCAAAAAGGGTTTCAAAGGTTCTACTGCCAACATGTCCTTAGGTGGTGGTAAATCTCCTGCATTAGACTTAGCTGTCAACGCTGCTGTCCAAGCTGGTATTCACTTTGCCGTTGCTGCCGGTAATGATAACGCCGATGCATGTAACTACTCTCCAGCTGCTGCTGATAAGGCTGTTACTGTTGGTGCTTCCACTCTATCTGATGATAGAGCTTATTTCTCTAACTACGGTAAATGTGTTGACATCTTCGGACCAGGTTTGAACATCTTGTCCACTTACATTGGCTCTGAAACCGCCACTGCTACCCTATCTGGTACCTCAATGGCCTCCCCACACGTTGCTGGTCTGTTGACTTACTACTTGTCATTGCAACCAGGTTCCGACTCTGAGTTCTTTGCTGCTAAAGGTGGTATCACTCCAGCTCAATTGAAAAAGAAAATCATTGAATACTCAACCAAGAACGTTTTGAGCGATATCCCAGATGACACTCCAAACTACTTGATTTACAACGGTGGTGGTCAAAACTTGAGTACCTTCTGGGGCGAAGAAATTGAATCCACCAACAAGGAAACCCTTGACGTCTCTGCTAAAATCGAAGAAACTTTCGCTGAACTTGAAGCTAAAGCTGAATCCTTATATGAAGAGTTGAAAGAGTTAATTGGTGGTGAACTTTTATGATCACTCTGTTGAATACAGCGTACAGCTCAGCTGCTAACACGGGTTTTTGGCTATCGATAATTGGGTTCTTTTTTTACTTCAGTTCTTACAGGCTTCAGGTCTGGTCTCATTCACATTTTTTTATATCCTTTTTTGCTTAGCTTATGATAATACTACTTGACTGATTAGAATACTAGTACATTCTTTTTAATACAAACGACATGTTTTGAATTGCTTGCTAGCTTTGTATAATTTGTGTTACAAATCAGTTAACAAAGCGCACTTTTGGTAGGCCCACTTCTCTTGTTTTCATAATGTGTCCCTAACCATTTAAGAAACGGTAAACATAAACATAACCAGCCATCACTTCAACTACAGTTCGGGTAGCTTGAAGAGCATCAGACCAAGAACTGAGCATCTTTCTGCATAAAAGAACTTTGCTGGTATTGTTCTTTTGAGGATCAGCATAGAACTAAAAAAAAAAGCGAGACCCGGATATAAAGTACAACCTGTTTCTCGTGGACGTGATGAATAACAGCAGACACTCAAGGGATCCTTCGTTAGTCCAGGACACTTCACAACCGACAATGATACAGACGTCCGGTTACGCCCCGAGGGATAACAACTATCCACCCACCGACGCCAATAGGATGAGAGGCCAGAGGAAGGTAACACCCACGCAACACCAAACTGGCTATCAACAACAACAGCAAAGACAGCAATACTCGCCTCAACAATTCCCACAACAACAACCGCAGCAATACTACCAACAACGATCAAACTATTCCAAACAGTCATTCCCACAGCAATATGAGCCTCGCTATCCTCAGCAGACGTATCCTATGCAGTACGCTCAAACATCAACACAGCCTAGATATATACGGCCTTCGGATCCACCATCGCCTACTAGACCCAAGACTCCATCAGCACCACACCAACTTCAGTCAGCTGGTACACTCGAAAGCACCAGCACGGGTAGCTCGAACAATCTAGTGTTTGAAGACACAAAAGAAAGAAAGCCGTATGCCATCTTCAAGAAATCACCATCCAAAGAGAACAAAAAGAATCCAAACCTTTATCAGCACACCAACGGAAGTGGCGATAACCTAGATCTAATGCCAACTCTGGCAATGGGCTTTGAGAACAGTATAAGCAAAAGGTTACAGAGAACTAATGGCGAGTTGCGAATTACTGGCGATGGATATTACTTCGCTGATGAACAAAACCCTCCTCCAGAACAGTACTACAATGATCAATATCACAACGCTCCATATCATCGTGATCCATATTATAATGGCCTCCAACCCCAACTGCAGCCCCAGTATCTACCAAGATCACAATCACCAGTCCAGCGTCCAGTGTCACCTCCACGTATACACGAAGCCTATACACAGGATCTGAACCCAGTGATCAGTACACAAGAAGATTTACAAGCCAAGGCCAGTCCTGATTCCATCGCTGTTGATTCAGTGAGCGATCCAGTTGTGGTTCCATGCCAGCAAATTGAGCAGCCGTCAAGAACAACGTCTAGTGACGGTGGCATACAATCGAAAGATAATTTGATACATCACTCGAAGTCTGATCTCAACCTGTCAAAAGACGAACCAGAAATGTCACAAGATGACCAACCGAAACTTCTGAGCTTTAAAGCTGGAGCTGCAAACCAGAAAGAACTAACGCCAACTAAGAAAAGAAAGAACAACATTTTCAAGAACGTATTCAAGTTTGATCGAAAGAAGAAACTAGACAAACAAGACTCTAAATCACCAAACAAACAATTGCACCCTACACCACTATCATACCAAGCACTTGATTTTGTGAAACCTGGAAATTCTATCGCATCAGACGATGAAAAGAGACCAAGCGGGTCTAAGGCACTATCCTTCAAGCACTCGCCTAATCTACCATCTATGAACAACTCAGATGACGAAAGCTATACTGATGAGGAGCTGACACCCAACGATGTTCATGGTCAAACACAGATCGATGATGGCGGTACAGAGGAGCATGAGGGCTCGGTGGTCGAATTAGCTAAAAACATCCCTATTTTATCAACACTATTCGCTATTATCGACAATAGCTCTTCTTTGACACTCCAGACAAAACTTATCCTGAAGATGGTGGTGATCATTGCCATTCTTTATGAAATACAGTCTATAGTGGAAATCTTCACTGATTATTTCTCTTGAACTGCTTGATCTCTGTTTTCATTCATCTCAAACAGTCACAAAGCACAACTGACCACATATCACTTGACCAACTATTTATAAACACCGAATCATATTGTATTCTACATCTTTTTAGCCATACACATATATCGACGAATCAGCTTTGTAACCTAAATTACATGGAGTCCAAACCGTAACGTTATACACTGAATGAGGACGAGTTCACTAATATCCGATGCACGTTATCATTCTGAGCTAGTTATTTGCCATTGCGTCGAACATTCTGCACTGTTATCCTCTCACTCCCCCAATACAGGGGCTGGCTAGACGTCGTCTAGTTTTTCAGGTTAATACAAAAACCCACCTAAAAACAGTAGTAAGACAGGGGGGTCTCCGTTGGTTCGCGAATTTCGAGTGGGGCGTGCTCCTTGGATCGCGAAAACATGGATCGATGAGGGAAAGACACCGGGGTTTTTTATTGGAGCCAATAAAATGGAGCACAGAGCAATTGAGCAGGTGGCTCTTTGCTGGACCATTATAGCGGGACGCAGAGTACACCGTGGTGCCTTCATACACTAAAGATGACGTGTCTTCGTGACGGGAAGGGCAATTATCGGGTTTTCATGGACCGTCGAAAACCATCCAAAAACCCGTTAAACGCTTCTTTTGGTTGAATAACGGGCCTAATCACATACAAACACTTCACTAGACTAAACTTACTGGCGACCAGCGACAAACGGTCGCGAAATCGCCGCAAGAAACCGCGTAGTTATAGAGGTACAGGCGAATAACGGCCAGATCGAAAGCCTTCGCGAATACCCTTATTTCAGACTTTTTCACTGGATTGGAAATTTTTGAAATTTTTGAAAAACTGGATCGAGGCAGAGAAAAACCCGGTTTTTCATCGGGTTGCGTCGTTGGATCGCGAAAACATGGATCGATGAGGGAAAGACACCGGGGTTTTTTATTGGAGCCAATAAAATGGAGCACAGAGCAATTGAGCAGGTGGCTCTTTGCTGGACCATTATAGCGGGACGCAGAGTACACCGTGGTGCCTTCATACACTAAAGATGACGTGTCTTCGTGACGGGAAGGGCAATTATCGGGTTTTCATGGACCGTCGAAAACCATCCAAAAACCCGTTAAACGCTTCTTTTGGTTGAATAACGGGCCTAATCACATACAAACACTTCACTAGACTAAACTTACTGGCGACCAGCGACAAACGGTCGCGAAATCGCCGCAAGAAACCGCGTAGTTATAGAGGTACAGGCGAATAACGGCCAGATCGAAAGCCTTCGCGAATACCCTTATTTCAGACTTTTTCACTGGATTGGAAATTTTTGAAATTTTTGAAAAACTGGATCGAGGCAGAGAAAAACCCGGTTTTTCATCGGGTTGCGTCGTTGGATCGCGAAAACATGGATCGATGAGGGAAAGACACCGGGGTTTTTTATTGGAGCCAATAAAATGGAGCACAGAGCAATTGAGCAGGTGGCTCTTTGCTGGACCATTATAGCGGGACGCAGAGTACACCGTGGTGCCTTCATACACTAAAGATGACGTGTCTTCGTGACGGGAAGGGCAATTATCGGGTTTTCATGGACCGTCGAAAACCATCCAAAAACCCGTTAAACGCTTCTTTTGGTTGAATAACGGGCCTAATCACATACAAACACTTCACTAGACTAAACTTACTGGCGACCAGCGACAAACGGTCGCGAAATCGCCGCAAGAAACCGCGTAGTTATAGAGGTACAGGCGAATAACGGCCAGATCGAAAGCCTTCGCGAATACCCTTATTTCAGACTTTTTCACTGGATTGGAAATTTTTGAAATTTTTGAAAAACTGGATCGAGGCAGAGAAAAACCCGGTTTTTCATCGGGTTGCGTCGTTGGATCGCGAAAACATGGATCGATGAGGGAAAGACACCGGGGTTTTTTATTGGAGCCAATAAAATGGAGCACAGAGCAATTGAGCAGGTGGCTCTTTGCTGGACCATTATAGCGGGACGCAGAGTACACCGTGGTGCCTTCATACACTAAAGATGACGTGTCTTCGTGACGGGAAGGGCAATTATCGGGTTTTCATGGACCGTCGAAAACCATCCAAAAACCCGTTAAACGCTTCTTTTGGTTGAATAACGGGCCTAATCACATACAAACACTTCACTAGACTAAACTTACTGGCGACCAGCGACAAACGGTCGCGAAATCGCCGCAAGAAACCGCGTAGTTATAGAGGTACAGGCGAATAACGGCCAGATCGAAAGCCTTCGCGAATACCCTTATTTCAGACTTTTTCACTGGATTGGAAATTTTTGAAATTTTTGAAAAACTGGATCGAGGCAGAGAAAAACCCGGTTTTTCATCGGGTTGCGTCGTTGGATCGCGAAAACATGGATCGATGAGGGAAAGACACCGGGGTTTTTTATTGGAGCCAATAAAATGGAGCACAGAGCAATTGAGCAGGTGGCTCTTTGCTGGACCATTATAGCGGGACGCAGAGTACACCGTGGTGCCTTCATACACTAAAGATGACGTGTCTTCGTGACGGGAAGGGCAATTATCGGGTTTTCATGGACCGTCGAAAACCATCCAAAAACCCGTTAAACGCTTCTTTTGGTTGAATAACGGGCCTAATCACATACAAACACTTCACTAGACTAAACTTACTGGCGACCAGCGACAAACGGTCGCGAAATCGCCGCAAGAAACCGCGTAGTTATAGAGGTACAGGCGAATAACGGCCAGATCGAAAGCCTTCGCGAATACCCTTATTTCAGACTTTTTCACTGGATTGGAAATTTTTGAAATTTTTGAAAAACTGGATCGAGGCAGAGAAAAACCCGGTTTTTCATCGGGTTGCGTCGTTGGATCGCGAAAACATGGATCGATGAGGGAAAGACACCGGGGTTTTTTATTGGAGCCAATAAAATGGAGCACAGAGCAATTGAGCAGGTGGCTCTTTGCTGGACCATTATAGCGGGACGCAGAGTACACCGTGGTGCCTTCATACACTAAAGATGACGTGTCTTCGTGACGGGAAGGGCAATTATCGGGTTTTCATGGACCGTCGAAAACCATCCAAAAACCCGTTAAACGCTTCTTTTGGTTGAATAACGGGCCTAATCACATACAAACACTTCACTAGACTAAACTTACTGGCGACCAGCGACAAACGGTCGCGAAATCGCCGCAAGAAACCGCGTAGTTATAGAGGTACAGGCGAATAACGGCCAGATCGAAAGCCTTCGCGAATACCCTTATTTCAGACTTTTTCACTGGATTGGAAATTTTTGAAATTTTTGAAAAACTGGATCGAGGCAGAGAAAAACCCGGTTTTTCATCGGGTTGCGTCGTTGGATCGCGAAAACATGGATCGATGAGGGAAAGACACCGGGGTTTTTTATTGGAGCCAATAAAATGGAGCACAGAGCAATTGAGCAGGTGGCTCTTTGCTGGACCATTATAGCGGGACGCAGAGTACACCGTGGTGCCTTCATACACTAAAGATGACGTGTCTTCGTGACGGGAAGGGCAATTATCGGGTTTTCATGGACCGTCGAAAACCATCCAAAAACCCGTTAAACGCTTCTTTTGGTTGAATAACGGGCCTAATCACATACAAACACTTCACTAGACTAAACTTACTGGCGACCAGCGACAAACGGTCGCGAAATCGCCGCAAGAAACCGCGTAGTTATAGAGGTACAGGCGAATAACGGCCAGATCGAAAGCCTTCGCGAATACCCTTATTTCAGACTTTTTCACTGGATTGGAAATTTTTGAAATTTTTGAAAAACTGGATCGAGGCAGAGAAAAACCCGGTTTTTCATCGGGTTGCGTCGTTGGATCGCGAAAACATGGATCGATGAGGGAAAGACACCGGGGTTTTTTATTGGAGCCAATAAAATGGAGCACAGAGCAATTGAGCAGGTGGCTCTTTGCTGGACCATTATAGCGGGACGCAGAGTACACCGTGGTGCCTTCATACACTAAAGATGACGTGTCTTCGTGACGGGAAGGGCAATTATCGGGTTTTCATGGACCGTCGAAAACCATCCAAAAACCCGTTAAACGCTTCTTTTGGTTGAATAACGGGCCTAATCACATACAAACACTTCACTAGACTAAACTTACTGGCGACCAGCGACAAACGGTCGCGAAATCGCCGCAAGAAACCGCGTAGTTATAGAGGTACAGGCGAATAACGGCCAGATCGAAAGCCTTCGCGAATACCCTTATTTCAGACTTTTTCACTGGATTGGAAATTTTTGAAATTTTTGAAAAACTGGATCGAGGCAGAGAAAAACCCGGTTTTTCATCGGGTTGCGTCGTTGGATCGCGAAAACATGGATCGATGAGGGAAAGACACCGGGGTTTTTTATTGGAGCCAATAAAATGGAGCACAGAGCAATTGAGCAGGTGGCTCTTTGCTGGACCATTATAGCGGGACGCAGAGTACACCGTGGTGCCTTCATACACTAAAGATGACGTGTCTTCGTGACGGGAAGGGCAATTATCGGGTTTTCATGGACCGTCGAAAACCATCCAAAAACCCGTTAAACGCTTCTTTTGGTTGAATAACGGGCCTAATCACATACAAACACTTCACTAGACTAAACTTACTGGCGACCAGCGACAAACGGTCGCGAAATCGCCGCAAGAAACCGCGTAGTTATAGAGGTACAGGCGAATAACGGCCAGATCGAAAGCCTTCGCGAATACCCTTATTTCAGACTTTTTCACTGGATTGGAAATTTTTGAAATTTTTGAAAAACTGGATCGAGGCAGAGAAAAACCCGGTTTTTCATCGGGTTGCGTCGTTGGATCGCGAAAACATGGATCGATGAGGGAAAGACACCGGGGTTTTTTATTGGAGCCAATAAAATGGAGCACAGAGCAATTGAGCAGGTGGCTCTTTGCTGGACCATTATAGCGGGACGCAGAGTACACCGTGGTGCCTTCATACACTAAAGATGACGTGTCTTCGTGACGGGAAGGGCAATTATCGGGTTTTCATGGACCGTCGAAAACCATCCAAAAACCCGTTAAACGCTTCTTTTGGTTGAATAACGGGCCTAATCACATACAAACACTTCACTAGACTAAACTTACTGGCGACCAGCGACAAACGGTCGCGAAATCGCCGCAAGAAACCGCGTAGTTATAGAGGTACAGGCGAATAACGGCCAGATCGAAAGCCTTCGCGAATACCCTTATTTCAGACTTTTTCACTGGATTGGAAATTTTTGAAATTTTTGAAAAACTGGATCGAGGCAGAGAAAAACCCGGTTTTTCATCGGGTTGCGTCGTTGGATCGCGAAAACATGGATCGATGAGGGAAAGACACCGGGGTTTTTTATTGGAGCCAATAAAATGGAGCACAGAGCAATTGAGCAGGTGGCTCTTTGCTGGACCATTATAGCGGGACGCAGAGTACACCGTGGTGCCTTCATACACTAAAGATGACGTGTCTTCGTGACGGGAAGGGCAATTATCGGGTTTTCATGGACCGTCGAAAACCATCCAAAAACCCGTTAAACGCTTCTTTTGGTTGAATAACGGGCCTAATCACATACAAACACTTCACTAGACTAAACTTACTGGCGACCAGCGACAAACGGTCGCGAAATCGCCGCAAGAAACCGCGTAGTTATAGAGGTACAGGCGAATAACGGCCAGATCGAAAGCCTTCGCGAATACCCTTATTTCAGACTTTTTCACTGGATTGGAAATTTTTGAAATTTTTGAAAAACTGGATCGAGGCAGAGAAAAACCCGGTTTTTCATCGGGTTGCGTCGTTGGATCACGAAAACATGGATCGATGAGGGAAAGACACCGGGGTTTTTTATTGGAGCCAATAAAATGGAGCACAGAGCAATTGAGCAGGTGGCTCTTTGCTGGACCATTATAGCGGGACGCAGAGTACACCGTGGTGCCTTCATACACTAAAGATGACGTGTCTTCGTGACGGGAAGGGCAATTATCGGGTTTTCATGGACCGTCGAAAACCATCCAAAAACCCGTCAAACGAAGGCTCCAAAATTAAAATCGAACTGAATAAAACAGGGTGTCATTCTTTTTGTGTGGCCATACCTATAGTGAAAGATTATGCTGTGATTACCGAAAAGTGTCAAAACTAACATTTAGGCGTACATTGTACAACGCCGCATTAAGTATAGAAAGAACAATAGAAAAAGTGGACCCTGACACTTCATCCGCGATGTTCTCAGTTTTTCCCTTTGAGATCTGTTTCTGCTGGTGTTCTTTGTGGAGTGACGAATAGACTTAACAATATTACCATTAGATATCAATTTAACTTCCAAGAGTACTGTACAGGTTGGCTTAGCTTTGCAGGACTCAACTTCACCTGGAAAAACTGGAAACAATTTTATGATACTTAATGTTTCTATGTTGAGAGTCTTCAGACTGCAACTCACCCTATCCACCGCATACCGAACTGTCTATGAAGCACACTTGTCTCAACGCTTCCTTATCCAGGCTTGTGACACAGAAGCTGATCCTCATCACTGCCCTTCTAGCTGCTGTGATCGTCAGTCTTGTGACCTTGAACTTTGAGAGCTACGATTGTTACATAACTCCAGCAAAGTCTCATAAACTCACAAGAGTATCTGTCAATACCACACCATCCAGTAATACCAAGCGGGAGAACGCACTCACGAAGGAGTTTATTCAGTCTAATTATCTAGATACCAAGATAAGTTATGAGTATCAAATTGGTGAGTCCCTTGTCGACCCTTCGCAAACCCCCATCACCTATGACTATGATCCACGTTTGACGCTCGCTGTATATATTGATCATATAGCGTCGAATCTCGAAAGAGGGTCAACCAGCTTGAGTCCAATTCCATTTAGCTGGTATGACTTTGTTGATCTCACAAACCTGAATGATTTCATCAACCTTCCAGAAAGTCAGAAGTTCAACTGCACAGACTTGTGCACCAAACAGTTCACAGCTTATCAAAAAGATCAGATGGAAATCAAGTTTGACCTTTTTCATAAAGGTGGACTGGAAGATAACTATCAAGGTGACACCATAGAGAAAGATGATGAAGTGAATGCCCCTTGCAAAACCTACTGTCGTACAGATACTTCTAGAAACCAGCCTGGTTTCAGAATCTATGAGAACCGCTCAAAGGGCAGGGCTGATGTGAAGTCTCTCCACTCTAGCTCATTCTTATACTCCGAGGCAGAGAACCCTTATGACCTCGTCATTGTTACTGATTCTGGCAATCTACAAATTCCAGTGATACCAAACAATGAGCTGAGTGATAAACAGCAGATGAACATGATCAACTCCAATCTCCTGAAGGGCTACGTTGAGCGGAACTCCAGGTCTGTCAACCTACTCACAGTCATGAAGAAGTTACACTCTACGAACACAATCTCCAAGGCGTCAAGCCACATTGACTTTCAAAAATATAGAACAGAGATACAGCACGAAAGATTTGTTGTTGATGGGTCATTATACCTACAGGAATTAGAAGAATCTCAGTCCACGGTCACTCTCAAAGAGAAGAAGTTCATCGAGTCACTCAGAGGTTCATTAAACTTAGATGAGAAAGATCTCAGAAAGCATTTCAGTGAGCTCAAGATAACAAAAGATCCTGATATCAGAAGTGATCATTATGACTGGAGGTTCTTCGATGGGAAGACTCTAGGAGACCATGAGAAGCACGCGATTCTTTCGCGCATGCTGAAAACCTGGTTCGAGCTGACGTCCAATGAAGGGCTCTACTCTTGGGTTGCACATGGTGGTCTACTAGCTCACAGCTATAATGGTGTGAACTTCCCCTGGGATGATGATCTGGATGTTCAGATGCCACTCTATGATCTCATCGAACTGGCAAGAAAGTTCAATAATTCGTTAATATTGGAGGATCCACACACTGGGTTTGGTGCTTATTTTCTTGATGTTGGTGATTCAGTGACGCATAGGGTCAAAGGAAAAGGCATGAACAACATCGATGCTCGTTTAATTGACGTACATAATGGGATTTTTATCGACATCACAGCACTGGCTGTAAGTGCGTCGAATCTGCCAATCAAATATTCTGAGGACTTTGGTCAGCTGGCTGACCTGGGGATCAAATACGTTGACCACAATCATGCTGATGATGAGGATATCATTGCTGCAGAGCTTCTTGAGCTAGCACAGGCTAAACCGGGGACAAGTGTCAACGATATCATAGAATCATTGAAGCAGACACTACCAAAAAATATCGACATGGCTAGTAGACTCGGTCTGACCTGGGATAAAACAATGGAGGAGAAGTACGACATCAATTACAAATTAAAGGCCTACAATTGCCGCAACAATCATTTTTATCAGCTGAAAGACCTATCGCCTCTAAGATTGACGTATTTTGAGAAAGTTCCAGTTTTTGTACCAAATAATATCTCAAAGATTTTGAAAGAAGAATACAGAGAACAAGGTGTGCTGACTACGAAGTTCAATGGTCATACATTCCTCCCGCAGCTGAGGATATGGCTTCCAGCCGAGGTCATGAATGAACTAGCGATAAACCAAAAATCGGCAAAGGAACTAAACCTCCTGGAACTGGAAGATCTTTTGGAGCTTTTGAAGAATGATGAAGTTTTGAAGCTGTTCAACTATGTCTGGGACTCATCACTATTGAACGAGAAAGAGAGAATGATTATGAGAGACAATACAATAACAAATAAAGACGAGCTATTGGATGATCTACTAGTCAATAGACATTTCAAGCCGATGATGAGAGACCAGTTCATGTCAAGACTAGAGGAAGAAAGCAACGATGGTACAATAGACTTCACAGTACAAAAGAAACAGATATACGATCGTTTGGCTGAACAACTAAAGTCAGAATATGCTCATACGGCAGACTACGGAAAGATCGGTACAACTGAGAAAGAACTGAATTACAACTTCAATGAGATTTCAACCGACTTGAAGACAATGATTGAGTTGTACAAAGACCTCAGAACGGGGAAGAATGGTCAACATAAAGTGACTGACTTCCTGGATTCTATCGGTAATCAAATCGAGAAGAATTCCCTAGGCAAGGAAGAGCCGAGCGTTGCGAGTGCGGTGCAAGACAAAGCTATGAGTCTTGGTGATTCTCCAAGTAAATAAGTTCAACTTAAAGCTATCTTGTATTCTAACTCAATGCTTTGGAATGTTAGTTAAATTACGGCCTCATTAGACAGGGACTAATGTATGAATTTACTATCACAGTAGCCCGTTAGATTGTTCAGTATAGAATGCATGACCTCTGTAGTAATCTTTCATTTGACGATGAAAGTAGTTACTGTTTACAGAAAAGATAACAGTGCGGCTAGCCGAATAAACCGTACATCGTTGGTAACTCTAATCAGAACTATACTGAATCCTTCGAATCATCATTCTCCAACTCGTTGTGTGCTGCCTCTTTCTCTCTTTCTTCCTTCTCACGTTCTTCCTGTGCTGCAAAGCCTGAGTTATCTGTCACGGTTTTCAAATTTGGTAAGTTCAAAGCATCTTCCACATGCTCCAGTTTCTGTTTCTTCGCTAGTAGTTTCTCCAGTCTTGCCTCGTATGGAAGTTTTCCCTTTTCTGTCTGTTTATCCTTGAGAGTCTCTTGAAGTGACATTATCTTCACATCGATATCAGGATCGTATTTTTCGCGTGAGTAGAGTTCTAAAATGACCTTGATTGACCATCCTCTGCTATTATAGCTAGTAACCGGGTTGTACTTTCTCAATCTACCTAAATGATCATAATCAACACTGTATGCATATTCATCCTCGATATGAGTCTTAGCAAGAGAGTAAAGTTCGGAATCACTCATGCCCTCCAGTTTGACCTTAGGTGAGAAGTCTCTGTCAATCATCAAATCTTTTAGTGATAGTGACTCTAGCTCCATGTCCTTCGAGATCAGTCTCTCTTTCTCATTCAACAGAGTGTATTCACGCGACTTCAAATATCCTTTCAACACATCCTTGTTCTTCAATATTTCCAAAATGTCATCCTTGGTCAGTAAATTTAAGTCCTTGTCAGCAATATCCAACTCTTCTATACCATCCCTAGCTTTATAATAATCTATAATGAACTCCTCCGAAACCCAGTTTCTTATCTGTGGTAAAAATATATGGTGACTGAACAAAGATGATAGTAACAACTGAGGTCTATACTCTTCACGTAAAACTTTAGGAATATCATTTGGTATCAGCACTGGTATTCCATTTATATAGCTCAGCCTTAAAGGACTAAGGTCTCTTAGTGTGTAAAAATGATGGTTTCGGCAGTTGTAAATCTGAAGTTTATAATTCAAATCATATCTCTCCTCATCTGACTTTCCCAATGTAGCACTTCTTGAAGGAGGTCTAGCGAAATCTTGGTTCTTTCTCAAAGTTTTGTACAAATAAGGATCAGTCTTCTTCAAAGTCTCACGATCGTCATCATTCCATGGCTCATAATAGTCTTCAATGATGATATTAGGATCTTTGAATTCTATGTTTTGTTCTTCAGATGGTACTTTGTCTTCATATAGAACTGGTAGGTAGCTCGAGCTCACAGTCAACCCAGTGATGTCAATGTACATTCCTGTTTGGACGTCAATCAATCTGGCATCTATGTTATTGAGCCCATTACCCTTGGATCTGTGAGTTATTGAGTTGGTCACATCAAGAAAAAACAGTCTTCGGCTATGCTCTTTTGTGGTGTCTGTCAAATCCTCAAGAATCAAAGAACTGTTGAACTTTTCACTCAATTTGATTAGGTCACCGAAGGGCATCTGAATATCAATATCATCATCATATGGGAACAACATACCATTGAAGCTGTGGGCTAGTAGTCCCCCATGAGCTATCCACGATACCAAACCATCATTCAGCGTTAGTTTGAACCATGTCTTGAGCATTCTCTCCAAGACATCAGTCTTGAATGATTCATCAAATGTTGATATACCAGAGTAGAATCTCCAATCAAGATGGCCGGTCTTGCCAACGGTAGAATCTCTGGATAGAAGAACCTCGCTAAAATGTTTAGGTAGTAGAGAGTCCTTCGTCTCCATTGATGCTTTCAACGAAGTCTGGAATTTCTTTTGATGAACAGAGGTTTCGGAACTGATGGATGATTCCAGGTATGCTGGTCCATCAAACGTGAATCTTTCATGCTCGAGCTCTATCTGGTAGTTCTTGTTCAGATCTATCGCTTCCTCTGACACTATGTGGGTTGCCAATTGGTTGTAATGGTGTGAGACGTTGACTTCTTGTTCTTCTCTTTCGAACTTTTTGTATAGACCAGATCTGAAAATGTTGAGTGAGGATTTATCATCAAGTCCATCGTTGGCTTTTATTGGCACTTGGAAGTTGCCTTTGGAGTTGGTCACCACCAAACTGTATGGGTTTGGTGCTTCACTGAATAGATATGATGCTGAATGATAGTGTTTGATGAGTTTTCCAGCTTTGAATAAGTTGTTGAAGATCCTGAACCCTGGTTGACGAGCATCATTATCATTACGACAATAATCACCACATCTTCCACGACCTTTAATCTTCCTTACCCTTCCTCTAGATATCTCTTTCTTCTTTTGTGTTTTGAAGATTTCTTCCAGTGTCTCTAGTGATTTGGGGTTCAGAGTGGACTGGCACATGAGAGAGCAATCAAGCTTCTCAGATGGAGGTAAATTGATAAAATTGTTCAGAATGGTCAAGTTCACCCAATCATACCAGTGGAATGGTACTTCCTTCACACCAGTCTCTATATTTGAGTTGATATGGTGGAGATAGACTGACAGGGTAGTATCTAAGTTGAAGTCGTACGTCACATTGAGCGATGTCTTGTGACCTGCTGTGAACCCTTGCAGCAACTCGTCATGTGATGATTTGAACTTCAGCAGGGAGAGCAAGGAGATGAACGACACCACTATGAGCAGCCGGCTCTTCCTTAGAGGTGCCATCACGTTGGGGATTATGAGCATGAATATAGCCAAAGATAATTCAGACAGAATTAACTGTACGGTATCAATTAATTTGAAGGGTGCTTTGATGGCCCAATTCGGAGTTTTCACGTCATCTCAAAGCCTTGTTTTGGCGTAAAATGATGAACTAGAGAATTTAGCAGCATTGATGCTCATTCTTCCAGGTTGTGTGGACGCGCAACTGGGCCACAGCTGGACTCATTGGATCTCGATCTGGGTTTCTGAATTGATTACTGGCCTAGTTACTGACCAAAGTACGAATAATCAGTCCGTTGTATCCATGATCTAGTGTATTGGAGTACGGTAGTGCTCAATTGATCGATCAGTTTGAATCACACATACAATACACACACACATACAATACACACACACATGTATCCATGAACTCTGTGATAAACAAACCTTCCAAAACTAACAGAAAAGAAAGAAAGAATGTGCTAAACATTGTGAGGTACAACTACAATTGTAGATCCAAGCACGTGAAAGTCACGTGAAAATATGATGAATTTGTGGCAGTTGAAGGAATTGGCCATGTGTGGACAGATTCCACACTCTAAATTCGTTAAATAAAGATCCCATAATGACGCTGAAAGCCATAATACTCGATATCGAGGGTACCATTGCCCCAATTTCATTTGTCAAGGACAACCTATTCCCATTCTTCCTTCACAATTTTAAGAATTACATCAAGGACCTTCAGTATCCACTAGACTCATCTTCAGATGATCAAATCACCTCAATCTTAGCCAACTTCTCAAAGGATGTCACCCAGGACTTTGAACACCTATCACAACATATTGAAAGTCTTGTTTCGAAAGACATCAAGGACTCCACATTGAAATCATTCCAAGGGATTGTTTGGCAGAAAGGTTATGAGTCAAACCTCATCAAAGCACCAGTATACAAGGACTTCCTAGACAAGTTGGACCAATGGAAGTCAAAAGGTTTGAAAGTCTACATCTACTCCAGTGGGAGTATTAAGGCTCAAAAGCTACTATTCAACTATGTTGAAGGCTCTAACGGTCAAACTTTTGATATCAATCCAAAACTCGATGGATATTTCGATATCACAACTTCAGGGTTCAAACAAGAATCATCAAGCTATGCCAACATTTTAAGAGACATTGATCAAAAAGGTGAAGATGTTGTTTTCTTGAGTGATAACTACCTAGAAGTCAAAGCTTCAATTGAACAGAATATTGAAGGGATCATAGTTATACGTCCTGGTAATGCACCATTGACTGAAGAAGTCACTTCTACGTATAAGACGGTTCATGATTTCAATGAGTTAGACATATAGACACAAATAACAAACATAACTTAGTACATCACTAACGTACAGTATCCCTTCCAACCTCTTGTAAAAGAACCAGTAGATTATTGATCAGCATGGTCATTGAATAGAATATTAGCAGCATATTCTTCATTCTTGTCACAAGCGAAATAGATCTGTATAACCAAGTCTCTTTCGAACCCTAGCTCTATTAATCTATTTATAGCGTCCTGGTCTTGTTGCGTGATTGGAATTTGTGTCGATTGTTCACTTTCTTGTTCGACCTCTTCACCAAGTTCACCAGCCTCTCCAGCTTCACCGCCTCCCATACCATTCATTAGCATGTTGATGAATTCTCCAGGATTCTGTTGAATCAAGTCGTTTAGTTGAGGGAATTGTTGAGTAAGTTGTTCTAGTAGTGGTTCCAACATCTCTGGATTGTTTTGAACAATCTCACGGATTTGTTCCAGTCCACCTTCACCACCTAGAGCACCAAGACCGGCACCTTGGCCGGCACTACGTGAAGTAGCAGATCCACCTTGGGAAGCATGTGCAGCTTGTGCGAATAGATCTTGATTGGCTTCTTCTAAATCATCTTCTTCGTGGGCGGTACCGGTAGAAATGTCAGCAACGGCAGTAGGAGCATCTTCTTCAATGGCAGAAGATTCGGCTTCAGGTTCAGCAGCAGCAGCAGTAGCTGCTGCTGGTGGTGCAGCAACAGCAGGAAGACCGGTAAGTAGGTATTCAACAGCACGATCTGGATTGTTGAAAGCAGCTCTTAGTGCTTGTTCCACTTGTGGACGATCAAATCCCATACCCATAATGTTCTGGATGGCTGCTTCTCTGGAGGACCCTGTTGCGAAGGTTGATTCGTTGAAGTCTTCGGCTTGAGCTGGAGTTTGTTCGGTTGTGGATGTGGCGGTTGTGCTTTGAGGTTCTGTGGAAGTAGCTGGGGCTGCTTGTTGGACATGAGCTGGGGCTGGAGTAGCTGGTGGAGCGACAACTGGGGCAGCAGCAGGCACTGGTTTCTTTGCTGCCTTCTTTGAATTGAAGCGTTAGTATATGTGTTGATATGGGCATGGAAAAGGGTGAACATACTGAGATCATGAAGATGACTTGATCGTCTTGTTTAATTGAGGTACTTTCAACGGTTTTATCATCTTGTAAAACTTTACCTGTGAAGTATGATGTGTTAGATGATCCAATTTATAAAGTTGATTGAGTGAAGATTCACATGAGACATACCAGAATACACAAATTTCAACTGTTTGGCTTCGATTCCTTTGATCTCTGCTAGTTTCTCCTTTGCTGAAAGAATCTGTTGTTTCGTGTTAGTGGCCGTTGTTTCCTGAATATGCGCTACTGAACCACGGTGGAAAAGATACGTACGGTATCCTGTGGATCCAATTCGATTGGGATCTTCTCCTTTTTGAAATCCTTGAAGATGATTTGCATTTTGGGCACTGATTTGAGAGTCGTAACACGCTGTGAACATGATTTGTTTTCCTTTTCCAAAAATTGTTCGGCTGTTTGATTTTTGCGGAAAGTGGCAAAATCAAGCTGCGAAGTAACATAGTGAAATTGTTATTTATAAAGCTGTTTGTTACTTGACGATGCAGAGACGGCCGCTGAAGTACCGAACACCAGGCCAGACGGACTCTCCTGCAAATGACGAGCTCAGCGCTGTCAGAGGACCGAATTCTGCTTTGACGGCCTTCTTGAGACAGCAAGGTATCAATGCAAACGAGATCAGAGAGAGACATCTGCGGAGACTACGAGGCGATTTCAGTGAAGATGAGGATGGTACTGGTGAGAATGGTGCTGAAGACAACGCGGATCAAGGTGCTGACCAGGGTGAGGGAGCTGCGGATGTGCCTCAGAATAACGATAGTGAAGAGACTGATGAAGAGGAAGAGGCTATAAGATTAGCTGCTAGACAGAAAAGAGGCCTTGATAATGACAACTCGGACGAAGAAGAGATCGAAACACGGAGAAAGATCGTTGGTGAGGAAGAGGAATGCGCAGTGTGTGCTTCCAAGTTTGTTATCAATGTCTACTCGAGATCTACTGAACAAGGCTATCTTTGTGCAAACTGTACCAACAGATATCTAGACAAAGAGCGTTCGATCAAGAAGAACCAGCTGATTTCGAGAAAGAAGAGACAGAGGTTAGCAGTTGCACTTTTGGATCGTCAAGATGTCAAATTGCCTACATTACAGGACATATCAATCAAGAAGATCACTACCATGATCGAGTATGTTGACCAATTTGGTGACATTGGCCACTCAAATCTGAAGAAGATTGCCAAAATCTTGTCCAGAAATAGATCATTGGACGATAACACATTACAACTCTTCCTTGAAAACGGGGTTACCTTAGAAAAACTAGAGTTCTGGGACTGCTCTAAATTGACTTCAAAATCATATAGCAAACTTGGTTCGTTCTGTCCAAATTTGAAAGAGTTGACTCTGATGATGTGTGGGAAATTACATAATGACAACCTGAACTACTTTACTACAAATTTACCCAACCTCACTAGCATTGAACTTGATGGTCCGTTTTTGATCAACAGTCAAACGTGGAGAAATTTCTTTTTGAATAAGAAAGGTTCAGCTTTGACAAAGTTTAAGATCTCAAACACACATAGATTGGACGATGAGACTTTCCAAATATTCAGTGAAAGTATGGGAGGTACAATCAAAGATTTGAAAATCTCTAGAATGGATGGAATACAATCGAAAACATCCTATGACATGATGCCAATCCATTTCACAAGTCTGGAAAGTCTGGAGATATCATACCCACATCAAGAGAACCTAGTCGATGACTCTTTGATCATTAATTTACTAAGTATCAATGGAGAAAACCTCACGAATTTGAACTTGGATGGTTGTTCAGGTTTGACTGATGAGTTCTTGATCAATGGCTTACACACATTTGGGTCAAACATCAGAAGCTTATCAATACAATTCTTGGACCAGATCACTAACGAAGGGTTTGTCGGTTTGTTTCATGAATGGAATGCCAATTTTGGACTAAATGAAGTCTACATCAAAAAATGTTTTCAACTAGCAGATGAAGGTGTCATTGAGATGTTGCTACATTCAAACAACTCACTAGTGGAACTATCACTAAACTCGGTGAAAGACTTGAGTATTCAGACGTTTGAAGTCATGAAATGCCCAAATCTGACATATTTAGACGCTGGTTTTGTCAGATGTATTGATGATGATGCTTTAAAACTTATAGGAGAAAACTGTCCACAGTTAAAAATCATGGATTGTTACGGGAACAACAGATGCACTTCGAAGGCTGCATTCAGGGAAGGATTAACGGTTATTGGAAGACAGAGTGATACTGTCTAGTTATTGTAAATATGGATTATAGAATTGGCTTCGGCCATTTTCGGTAAATTGACTACTGTTTTAACCTTGTAACCATAGTAACCCATATTTATTTTTGTATCGCGAAATCTCAAAAAGGTAAACAAATGATGGAAAAATGAAATTTCGATGATGAGCTCCGCCAAGTTAGGTTGTAAAATTGTGAATTTTGCTTCGGTTCTTCTTTTGTTTTGTTCTTTGAACTATCGTTTTTATTGTTGTTCACTTGTTTGCACTCCTTTCACTCCTTTTCAACTTAGATCACTACATCAAAGTACCATACTAGATAGAGATAACGAATAGCATATCATCATCGCGCTAGAAGTAAACCGTTTTGATCATGAGCACACTGTCTAGACCATTTTACAACTCAAACCGTCTGAGTACACAGCTTCCTGAAGATTCGGGAAGTGGTACATTTAAAGTACTGGGCTCGTCGTTCGATACTCCATATGACACAGCTAAGAAAAGAAACTCACAGCAGGCGCCATCAGCTACAACAGCATCACAACAGAACGTCAACAATGACATAGTACAGGAATTTCAGATTGATAATAACAAAAAGAAAGCATCATATCATGTTAAACTGGTGGTAGTTGGTGATGGTGGTTGTGGTAAGACCTGTCTTTTGATATCATACTCCCAAGGTGAATTTCCTGAAGCTTATGTTCCTACCATTTTCGAGAACTATATCACCACTGTAAAAGGGCCAAACAACAAGAGTGTGGAGCTAGCATTGTGGGATACAGCAGGACAAGAAGAATACGATAGACTAAGACCATTATCATACCCAGACGTCAACGTTCTTATCATTTGTTATGCTGTGAATAGTCCTATCAGTTTAAATAACATCAAAGAGAAATGGGCGCCAGAGGTCAGACATTTCTGTCCTGGTATACCGATAGTTCTTGTTGGCACAAAGACTGATTTGATCAATAGTTCAGACAACATTATAGCTTTTGAAGAAGCGGAGAAGATCGCCTCGGAAATTGGTGCTAATTATCATATCAGATGTTCAGCTAGGACGACTGAGAATATCAATCAAGTCTTCAACGTTGCAATCACTGCCGGATTAGAAAAAGCTTTGGAAAGTGAGGCTTTGACTAAGAAGAAGAACAGATTCTCTAGAAAACCAGCCCAGCAACAACAGCAAGATCTTTCATCACAATTTGCCTCGGACTATTATGGGAATACAGAATATGGTATGAGCGAACTACCTACCCCAAAGAAGAGGAGAAGAAGAATAAATCGTTGTGTGATACTGTGAATAGACAAATTTGATTGCGGATATTGCACTACCCGGCCTCGTCACGGTTGTAGCTTTAAATAACGGTCCGTTTTTTAGAGTAAATGAATGTGAACAGTTTGTAAGTGTCGTTTGATACTCTAAAAGATCGACCCATATTTGTGTTCAACAAGTTAATAAACTATATCCAGTACTTTGTAATTTGTACACTGTTACCTTACTCCACATATCTGATCTCGCAACAAGCACGCAGTAAGTTAGATAGGTCAAGTCTCAACAATACGACATTAGTCCTAGCGCTAAGTTTGCAGGCCGGTACAGTCATAACCGTTGACTCTGTCCGGTGTCTACAAATTAGTGTTTTGTGTCGATCGCATAATTAGCTGAGTACTGAGTCACTGACGGATATTGGTACTTGGTAGTTGTGTGATTGAAGTGACATGTGTGACTGGAAAAGTGGTTCAATTGTGACCAGCTTACGCACACCTTTGCATTTTGCACGTACCTGCGCCGAGATATGTTTGTTCTCGGGTTTAAATTTCAGCAGGTTGATGCACTCACTAAAAAATTAATGACTTTCTGACGATTGATGAACTGAACATCGCCAATGCTGAATAATTAAAAATGTAGATAGTAAGAGTGGATAAATCTCTCGCTAGTTCGATTCCTTCGGTGTCAATGGTATCCTGGGCCAAATTCTAAGGCTCTAGGAACAAGAAAAAATTACAGGTTTAGCTGTGAAAGATTTTTATTTTAATCTGAAGATATCGTTATCGTTAATTTTGTCTACTTAAAAATTTCAAAATTTATAAGAAAGTTTTAGAGCCTCAGATTATGATAGATCTACGGCGTATGATTAGATTAGTGGAAATACGTTGGAATTGATTCATTTCGGCACCAAATTTATCGATTATGGTCATTATTTTTCGTTATCATTTGTGCTGACATGTATGATAAAAAATTTTTTCCTGACAATGACTGATCTAATCGGTGCATAAATTTGTGCATCAGGAAACGCCCGTCGACCATTAAAAAATTTTCCTATCTCGTCAGGATCATGAGACTAGTGTGACTTCCATATTATCGGGTGGTTCCATGTATGTTCGATCTGATAACGTCTGATATCTCAATATCTGGCGTGACTGTTAGATGCACTAGCCAAGATACCGACCGACTCTTAGTCTATATCGATCTGGAGATGATTCTACAGTTTTATGCAAGCGTCTATAATCATGTATCAATTGCTTGGTAGACTACCAATTTCCTGTCCTCGATGTATCGGTCTAACAATTCAAGACGCGCTTCCTGAAACGTGAAATGAACATTGTCGAAGCTGGCATTGAAGTCATGGTGTAGTAGTGATGTCTCTTTGTTAACTCCATTTAGTAAATCTATTGAGTTGTCGGAGTGGCCCATATCCAATGAGTCCAGCTGAAACTCCTCGAACCCACTGCTGGACTTGAAGTATATTGGTTGTGTTTCCAGTTCCGTGGAATAATTTGTGGACTCTATAGGATAGTGTATCTTCTTTATCAGTGTATCTTTGAAATGTGTGATGCATTTCTCGTGAATGTCTAAAGGTCGGGACTTGAATCTCTCTTTCACATCTAGGAAAGAAGGAATTGGTTCATTGAGCATAGTATTTCCCATAGCAAACACCATTCTCTTGTTGAAGAAGGATATCATACGGCATGAGTAGTTGAAGTACCATTGCAAATCTGGAGATCCATCTCTTTCTATCTCTGCATCAATTAAGTCTCTTTCAAAAGGTAAAATGAAAAAGAACCCATCAAGGAAGAAAGAGAACACATAACGACAACAGTTCATGATTGATTCTAATTGTTTCAGGAGCGTGAACCAAAGAACATAAAACACTTTGTTAACAATAGGAAATGTTGAACGATCAAGAACAGTGCATTCGGATGGGAAGATAGCATACCAACGTTGATACAATTCAAACAACTTATTCACAGGATATCTCAAAACCAAATCTGGGGATCTCTCATTCTCAAGGATATCTGAACAAAGTTCAATGAATGACAAGAGATCGTTGTATTGTTTGAACAGACGGGGATCACTGTCATCAAGGAACCTTTCACCAAAGTCCCTCACAACATCACGAAATTCAAACAGAACACGGTGATTGTATTGAGGTACCCACACAGACTTAGTAGTGCTCAATATGGAATCAGCACATATCCTGATGAATGGGAATGAACAAGGGTAATTTGAAGGGTTCTGGAAGATCTTGTGCATGATTAATGTCGAGCCAGTGGATAGCTTGAAATGATCGGTGTATTTTGTTCCTTCAGACATGAAAACCGTAGAGATATCCAATCCAGTGGCTAGGATTAACAAGTCTGTGGCATTGTGATCATTGACATTCTTCAGTTCTCGTAACAGGTTATTGATACAAATACCTCGGATTTTCAAGAAGATAGTCTCTAATTCAGGATGTGTTGAAAGGAAAGGACCACAACCAAAAATCAAAGACCCACTGAACAACATCTCGTTGTCATAAGAGCAAACAATTTGACCATACAGGCCTTGAACTATGAAATCCCTGATAGGACCGTTGGATGATGACTCGTTAAAATAGCTGAACAGATCAGGGTATGGCTTTGATTGAAACGAAGAAGGATCGAAAATATGAGGAGCCAAAGGTATTTGGAAAGATGCCAGATCTGTGCATAACCTTGGCGAGGATGGCTTCCTTGATGATTGTGGCGATAGTTTCCTCGAAGATTGTGGAGGGGTCTTCATTGGTGGAGGTTGACATGCCTCTTCTGATAAAGTGTCGGTTTTAACACTCGACGGTGTATGAACTTGACTCAACTGTGGAGATAAAATAACTTGCTCTTGAGGTGGAGTCGTAAAGTGATGACTGTAAAGCAGTTCAGACTCAGCAACTAATGGTGGTGGTGGAGCGTATACAGGGATTGGTACTGCCATCGGGTCCATCAGCACGTTCAATGGCATGGGTATATGATATCCTGCGTGAGGCTGATGTTGTTGATGATGAACAGGGGGTGGAGGAGCTTGTGTGTAGGAATAGTTCGGCACCGGGAAGTCAATCTGCTGAGGTGGTGGATTGAGTGCCATCTTGTTCAGCACATCCAATGGCTGTGTGGGATTATATTGTTGAGCTTGTATTGGTATCTTGCCAGGGACAGAACCTTCAGCCTCCCAATGTGCCAAACGCACCAAGTCAATCTGTCTAGCATCATAGTCCAAATAGCCACACCTTATGTACTTATTAACACAATTGGAACAAGCGGGCAGCGACTCATCACATTTGACCTTCTTTGTTCGACATTGGGGACATCCCACCTTTGATTTGGTGTGCTTCCTTCTAGTAATTTTGTACTGCTTGCTAGTACTGTTATCCATGGACGACATTCTCAATGCTGGTCTGGGGTAAACTCAAGGTGAAGAAGAAGAAGAAGACAGGCTTAGAGGACGAGCAATGTAGTGAATAATGATGTTTATTTAAGAGCCACTACAGGAAATTAAGTGAAGGTACTCTGTATTTAAATTGTTTTGTACATTCGCAAAAGTGACTTGGAAATCGGAAGCAGATCTGGTCATTTTCAGTAAACGATTTGCTGTAAATGGACTTTGAGACTAGGAGATGGAACTTTCCATTTCAACAGCATTTGCTTCTACTGCATGAACCTCGAAAATTTTTTTACAGCTACATCTGTAAGTTGTGAGTTGTGACTCGGTGACTTTGTGAATGACCAACGCGATACCGAAACCGGTGGCTGCCGTTGAAGGCAAGCTGTTTCTCGCTGTAGTCTGTATGTCACAACTGGCACTCACTCTACCCGTTTTCGCGCCATTGTTAAGCTTCACCAGTTCTGAATACCTATGGCCGACTCCCGAGTCCTACCAGAGCGTTGCACTAGCAGGGCCCAAGAAAGATAGGGGTGAACACACACACACACATCGGGAGCAGGGCCTTCGGTAAGCATTGAGTCATGCCCGACCGATGGAAGCACTGAATGCACTGAATGCATCCTTTGGCCGTTGCGCTCAACATCTTTGTGGAAAGTTAAGCTGTACTTTGCAACTTTGCAGCTTGGAGTCTTAACACCAGAGACTGCATATAGTACCTGACTACCTGTCTGAAAAAAAATAATATGACTTTGAAGAAGTTTCTACAGTCCCCAAGCTAACAGTAGCGCCCTTCTTTCCTTTAGGAGAAGGAAGATAACCGAGTCCCTACTTGGTCACGGGCACTCAGAAGCCCAACAGTACACAAAGTCAATTTTGTTGACATGGCTCCAATTCGTTTGGAGGAAGCTTTGTTGACGAGGCATTTTAAGCAAGATTGTCTCACTTTCGAGTCTACGAGGCACTAATGGGCTCTCGGAAAAGCCCATCGACGTTAGTTGTCGTTACCAATTACCAGGAACAGTACCTAGACCGAGAATTCTGATCATGCACACCTACCTGATGCGCTTATTACTAGATAGTAGATGCCACTAGTTCTCAATGTAGGTCTCTTGCAGGGTTGCAGGACTGTCGATACTCGTAATTTGCGTCTTTCAAGTAGCTCAATTCACCGAGGCCATGTGACTTAGTTCGTTGTACCCCTAAGCCCTAGTACTATATTGATCCAAGCTGCAATCCACGTTGCTCAAATTGTTTTCAGCTGATTATGTTGAGACGTCCATTGACAGAAATAACTATGAATTATCTTTTAACAATAATTACATGATTATGTCGTTGGTTCGTTAATACCCCAGTTTCCGCAAATAGATTAAGGTACATGGCATCATCCCACCAGGAAATAGAACTAGGCATAATCTGCTCAAGTCTTGCACTGGAATGATGGAGTACTGTTGTTGGTACTGCTTGTGACGTTGAGACCTAGGTTTGATTGCGGAAGGTTGCCTCAAACTTCTGGAAGATTGATCACTTATTTCCATATGCACGATTCTTGGTAATGGAATGTTGGAAATATGTGATAGGTCATGGTTGTTTAAGGGACTCATTCCTCCAATCAAGAGATCTGCTTCATGAGTCTTCAGCCATTCGGCCTTTCACTAGTGAAAAAAAAAACAAAAGATCGACAACTACGTAAAAAAAAAAGAAAAGAGAGAACAATCATTCGCTAGCAAATAGCGTGGACAGTGACTACTAGACCATGGAAGACCAGAGGAGCCTAGAGGAGTCTAACAAAGACTGGAAGAGTGAAGAGAGAAGAGAAGAGACTTGTGGCTACTTTTAGACAGGCCATGCAGCTAATATTAGGCCAGTGGTACTAGTAGACTAGTCTAGTAGTTATGATCTTGGTTCAGACTACATTTTTGTGTATAACAATAATTAGCATAAATTATAAGCGTGACATCATCCAATTTAAAATAAAATTTCGTAACTAGTCAAGCTCACGAATTCATGATAGCAGTAGGTATCCCCAGCTGTTAATAAAGAATTAAATAGGGTATCAGAAAATCTGACAGTTCACAAGAAAAAGTATTATATGGCGTAAAAAAACACCACAAAGAATAAAATCACTGGCAGAAGAAGGATGTTGAAAATAACGTCCATATACTATATCTGTATCAGGATCAACGACTGAAGAAGGGAAGAAAAAAACAATGCAAAAACTGAATAATCAACAGGAATCGTCTTCCCTGAATTCAGATGAAGAAGTCAAACAACAGCTTAGAAGTTGGCAACCAACAACAATGACAATAATGAAACAATCCAGCTAGTGGCGAAAACACCAGAAGCAGCACCTTCGAATTGAGAGACAGTGGCAGCAGTGGAAGCAGCAGCTTCAGAGGAGCCAGGAGCATCAGTACCAGCTGGGGCTTCGGCAGAAGGAGTGACAACTGGAACCAAAGTGGTCAAAGTTGTTGGAACACCAGCGTCTGTCTTGGTGGTAACGAACTCGGTAACTTGAACAGTTGAGGTAACAGCAACTTCAGATTCACCAGAAACACTGGTAGAAATGACAACAACACCAGTTTGAGTCTTACCTTCAGAAGTGTAAGTAACAGTTTCAGTAACGTGAACAGTGGTAGCTGCAGTTTCAATAGAGCCTTCAGCGTTAGTGGTTGGGTAGTAACTGACAACGTTGGTACAAGTTTCACCATCAGCTTTAGTAGTGGTTTCAGTGTAGGCACATGGAACAGTGACAGTGACAGTTTCAACTTTACCATCAACAGTGATAGTAGCACATTGAACTTCAGAAGTGGCAGTGACAATAGTAGCTTCACCTTCAGAGTCAGTGGTACAAATCTTGGTGACAACTTCAGTGATGGTGTTACCAGCAGCATTAGTGGTGGTAGCAGTTTCACATGGAACAGTGACAGTCAAAGTAACTTCGTTGCTGTGAACGTTAGTAACAGTGAAGACTTCAATTGGAAGAGTGGTAGTACCAGTAACGAAATCACCTTCAGCATCAGTGGTTGGGTAGAAGGAAACAATACCTGTCTCAACTTCACCATCGGCATCAGTGTAAGTGGTGGTGTATGGAGCTGGAACGGTTTCTGGGATAGTGGTGGTACCAGTAGCGAAGTCACCGTTGGAATCAGTGGTTGGGTAGAATGAAACGATACCAGTTTCGACATCACCATCGGCATCAGTGTAAGTGGTAGTGTAAGCATCTGGAACAGTTTCAGCAATGGTGGTAGTACCAGTAGCGAAGTCACCGTTAGAATCAGTGGTTGGGTAGAATGAAACGACACCAGTGACAACATCACCATCAGAATCAGTGTAGGTAGTGGTGTAAGCATCTGGAACAGTTTCAGCAATGGTGGTAGTACCAGTAGCGAAGTCACCGTTGGAATCAGTGGTTGGGTAGAATGAAACGATACCAGTTTCGACATCACCATCGGCATCAGTGTAAGTGGTAGTGTAAGCATCTGGAACAGTTTCAGCAATGGTGGTAGTACCAGTAGCGAAGTCACCGTTAGAATCAGTGGTTGGGTAGAATGAGACAACACCGGTTTCGGTTTCACCGTCAGAGTTGGTGTAGGTGGTGGTGTAAGCATCTGGAACAGTTTCTGGAATGGTGGTGGTACCAGTAGCGAAGTCACCGTTGGAGTCAGTGGTTGGGTAGAACGAGACAACACCGGTTTCGGTTTCACCGTCAGAGTTGGTGTAGGTGGTGGTGTAAGCATCTGGAACAGTTTCTGGAATGGTGGTGGTACCAGTAGCGAAGTCACCGTTAGAATCAGTGGTTGGGTAGAATGAGACAACACCGGTTTCGGTTTCACCGTCAGAGTTGGTGTAAGTGGTGGTGTATTCATCTGGAACGGTTTCTGGGATAGTGGTGGTACCAGTAGCGAAATCACCGTTGGAATCAGTGGTTGGGTAGAATGAGACAACACCGGTTTCGGTTTCACCGTCAGAGTTGGTGTAAGTGGTGGTGTATTCATCTGGAACGGTTTCTGGAATGGTGGTGGTACCAGTAGCGAAGTCACCGTTGGAATCGGTAGTTGGGTAGTATGAGACGACACCGGTTTCGGTTTCACCATCAGAGTTAGTGAAAGTGGTGGTGTATTCATCTGGAACAGTGGTAACAGTGGATGAGGATGAAGCGTCATCGTTCAAGGTGTTGGTCAAGTCGAATGAAACAGTAGCTCTCTTGATGAGTTTTCTACCGTCTGGGGTGGTGATGGTAACAGTAGCATCGTTGGTGAATGGAGAAGCACCGGTTCTTTCAGCGAAGATTTGTAGAATCAATTCAGAGCCTTCATCAACTGGGGTGTCGTAAGTGGCAGAGTATGAGTCATCAGCAACAGTGGAAGCAGAAGCTTCGACATCAGCACCATCAACAGTCAATTGCTCTGAGACAAATTTGTAGTTGGTACCTGGGTTGCTACCAGAGATTTCAACAGAGTCGAATGGACCTGGAACAATGATTTCCCAGTGTGGTTCAGCGTCAATGAAGTAACCAGAGATGGTTGGGGTTGGTTGAGCTGAGGATGAGGAAGCAGCGTCTGAAGATTCAGCAGCAGATGATGAGGCGGCTTCAGATGATTCAGCAGCAGAAGAGGACTCAGCAGCAGAAGAAGATTCAGCAGCAGAAGAGGACTCAGCAGCAGAAGAAGATTCAGCAGCAGAAGAGGACTCAGCAGCAGAAGAGGACTCAGCAGCAGAGGAAGAAGCAGCTTCAGATGAAGATTCAGCAGCAGATGATGAGGCGGCTTCAGATGATTCAGCAGCAGAAGAGGACTCAGCAGCAGAAGAGGACTCAGCAGCAGAGGACTCAGCAGCAGAGGAGGAAGCAGCTTCAGATGATTCAGCAGCAGATGATGAGGCGGCTTCAGATGATTCAGCAGCAGATGATGAGGCGGCTTCAGATGATTCAGCAGCAGATGATGAGGCGGCTTCAGATGATTCAGCAGCAGAAGAGGACTCAGCAGCAGAAGATTCAGCAGAAGAGGACTCAGCAGCAGAGGAGGAAGCAGCTTCAGATGAAGATTCAGCAGCAGAAGAGGACTCAGCAGCAGAGGAAGAAGCAGCTTCAGATGAAGATTCAGCATCAGAAGAAGATTCAGCAGCAGAAGAGGATTCAGCTTCAGAGGAAGAAGAGGCAACTTCAGAGGAAGACTCAACAGCAGAAGATTCGGAAGAAGACTCAGAGGAAGAAGAGGCAACTTCAGAGGAGGACTCAACAGCAGAAGATTCGGAAGAAGACTCAGAGGAGGAGATAACTTCAGATGAAGATTCAGAAGATGATTCGGAAGATGAAACGGTGTATGAAGCAGAACATGAAGAAGAGAATTCTTGCAAGTTGTTACAGTTGAAACCAACGTTGGTACTGTAGATAGGACAGTTCAACAAGGTTAAAACACCACAAGCAGCTTGTTCTAGAACACGGACAATACTTGAACCCAAGTCAGCAGTGTACAACAAGTATAATTCTTCGCCAACAGTGAATTGGAAGGCAACATATTCCAATATACAGAAGTTGATAATATCACCTAGGTATGATAGAGTTGAGATTTTGATGTCGTAAGTGATGATGGCAGAACCTTCTTGTAAGTTAACAACACCAGCAACGTTATCAATATCACTACCAGCTTTGTAGATAACAAATTCGTCGGCGTCCAAAGCAGTTTGGTATTTGATATACCATGTAACACTGAAGACACGGTATGGTTGAGTGATAAGACCAGATCTGGAAGTAATGGTGGAGGCAGTGATTTCGTAGGCGTAGTCAACAGTTTTACTGTTTAGAGTAGCAACACCAGATTCATATTCACATACTTCGGAGGCAGAGGTAGCGACAAAGGCTAATGGGGTAATAACGGTTTCAATTCCGGAGACAGTGGTTGGGGCTTCAACACTTGAAGAAGAACTTTGTGCAAGGGCAAATGTCCAAAGCAGAAGTGAAGAGAATAAGTAGCAGAGCTTCATGGTTAAACGAATGAATGTTCTTCACTAGCCTTAATGGATGGGGAATGAAAACAACATTTTCGAGTTGAAGAACTGGAAAACACTGCAATATATAGTCGTACTGGAGGGAGGAGAAACAAGAAACAAGGAACGCGTGTGAGATATTCGCTAGTTGCGTGAGATCTCGAAGGTCAAAGTCATTGTTGTGTTGAGCTGGCTCGGTAATCCTGAAACTATGTAACTTTTTCATGATTTCATTTTCGAGCGTAGAAAACGATCAGAGCTTTCATGGTTTATTCCGCATATTGTTGCATAAATTATGTATATTTTGATCTCATCCAGCGACAAGTGACTCGTGTTGGACCTACTAGTCGACAAAACTGCCAAATGGGGTAAGAAGGTTTGAGATCTAACTTACTTACCCTTGTTTGGGACCTGTTTTGAGCAGGGTTTCCAAGCACTCATACGTCTCAGCCGTTTATACCTCCTGAATAGTGCAGTTCGCTTCTAAGCAATGGTACATGATTCTGGGGATAACGCCTGGTGCTAGTAGGATGGAAGTCCACGTCACAATTTACGTAAGGTCGGTGGGAATAAGCTCTTCTCAACGGTGAGATGTGTATAATTAATCGATAGAAGAAGAGGGATTGAAACTGTAGCTCTATAGATGATCTGAGCTCCTCTAAACTCTTTGTGATACGCGTCTGGTGCTCCATGCTAATTGAACTGGCGGAGTTTATAGATTGGCGATGGATGATTACTGATTTGTGAGCGTGATATGCAAGTGAGAGTCAGTAAGATAATTTGACTTGATATAGTTTGCCTATATTTGCGGTTTGAAAGGTACTGCTGGCGGTTCACTGCTGAAATGAGCATCGTGCCATCGACACATCGAGGAAGATCGCACTATTTTGGGAATAGTATACTTCTGTGATCTGTCAAGTAACATCAGTCACTCTGCTTACACACGGGCAGTGCCCAAGTGCTCATAGAACTGGGCACTTTCTTCCCCAATCGAGCTGGACTGTGGGTGGACAACGTCTACTCTGGGCTCGGTGAAATGTGGCACATGCTTACCATCATTCGCCATTGCATGTCCTTCTTTCATGTCAACTCGGGGAACCAATGAACCATGTCTCGCTACTGCCAGTCATGATTCGGAACAAATTGGGCCCATTGGGCCTTACAGATTTTAGAATTTCGCTTAAATGATATGCGGGTCGAGGAATCGAGGCACCTCGAGCAAGGGGAATGTTGGGCGGAAAGCTCAAAATTCTGTAGGAGTTGTCAATAGATAAGCAGACACACGTCTAACCGTAACCGTGTAGACAGTAACCACACACGCCTACCGAATTACGATACCCTGGTAGGCTTGAAGCAAGGATTCAAGGTATAAAAACAAGCTGTTATTTTGGAAGACCAGATTGTTATAACATCCCCCATTTGAAACGGGGTATCTAGCTTTTGGGCAATAAGCTACGTCCTACGAGCTGCAATACGGTGCTAAGCTGGCATCAGAAACTAAAATTAGCCAGCGACTATTGCTATTCTGGCGAGAGTCACTAGAACTCTAGTGATGAAGATCATTCACGTTTCAGTGCCATTCTCTAATTGAGGATCGATTTACAAGCATGATCTTCGCTCATCACCAAGCAAGATCTGACCTAATTTATTGTGGATCTCAATCTTGTAGCACCATGATTAGCTACCAATATATGTAACACCACGAGTGTTGAATCTTCAATTGCCCATCATGTTCCTTTGACGTTAGATGTATCTAAGATCTGATGTTCAATCGCTTAACACGACTAGTGCTCTAATTGACCCACTTCTTGCAATTGCATCGCAACAACCTCAATGCTTGGGTCAGCGGTTGCCCGGATTGGTACTCGTGGACAATGCCACTTACCAAAATGTCCAAACTCCAGCTACTTTCTCCAGAATACTTTCCAAATCGAATCTGATGCATGTTTTGCCTACCGCAGATCAGGCATTGTATCCCTGTTGGAGATCCACTAAAAAAATCAACCACTGCAATTTACTATATTAGGAAATCTGAAATTGTAGTACAGGTGCGTGTACTACGTAGTAAGTACGTACCGGGTACTAAGAAAGCAAGAATTGATGGTAAAACATGTAGGTGGTGAATTTTGAGAGTTAAGTCCCATTTGGTGGGTCCCTTTAGTTACACTCGCTTAGGTACAAGTGACGTTGTAGCTTATAGGCTTTTATGCTGATGCAAGGGTCGGCGTTCTGTTAATGAAAAATGAATAAAAGAACTTATTCAACGAATACTACTCACTTCAAGATTATTATAGGTCATATCTAACTTTGCTCTTAAAGGCTGGTAACGTATACATCAACACGATGAATTGCAGCTCCATCTGAAGATCCATGAGGTATCAGGTGGAGATCCAACAAGCGGAGATTGAAGTAACATGAACTAATTTTTGGTTCGTACTAGTTTAGCAGTGAAACTGAGCTGATCGCTGAGATTAGATCTTGCACAAGTACATTTGGTATTGTTGCTAAGCGGAAATCTTGAAACAAGCATACTTAAAACTTCGCTGCATCCATCATGGGCTCTCTGCGTCTTCTAGATCGAATGTTAAGAGGGATCAAAAACTCGGACCAAACTCTATTCACTATTCAGTTTCTCGCTTCAGCTACTACCAGAGTCCAGGGGGTTCTGGTTGCTCAGATAGGGAAAAGGTCTTCCAAAATGAAACCTCAGCAAGCATGAAAATGAAACATGGGGAAGTCAGCCAGCTATTTGTGGGTCATGGCAAACGAATTGAACAGCAAAAGCACCCAGCTGACCATGGAGCTGGCAAGCGAATTCACTCAACAAAACACATCTAGATCTTCAGCCTCTTGAGTCTTGACATCGAAACACCATTCATCAGTAGCATTCGTCAGTAGAATTCACCTGAAAAGGACCATTGATTGACAAGAGTGACGATCGAGGTATTGATGAAAAATCTCAATGGGGAATGGGATGCATTGTTCATCACCTTTTCTTTGATAGCCAGCAACGATTTCATGAAGAGCTTCTCGAACTTTTTCGATCACCTCCTTGAATTATCTATTTTGAGATGGTCCACATTTCATTGTTAGGATATTTGAACAACCAAGACAAACAAGTGCCTAGCACCAACCATCACTATCACTGATATCTTCTTTGGTCAACTTCATGCTCATCATCATAGACAATGACATCGTTGATTATCATTTCAACGATCAATTTCCTATCTTCGATGTACTTCTGAATGAAATCGGAAGAGGTTTGTTGGAAGGCTAATGATTTAGCGAAAACAGGATCTGTGAATCTCGGATCATAATCTGCTAAAGCCAATGAGGTTTCCATATTTATTCCGTCCAACAAATCAAGAGGCTTGTCTTTGATTGTGATCTGTTCGAGGTCTTTCATGCTATCATATAGTTCTTGAGCAGTAGAAACATGTTCACTTGTCATATAATGATCCAATAACTCATTAGCTGATTTATAAGCGTGCAATCGTTTTGACTCATATGGATAATGATGCTTCTTGATCACGGTGTTCTTGAAGCTTGTGATATGAATCTCATGGATGTCCAGTGGTCTTGCTTCCAATCCATCTTTCAAATGCAGAAATATAGGCATAGGGTCACGGAAGAGTTTGTTGCCCAATACCATCACATTTCTTCTTTCAAAGAACGCTATGATACGACAGCAATAGTTGAAATTCCATCTCAAAAAATCATCCTTGGTGACACCCAGTTGACGATCTATATCTTTTCTATCAAAGGTATGTATGAGATAGAAACCATCAAGGAAGTAAGAAAAGAGATAACGAGAACTGACCAACACAGATTCTAGCAGCTTCAAGAGAGCGAACCAGAACACATAGAAGACCTGCTCAATCACGGGTAGTCTAGAGATGTTGTCCAGGGCAACATAACCAGAAGGAACGATAGAGAACCACCGCTGATAAAGCTTGAACAGTTTCACCACAGGATATTTGAACAAATGAGTTGAGGAAGGTTTCTCATGCTCCAAAAGATCCAAACAAAACCGTACAAATTCAATTAGGTTTTCATGATGCTTTGCAATGTTTTGAACAAATACTTCTGTGTTACCATACCGTACACCAAAGTTCTGAACGACCTCAAGAAACTCATAAAACATGTGGAAGCTATACTGTGGAACCCATATATACTTTGTGGTGTTCAGCATCGCATCAGCATAAAATTCCAGCATGGGAAATGATTTTGGGAACTTGGATGGGTTCTCATAGACCTTTTGTAGGATTGAAGTTGGTCCATTGGCTAGTTTGAAGTGTTGCTTGTAATCAATCTGTCTCATAAACACCGATGAAGCATTCAGACTTGTAGCATGTCCCAACAAGTACAACACGTTATTGTCATTTATATCCAATAACTCTCTTAGTAGAAATTGAATGAGGGTTCCTCGTAGTTTCAAGAACCTTTTCTCCAAGCTAGCATTTGATGCCAACAAAGGACCATAACCCATGATCAATAATCTATTAAACGCCATCGGGTTCAACATAGCAATAATGACCTGATTGAAAATGTCATTCCACACTAGTCCTCGTAAAGTGAAAGCTGCAAACGTTTCATTGAAATAATGTGGATAGGTTGATGGATCAGCTCGTGGTTCAACCATTCGATGAGCCGCCAGCGGGATGTGAACCTTACCGATGACAGAAGCTGACAGCAATTGCTGAGTGACCATGTGTGAGCCAGTTGGTCTCTGACCAACAGGGGACGGGGACAAGAACAACCCGCATCTGATTGAGTAGTGTTCATTCTTCTCATCGTATATATCGACTTGTTGTTCAGGATTGTATTGTTGTGCCTGTACTGGATTCTTCATTGGATCAGATCCTTCCGCTTCCCAGTGGGCCAGTCTAATGAGCTCGAGCTGGCGTGAGGTGTAGTCCAGATACGCACACCGCACACCCTTAGCAACACACTTTGCACATGCTGGGAGTGTTTCATCACACTTGACTTTACGCATCTTGCACTGTGCACAACCATTTCTCGACTTTTTATGCGGTCTTCTAGTATTAGCCACCTTGGAGATGGGGCTGTTCAGCTGTGAGTTCATCGCCGACACACGGTCGGAGTCAGTACTGCTTGACTCCGTGGGTGACAGAAAATTGTCATGAGCACCGTCAGATGGCGACATAGCGTCTGGTCTTACAACAGCACAGAGCTAAATCAAGTTGTTTGTGAATTAAAATAGTAATCCAGGTCCAGAAAATAAGTATTTTTTCTATTGTGTCGTGTTCCAGTGAATATCTCCCTTCTCCGCAAACCCACTATATCGCCCCACCAGTTCCCTATCACAGAGAGCCCAGGCAACAGGCGGGAGACAGCCTAGGATCCCTCAGGCGGGAGGCATAGGCATCGTTAGGCATCGCTAGGCAGTAGGCGGTCTTTAAAGAACGAATTTGGAAACTGTTACTGTATTTGTTCCTCGAACGAGGCTGTTTAGTTCTCCGTTCGGTGCAGGAAAATACCGCTGGTCACCGGATTTATGACGCTACTGAACATGTATAAATATTAATGGTGGTTTCTTAGATTAACTTCTAGCCTTGCGATGATGATTCATCGTTGTGTGAAATCATTTGTACAATAAGCTTCCTGTCTTCTATGTACCGATCGAAGAACTCCGTGTTAGCATCCTGGCATACTGTTGGCTGGTTGAATATGTCGTCGGTGTATCTCGGATCATAATCGTTATAAAGTAATGAGGTGGACGGGTTGACGCCGTTCAATAGGTCAACCTCTTCGGGAGTACCACGCTCGTCCTGATCCTTTGCCATCTGACCTCTTTTGCTCTTATGATCTTCACTGTGACAATCGTCCGACAACATGTAGTGGTTCAACAAGTCTTGTGGAGATTGGAATGAATTGGTGAAGTTGACGGATTCTCTAGGGTAGTGAATCTTTTTGAGAACAGTATCTTTGAAATTAGTGACATATTTCTCGTGAATGTTCAAGGATCTGGCTTTAAGCCGATCTCTTAGCTTTAAGTAAATAGGTAACGGGGTACTGAAAATAGCTCTTCGCATCACATAGACAAGTCTTCTGTCAAAGAAGCTGATCAGTCGACACATATAATTGAAAATCCACTTCAAGTTGTCATCCCCGTCTTTCTCTAGTGTCATTTCAATTGAAGGTCTTTGAAAGATACTAGTCATGAACAAACCATCAAGAAAAAATGAAAAGACATAACGTGCACTAATAATGAACGATTCCAGCAGCTTGGTCAATGCGAACCAAAAAACGTAAAACACTTTTTCTATTGAAGTCATACGTGAATTACCTTCCAATGTGTGACACTCTGAGGGAACAATCTTAAACCAGCGCTGATACATCTCGTATAACTTGTCAATGGGATACCTAAGAACCATATCAGGAGACTGTTCACCTTGGAACAAGTCTGCACAGAAGTTCAAAAAGTCAGTCAAGTTATCATAATGTTTGTTCAACACATCATCTTCAGAAACAACATCTCTATTCCTAATATATTTCTCACCAAAATCTTTCACAATGTCCGTGAACTCATATAGCACACTTGTGTCATACTGTGGGACCCAGACACATTTCATGGTGTATAACATGATATCGGCATACCTTTTCAGTTCTGGCCATGAGTTGGGAAAAGCAGAAGGGTTCTCATAGGCTTGTTTCATTATCGAAGTAGGCCCTGTCGAGAACTTGAAATGCTGCATGTACCCTCTGTCATCCTGGATGAAAACAGACGCGGTATCCAGGCAAATAACACTCTTTAAAAGTGCTATTGAATTATCATCGGTCAAGTTCTCAAGGCCTTGTATGACAATGGTGATACATCTCGAACGACTGTTGAAGAAGAGGTCCTCAAGTTCTGGTTTTCTAGGTAAGAACAATCCATAAGAAAGAAGTACCGTACCGTAAAACATTGTTAGGTTGTGTGCGGAACCTGTTAGTTGCTCCATAACCATTTTTCTCGTGTAAGCTCTAACTGAGAATGAGCCCATCGTCTCGTTGAAGTAGGATGGGTACTTTGAGAAGTCCAACCGCGGTTCAATCACTTGGTGACATACCATTTCTATATGAAATGAATCAGAAGATGTTGACACGGTCATATGTTTCTCAAACTGCCTGTATTCCGTCATTGTTGTTTCATTGTTGAAACAGATTTGGAAGTCAACAGAATGGGAGTGCTCTCGCACTGAAGTGGTAGCTTCAGATGATCCATGTGAGGTTTCAGAGTCTGTCACGGAGACCATTGATGGTGGTGAAGCCTTGAAATTCCCATCAGCGAAGTAGTGCTGGAATTTGTCGGCGGCTCTCAAATGTGTAGCTTCGATGGTAGCTATTTGAGACTCGGTGAACTCAAGGTAACCGCACTTAACTTTCTTAACCACACAATTGGTACAGGCCGGTAAGCATTCGTCGCATTTGATTTTTCGTTGTTTACATTGGGGACAACCCAGCTTTGATTTATTATGTCTTTTCCTCTTGTGCCTTCTAGCTGACAAGTCATCAGATTGCTGGTCTTGTTGTGATGAAGCTGGGACCTCAAAGCAGTGAGCGTGGAACTGGGCCATTTGCCATTCAGTAGTGGTTCTCGTCGTTGAGTGTTTGTGATCTTTGGTGACGATGGCGAGCCCCTGAAATGAACAATAACTGTCTCTTCAGACGGTGTCATTAGACTGGTAGAAATTTAAAAATGATTAACTGGTGTCACTACTCAACTAATCACTCGGATTGCAGAATTCGCGACATGTCCAGTTTGGAAAAACAGAGCTCTTGGCGGCGCGAAGCTAGCAAACATTTACAGTTTGTTACTGCTTTGGCGGTTGTGTCAGACGCTGATCTGTCTCGCTTTTGTTCTCTCTGTTTGAATGACGGACTGTGAGTTTCGGTTTGGCATCAATAGTAGACCGGGCTTTGTGTATAGTTGGTGTTGATGCCTCCCTTGTGGTGTTGGGCTCGCTCCAGCTTTCCCAGTGTTTGGCAGTGCTGCTGCACTTCTAGGCATGCGAGCCGTATTACACCGTGTTTTTCCTCAGCCAAATACTGTCATGAGGCGTTGAACATAGCGGTCTGCGAGACTGTCGATTCTCGCCTTTAATCGCATTCTCACATTTCTCACCATCTGAAAGCTCAAATCATACACTGGTCATAGATAAGACCTGTTACAGCAACAAGAATTAGCACTTCAGCTTGCAACTGGAATGACTTAATCACCACCGTGTTGCATTGTGAGTGTAAGAATTACTCTGATAATTACAGGGTCTTTCATTAGATAAGCGGACTAAGAGCAGGACCAAATACAAAAGACGTGCGCCGCTCATTATTGGACTGAATCGGCAAGGTCTGATGTCATCATGTATTTCCGACAGTTGTGAATTGTTCTCATCTTATCGGAGGAGTTTCAACAGGGCTGTATGACAGTGGAACCAGGAAACTTAGCATATGCTCTATTCAGCTGTTAAGTGCTGACCTCACTGATTTCGCGAACATCTCAATCGCGATAAATTGGTGGTTCGCGAAATATATACTAGTTCAATTTTCATAATGCTTCCCGCGAATTTATTCTATTCGCGAACTTGTTCTATAAATTCGCATCATCAAAGACAAGCTCCAAAAAAATTGATAGCTTCAACATGAAAAATACACTGTTTATGATATACGATTTGGTTCTTAATTAAAGCACACAATGTCCGAGGAGTCATCAAATGTAAGTATCTTTCCATCAATGAGATGAATCACATACTAATAGCAGCCACAGATCGATAAAGACACGCTGAAATTCATTGCTTTGGGTGGAGGTAATGAAGTTGGTCGGTCATGTCACATCCTACAATATAAAGGGAAAACGATCATGCTTGACGCCGGTGTGCATCCTGCATTTCAAGGAATAGCTGCACTTCCCTTCTATGATGAGTTTGATCTTTCTACCATCGACATTCTACTGATTTCCCATTTCCATTTGGACCATGCGGCTTCGTTACCTTATGTGATGCAACATACGAACTTCAAAGGTCGGGTCTTCATGACACATCCAACCAAGGCCATTTATCGTTGGTTGTTATCAGATTTCGTGAAAGTCACATCAATTGGGTCGACAACGTCCTTATACACTGACGAAGATCTACTCGAGTCTTTTGACAGAATTGAAACCATTGATTATCATTCTACAACCGAAGTTGATGGTATAAGGTTCACTGCATATCATGCTGGTCATGTCTTGGGTGCAGCCATGTATATGATCGAGATTGGGGGTCTGAAAGTGTTGTTTACTGGTGATTACTCAAGAGAAGAAAGTCGACACTTGAATTCAGCTGAAGTTCCTCCAACTAAACCTGATGTTTTGATCACAGAATCTACATTTGGTACAGCCGCACATGAGCCTAGACTTGAGAAAGAATTAAGACTCACAAATCTGATACACTCAACTTTGACGAAAGGTGGTAGAGTTTTGTTACCTGTCTTTGCACTGGGTAACGCGCAAGAGTTATTACTTATCTTAGATGATTACTGGAAAAACCATCAAGATCTGGAAAGTATAAATGTTTACTTTGCCTCCTCCTTAGCAAAGAAATGTCTTGCTGTTTTTCAAACCTACATCAATATGATGAATGATAGTATTAGAAAACAGTTTAGAGATCAAAATTCGAACCCTTTCCAATTTAAACATGTCAAAAATATCAAAAATCTAGACAAGTTCGAGGATTTCGGTCCTTGTGTCGTTGTTGCTGCGCCTGGTATGTTACAGAACGGTGTTTCTAGAGAACTATTGGAAAGATGGGCCCCTGATTCAAGAAACTCTGTGATTTTGACTGGTTATTCTGTCGAAGGTACATTAGCTAAGAGTCTAATCACGGAACCAGACACTATACCGTCAGTTTCTAATCCAGATACTCAGATACCGAGAAGACTGAACATTGAAGAGATATCATTCGCTGCTCATGTTGACTACGAGCAAAACTCCAAGTTCATCGAGCTGGTGGATCCAAAATCTATCATATTGGTTCATGGTGATTCAAACCCAATGGGTAGACTAAAATCTGCATTACTATCTAAATACTCCAAATTCAAAAACACAGAGAAGGAAGTCAAAGTTTACAATCCAAGAAACTGTGACGAAGTGAATTTGCAATTTAAAGGATCGAAAATTGCAAAAGCTCTGGGTTCAATTGTGGAAGAAAAAGATAGCGAAGTCATTAATGGTGTCTTGATCTCCAAAGATTTCGATCTTAACTTGATGAAAGTGGCTGATGTGAGAGAATATGCAGGTCTTACATCAACAATCGTCAAAGAACGTCAAACTATTCGTGTCGATGCCGGTAGAGATTTGGTGCAATGGCATTTAGCTCAAATGTTTGGATTTGTTGAAGTTCTGATCGATGACAAGGATGAGTATGAAGTGAAAATCATGAACGAGGTAACTATCAATCTAATTAATAACGTGTGTTCTATTGAATGGACCAGTGGTATAATCAACGATACAATTGCTGATTCCGTCGTTGCCATTTTGTTATCTGTTGATTCATCGCCTGCTTCAATCAAAATATCTTCAAAGAATCATGATCATACTCATACTGAAAACACATTAGCCGATTCAAAAGTCAGTACTAGAATAAACAGAATAACAAAGATGTTGAGAGCACAATTTGGTGAAGCTTTTATAAATAATGCAGATAAAACGGGCGCTACAGTGAAGATTGGTAAAAATGAAGCCATCATCAACTACTATGACTTGACTGTTGAATGTTCTTCAAAACCTTTGAAGGGTAGAATCGAGAACGTTTTGAATAGAGCAACTGCCCTGGTTGCACCACTTGCTCAAAGTGGGAAGATACAGGTATAAGATTGAGCTACTATATCTTACTAATAACTTTTTGTACTTTATCGATACTAAAATTAACTAGATGAACGCCTAAACAAAACCCAAAATATAAAACCCATAACTTTTCGAACTAAAATGCCACTCTTAGGACATTCTGTCTCTGATGTCTGAAGATGATACTCTCTTGACGTTCGAGAGCATATAGTGATTTATCTAGTGCAAATTGTGTAAAAGCTTTACCCAGCACAAATTCTTTTCTTAAAGTCTCATAACTCGTAGAGAATCCAATTGGTAATCTTTTTCTGATTTCTCTCTCGATCTTTCTGACTTGATCTTGAGTCTCTTGTGACATGTTACTAATACCTTGACCGGCAGCATCCATTGTAGAAGCCTGGAATAATCTGATGGCTTCATCAACATGTTGTTCTGTAGCTATTGGCGATAGATGTAGTTTGGCCAACGATTCAGAGATACGGATAATAGCTTCCAGTTGACGGATAGTGATAGGAATGGATGATCTCTCTCTTGCTTCTGCTTCTTTTTCTTGAACTTGTTTTCTGATCTCCACAAAATGTGAACTTAATTTCTCAGCAGCTTCAGCTGAAAGTCTAGGAGCGGATTTGGCACGACAATAGGAGATATATCTCTTCATCTTATCTAACGGAATTTCACCGTCTTGATCTTGTTGATTGTTTCTACCCATATGGATATTCAAAACATGATTGGCAATTGAGATATCTCTACCTTCATTGTGATCATCCTTAACGATGAAAATCATATCAAATCTCGACAAGATAGTAGATTGGAAATCAATGTTTTCACCTGGTGTTTTCATCTCATCATAACGACCAAAGATAGGATTGGCAGCAGCAAGAACACTGGTTCTCGAGTTTAGAACAGTTGTGATACCAGCTTTGGCAATGGAAATGGTTTGTTGTTCCATAGCTTCATGAATGGCAACTCTATCTTCATCTCTCATCTTATCGAATTCATCAATACAGACAACACCACCATCAGCTAAGACCATGGCACCACCTTCCAGGTAGAATTCTCTTGTGGATGAATCTCTTTGCACAGAAGCAGTCAAACCAGCAGCAGATGAACCTTTACCGGAAGTATAGATAGAGATTGGACTGACCTTGTCGACAAATTTCAACAATTGGGATTTGGCGGTACCTGGATCACCCAGTAGTAAGACATTAATATCACCTCTCAATCTCATTCCATCAGGTAGAAGTTTCTTAGAACCACCCATCAAAAGACATGCAATAGCCTTCTTAATATCTTGATTTCCATAAATTGAAGGAGCGATGGAATTAGCAAAAGCCTCATATAGGTTTGGATGTCTTGAAAGTTCAATGAACTCTTCTTCTTCCTCTTCAGTGAATATAACGTTACCAGCAACGTTATGATCAACATCGGTTTGAATACCTAATACTTTGATATATGGATTTCTGATAGCGACTGCAGATGGTCCTTTGACCCTTGATTGGAAAATGGAATAGATACCATTAATGGTACAACGAGTACCTGGAATCACTTTATTAGTCAAATAACGATCAACGGCAAGCATGACGTGTCTAGGCATCTCACCAACTGGAACCATTTCTGGTAGTTCTTGTAGTTTCAGGACTTGTTGATCGATGAATTGTGATTTATCATGAACAACGACATATGGATCTGGAGGACATCCGTTCTTCTCACCATCGGCTGGAATGGCAGCACATTGTTTAGGTAAGACCATACCACCAAAACTTGAATTGATGTGTAATCTTTGAGTGTGTCGACAGGAACGACACATTATTTGCATTGTTGTTGGTTTTGAAGATAGTACTGAGGCACTTATAATGATACCACTGACACGAATAATTTTGGAGATGTGATCAGCGTCAAGTTCTCTGATTGAAAGCTTTGAAGATCCTGATTTCAAGATCAATTGACAAATAGGGAAGTTTGCAGGGACTTCTGACTCTTCCAAGAACACTATTCTTTTGGCCACTTCTGTGATAGCTCTTTCGAACAATGGGACCAGTTCAGCTGGTTCATCCATCAAGTTCTTATGTAGAATTTCATTATAACCGATCAGATGTTGGCTCTCCACCGTGATGACATACTCTTTAATCAGTAAATTCTCTCTCAACTGATTACGGTACACGAAATCAGCACCGACTCTGAACTCCAAGATGAAGTTCTTGAAAGCATTGATTGTTTCTTGGTTTGTATCACGCTCCGACTCTTCTGGAGGGAAAACAGCGGCTGTGTAGACTTCTGGACGATCGAAGGACATGTTTTATGCGATATTCGAACCAAATAAAGAAGAAACAAAGAGAATTTGTGTGTGTGTTTCAAAACTTTTTGTTGATGTTTAAAAAGACATTTCCGTTTTGGGAAAATTAATTAGTTGCAGGACGCGTAAAAATGTATTGAACTTGCCATAAATATTGAATAAGACACTAAAATATGGCTATAAAAAGGGTATTGTTTTCAAAATAAATAATTGACTAGATTGAATGATCTCGAAGGATACTCTTGATCCAAGTTTTCTGCTCAAATTTCCCTTAGAAACACCACATTTTGACCGTGTTTCCATAGATCATGGCCGGAAGTACCTACTGGTTTTATAAATGATCACGTGAAAATGTTCACATCCGGCCAAATCTCTATAGAAATAAAAAGCTTTAATCTTTATATAACACAAACAAACAAAGAGAAGTTGTATTTTGTTATATATAGATCCTACAAAATGGCGTATGTGTTGGATCGTTATGAATTTCAATGTGGAATTATACTAACAATCAAAACAGTGACCTTGTTGATCGTCCAAAAAATGAACTTACGGATGTCGAACTACAGAAACTAGAAGAGTATGAATTCACAAATGGTCCAATGTCAGTACTTCAAGATGCTGTGGAAAAAGGAGGACAAGTGCTGATTTCATGCAGAAATAATCACAAACTTCTAGCGAAAGTTAGAGCTTTTGATAGACACACAAATCTCATTCTTGAGAACGTTAAAGAAGTAAGTAATACTAAATTATACTAGTTTCCGAATTAAAATTGGTTTTATTAACATGATTATAACAGTTATGGACAGAGTTACCTAGAACGGTCAAGGGAAAGAAAGGGAAGCCGATCCCTAGAGAAAGATTCGTGAGCAAGTTGTTCCTGAGGGGAGATTCTGTTATCGTTATACTAAAAGCTTGATGTATCTTACTTACCTGACCTCTCGAATATAGATCAATCCAGACAAGAGCTGGTTACCACCGGGATTAAAGGCGTTTATTAATGAATTGACATGCATGTACTATGTTTCCTTTTTTTTTTTTTTTGCTATTTACTTCTGTAATTGTAACTTCGTTGTGCTCTGAAATGTTGAAGTTGTTATACGAATGGTCCTTTGTTACTATTTACATACATGCATTTTATGTTCGTTTGGTATATACTGGTTCATTAACACTTCTATTCCGATTGGATGATGACTTTCTTTGTGACTTCTTCACCGTCTTGACTTATCACAACATTAAATTGACCAATTTCGTTCAATTCTTGGACGACGGCATTGGCTTTCTGTAAGGTGATGTTAGCTTCAGGAATCACGATACCAGTTGAAGACCCTATTTGTTTGATGATGTCAGATTTGGTGATTGGGGATGTTGGTTTACCTTGTTGAGTTGAAACTTTGAAATGGATACTACCTAGTTCCAATTCTAATGTAAATAATGAAAATGAGGCATCAGAAGATTGTATCTTGGATTCAACGGTTGTTCCTTCTGGTAAGTCGAGCAGTAAACCTTTGATAGTTGTTGGGACGAATTCATGTTTCACTTCTTCTTTCACAGACTCCTTTTGTACAGGTTTAGGTTGTTCTCTGATGACGTTCTGATTCTTTGGTGCAGGTGTAACGACTGGGATTCTTGGACCAAGCCCAAGTTTTGGAATGATGTAGACAGCACCATTATTTGGGTATAGTTTGTTTCTCATTAGACCAGGAAGGACTCTAATGATCTCACCTTTGACACCATATGGTGGGAAGTCTTTTAATAATTGGACAGTTAGTCTATTCTCTCTCTTTGTACGAGCCGAGTATCTAACGAGAGGGATTCTCTCAAATTTTATGTTTCTCAGAAGTGCGAAACTCATGGTTTGTGTGTGTGTGTGTGAAATGTGATGAAATGTGATGAAATGTGAGGAATGAAGAACACCGATCAGACAAAATCAGAACAAACGAATCAATCAAAATTTTTGAATAATAGAGATTTCGGTACTTTTTCATAAATTTTCATGTTCGAGGAAATATAATAGTATGAATTAGATAGGACGGTAATTTACGCAGAGCTGGAGCCGATACCCGGTTTGAAAATTACGCACTATATATTTTAATATTATAGCTACTATAAAGACAGACAACTTTTTGCTTATTCCAAAGAGTTTATATCGATTGGATCCTCGATTCCCAAGTATTCATCACTTAGTTTCTTGGAGATGGTCCACAAATGCACAATGTTATCCTCAGCAGTGGAAGCCAGGGTCCATGGGATATTCTGGTTGAACGATATATCAGTAACGGCATCAGTATGACCGGCATGCATCATGAACAATTCTGGAGCACCATCATCTTCGTCTTCTTGGACTTGTTCTTCTCCAATCTTCTTCACGTCCCAAAGAATGACTCTACGATCTTGTGATCCTGAAGCTAATATACCATCGTGATGTGGATCCCATTCTAAAGATGTGATGGCATCAGAATGACCCATAATGGTGTGTAATTTCTGTTGAGGGTTTCTCAAATCAAACAATTCGATTGTCGAGTCCTGAAGTCCAATGGCGTAAAGATTAGATGAATGTTTTGAAAAAGAGATTGTGTTGATTGGTGATTCTCTCAAGACTCTTGTTGATGTAGTCAAAGTTCTTGAATCATAAATTTGTATAGTTTTATCATCACTGACGGAACCGAACAGATGTTGATCTTTGTTGTGCCATTGTACGTCATTCACGATATCAGTATGGTTTTTTAAAACGTGTTGTGGAGCTGAAGTCTTTGTAATATCCCATAAAGCAACGGTTTTATCATCAGCTCCTGTCAGCAAGGAATTTTTCAAAAATGGATTCCACGACAGTCCATAACCATTCTCAGTATGATGTTTCAGTTCAGTCAACTTATCCCCGTTTACGTTTATATTGTAGATAGAGACAACTCCTGAACCACCAATGGTAGCGACTAATTCTGGAGAAATTGGATTATAACGTACTCTGTTGATCTCCGTATCGTGTACGTATTTCTTGACACCTTTGAGTCTGGCATCTACCGCTGTCGTGGTGGTAGAATCAACAGCTTCCATAATTTCGGTTTTAATAAGTGATGGTACTAATTTAGTAGGCAGCGTAGAGACATTAATCTTGAAATAATCAGTATCTTCACCAGATGTATTTGTACCTATCAGCAGTCTTTGTGGAATACCATTGTTTTCTATTTTTATTGGATCTGGTAACCATTCGATTGTCAAACTAGGCCAGATCAATTGTGATTCTGCAACGAATTCATACATATGAGGACAGTTCTTTCTCCATAGAGCGTATTCTTCCTGGATCGAAAGTCTTTTTTCTTCGTCTTGACTGAGATCGGCTTGTGCAGCATTAACTGCCTCATCAAATGCGACTTTACTCATCTCCAACCAATCAATTGAAACCAATAAACAGCACAATAAAAGTATTTAAATATCTAAATATTCCAATAAATTGACCAGTAAAAATTGACAATACGCGTCTAAGAATCCCCACCATATAATTTGCGCGAACTTGTTTTATTCGCGAAATTGTTTTTTCATTTAATGTGAATGGAAATTTTGGTCAAAACAACGAACAAATAAACAAATAACAAATAACAAAGACTTAAGTTCCAAATAAAACAAGCATTCACTGAGACCATTCGCACGATGAGCAGGGCTTTTGGCAACCAGCACGCGCAACAGGCGAACGCAGCACAGCAGATTGCACAGCAGGGAGTCACCACCTCGCAGACACGTCCAACGGACATCAACATCCCTAAGTCTATCGACAAGATAGTACCTGATGTTGGACTATACAGAAAGCTTTTAGATGCTGAAAAACGTCTTGATATATTCACCTCGAGAAGATTGAATGATTTACAAGAGAATTTGGCAAAAGTGCCTTCGAAGAAACAATTGTTGAGAGTCTTCATTTATAATACTGCTGAAAATCAACCATGGCAACAACAACCAGATCAATTGGCAAGTGAAGAACCAGGTTGGACTTTAAGGATCGAAGGTCGTTTGGTTAACAAAGATTTGGCACAGGACCCAACAAGAAGAAAATTCAGTTCTTTTGTTTCTGGTATTTCCATTGATCTTTTACCAAACATACAAACTCATGATAATCTACCTCAAAAATCAGATAATATCATTGAATGGAACGAAACAAACGATCCAAACACTAATCGTGTTGATTTTGATGGACTTGATGTGAAAAGATCAGGTTCTGAAAATATTAAAGCTAGAATAACAATCCAACCTAAAGAATTCCCAATCAAATTTAAAGCTTCACCTGATTTAGCACAACTCTTGGGAGTTTCTCAGATAACACAACATGAAGCTCTATATTCTATATGGCATTATATTCAACTGAACAACCTACAGGCTGCAGAAGATAAGAAAATCATCAATTGTGACGATAATTTGGCTAGATTATTTGGTGTTCCAAGATTTATCTTTAAAGATTTAATCGAATTACTAAACAAACATTTAAGTCTCAATGCTCCAATAGAGTTGGATTATGAGATCAAAGTTGACAAGGCATCAACTTTAGGAGAAACAGTGGTTGATATTGAAGTCGCACTTGATGATCTCGAAGAACAAGAGACATGGAAGGAAGAAATGAGAAAACTTGGGGAATTGGATGAAAATATCAAAGAATTAAATGCTAAGATCGTCCTTGGTATACAAGGATTACATAACTCACACCGCAAGTATCAATTTTATGAAAGATTGTCTAAAGATCCAGTCAATTTCATTGAAGATTTCGTTGATTCTCATGCTAAATTGTTAAAAATACTATCTGGGGATGAAGGCTATAATGAAGAAGCTGTCAGAAGAGCCGACTTCTATACTGATGATATGGTTGCAGAAAATGTCAACTTCTTGGCTGGTGCTAACCGTTTATAGACATGTGTGTGTGTGTGTTCTAATTCTAGATTAATGTGATATACTATGTTCTCCTTTTATGTTGTGATTTCTTCTTTCTGGGCGTAGGTGGATCGATGTCATCAAATATATTTATCGTTTTGAAGTTTGTACTAAATCCACCACCATGTTCTTCATTTATCAGATCTTTCTCCTCATGAATCTTTTTATTCTTCATTGGATCATTGATTGATGATCTTGGACCATCTCTCTTTCCTCGCGTCGTAGTCTCTTTATATTCGTCCGAGGTGTACTTCCTCTGAGACTTGGATTTAAAGCTGTGTCTTTCTGGTGAAGTATGTTTGTCCTTAGCCCAATCTTTTGATGATACTTTGTTATCTTGAGTCGAAGGATGGAGTTCATCAATATCTGTGAATTTAGCCTCGAAACTAGTCGAGTTGGAGATCTTCTTGAAGTTGTCCAAATAAGGAACGAAACCATACTCAGTCTCATCAACAGTGGAATTAGTCTGTTTGTTCAATTGATCATTATCAAATACCGATACAGGATTCCCTATTTTCTGTTTTTTGTGGTAGCATCTCACCATCAACGCACTGTGCCTTACAAAAAACACCTTTTGACCTGTTCTACGAAGTACTGTGAGACACGACATCTCAACTTTCAGCCACGATTAAACAACAATATCTCAAACAAACTGCTTTCTTGACTTCTTTTTAACGTCTAAAATTTGGTGATGGTAAATCTCTTTCGCGAATAAAGCACGTGACACTTTTTAGTTTTTTTTTTTTTTTTTTTTTTTCTTTTTTCTTTTTTTGGATACGACTCATCAACAACAAAATCCAAAGAACGTTTGAAGATCAAAAACCATTTGTGAAGTTGAGTTGTTGTCCAGAATGTCTTCGCAAACTTACCGTTCCACTCGTTCCTCCGAGGCACAAGCTATCTCATTCGAAGATGCCGTTCTGAAAGGTTTGGCCTCCGATGGTGGTTTATTCATCCCATCAGTCATCCCAACACTAAATTCTGATTTCTTAACCAAATGGAAAGATCTTTCTTTTCAAGAACTTGCTTTCGAGATCTTGAGATTATATATCAAAGAAAGTGAGATTCCAAACCAGGACTTGAAGACTTTGATTCAAAAATCATACTCTACTTTCAGACACGAAGATGTTACTCCAGTTCAACCTATTGATCAAGATAATGGATTATACTTACTTGAATTGTTCCATGGTCCAACTTACGCTTTTAAAGATGTTGCTCTACAATTCGTTGGTAACTTGTTTGAATACTTTCTTGAACGTAAAAATATTGGCAAATCACAAGAAGAGAAAGACGTTTTGACTGTTGTTGGTGCTACTTCTGGTGACACCGGTTCCGCTGCCATCTACGGTCTAAGAGGTAAGAAAGATGTCTCCGTTTTCATCTTATACCCAACTGGTCGTATCTCTCCAATCCAAGAAGCTCAAATGGCCTCTGTCTTGGATAAGAACGTTCATACTTTATCAGTCAAAGGTACTTTTGATGATTGTCAAGATATTGTCAAACAAATCTTTGGTGATTCTGATTTCAACGCCAAATATCACGTTGGTGCTGTCAACTCCATTAATTGGGCCCGTATCTTAGCACAACAAACTTATTACTTCTATTCATACTTCAAACTAGTGAAACAAGTTGGTGCTGATGCTAAAATCCGTTTTGTGGTTCCAAGTGGTAACTTTGGTGACATCTTAGCAGGTTACTACGCTAAAGAAATGGGTTTACCAATCGATCAATTGATCATTGCTACCAATGAAAATGATATCTTGGATAGATTCTTGAAGAGTTCTAAATACGAAAAAGGTGGTGATGTTAAAGCTACATTATCCCCAGCTATGGATATTTTAATCTCCTCAAACTTTGAACGTCTACTGTGGTATTTGGCTAGAAACAACGTTGCTGAATCAGATGAAGAAGCTGGCTCAATCATAAATAACTGGTTCGCTGAACTAAAATCAACTGGATCATTCACTGTTCCAGAATCTGTCATTTCTGCTGCTCGTAAAGACTTTGATAGTGAAAGAGTTGATGATGCTGAAATTGCTAAAACTATCAAAGACATCTATACTTTAAATCCATCAAAATACGTCCTTGATCCACACACTTCTGTCGGTGTCACTGCTTCATACAGACACATTGCTCAAGATAAAGCTGCTAATGTCTCAAATGTTCATTATTTATCATTATCCACTGCTCATCCTGCTAAATTCGCCGAAGCTGTCAATAAATCATTAGGTGAAGTTGAAGGTTACTCCTTTGATGATGAAGTCTTGCCACAAGAACTAAGGGAATTGGCTACAAAAGAAATGAAAATCAGATATGTTGAAAAAGCTGACGTTGAACTAGTCAAAGAAGCCATCATTGATGAATTATCCAAAGAGTAAATAGTTTTAATGCATTTATGTTAATTATCCACCTGTTCGATCTTAGGTTTTTGTTTTAGTTTAACTTTTCCATCTTTAATCTCGACTTCGAATCCAGCTTCATCCAATGTCTCTGATGGAATCACTTCTTTGGCTTCTAATTTCGACACAAACTCTTGATTTCCTTGATTGTCTAATAACAAAAATCTTAAACAGACAATACTTCTTTCCTTAATGAATGGCTCATTGTCATCAATGATACAATTTGATAAGACTAATTCAAGACCATGAATCTCTCTCATTTTCTCTTGAACTTCGAAATTGTGGTATGTTAATGATGATAAAGTCTCAATGATCAATGATTTGATATGTGGGAATGACTTGACATCTAGATCTGTGTCTGATAGTTTATCTTTACGCTCACTATCTTTAAGTTTTTTCGGCTTGATGTTCTTATGTAAAATACCCAGTAGAGACACCAAAGTTTCAACACCATCGTAAGATAACAAGAATTTTCTGGAATGTTCGTAATGTGAAAGTACCGAAATAATATCAAGAACTCTTGAAATCTTCCCATATATGAATTCTGGATCTTCAACCATTCCTTTATTGAAATAATCCTGAATTTCTAATAATGTCTTTTGAAATAGTTCAAAAGTCCATGATAAAACCACCGTTAGTTCAAATACCTCCCATGATTTCTTGCTAGTGATGACTAATTGTGCCACGTAAAGGTATCTGTTGGTATATGGTGGTTCATTATGCACTGTGATGAACTTTAAAAAGGATTCATGTATCACCAACTTGACCCATATTTTAATTTGTAGTAATTCATATGGTGTTAGATCGGACTCGATGTCTAATTTCTCAAACTCTGTTAGTAAAACTTCAAGAAGAGGTTTACCGTGTCCTTTTGACAAAGCCTCATATAAGAGATCCGTTGAATCGAAGATATTGTTCAGGTATGTAAAGATCGGAAACAAAACTTGTTGATTCCACTCGTTTCTCCTCTGGAAAACAACAACCATCTCATGAAGAAGCTCATTTGGATGATCGTTCCTGTTGACGGTAAAGTTGCAGAGAAATTCAAACACAGCAATAAAGGAGTTGTCCAATATGTCAGTGGGTATGTCCAAACTTATCAATTTATCAAGACAGTGAAATATAGCTGGTCTCAAATTCAATGTATCAGCAAGATCTCTATTGGCAGACAACAAATTTCTCCCTAGGAGCACTACTCCACGTATCAGACGCACTTTCAGAAGTTTATTCTCATCTTCTTTCACTAGATCGACTTTCAGAATGATATGGATCAGTCTCCAAACGACTCTTGACTTTGATAGATGATCTCTTAACCTTTCATCTTGAAGAGTTTTAGTCAGATAACCACCTAATTTTGACAGTTGAAGCATCAGTGCTTCAGCAGATGTGTGTGACTGTTCCACAGAAGACAGAACCGAGTCCAGAATGACTTCATATTCACTGACACTGCTCATTTGTGTACTTTCTTTCTCTGTTCTATTTGATAATTAACGTAGTTCATTGTTACAAATAAGAAAGCAAAAAAATATTCCGAGTCTACAAATCCAAAATTCCGATGATCAATTATATGAATGAATTCATTGACTATAAAACTTATTCCGAGTCGGATTCAGAGCCAGATTCAGATTCAAACTGTGGTTGAGGAGTTTTGGCAGTGAACCATCCGTTTTCTTCATCATCGTTTTCATCTGCTAGTTCTTCGTCTTCACTGGCATCGTCAATTATGGCGACTTGTTCATTATCCTCAGCATCGACTATTATCTCATCTTCTGGTTGTTCTTGTACGGAACCAGTTGATCTCAAGAACAGGTAAGAGTATTCGTTATCTTTTGAGGTCTTAACCACGTCTTTGGCAATACGAGCAATGAATCTTTGGACTGCTCTTAGAGATTTAGCAAACTCATGTTTGTGCGTGTTGATGTATTTTCCATGAGCTGACATTATGGCCTTAATCCATAGTAAATTGAACTCAACGTGTTGAGACGTCATTGCGATGGATCCAATGAATGTTAAAAGTCTTTCAACGTAGACGACAGGAAGGGAATCTGCGATAAGTTGGATGTCTTTGAGTGGTATGCTTTCATACACTTGGTGTATTAGGTATGTTTCATTCAATCTGAAAGACATCACAACAGCCGTTAGATATTCTTGATCCTTCAATGATTGAAGTGTGGATTCTGGTGTCACGTCAATGTCTAGATCAAATGGATCGAAGATGATTTGATCATCAACTGAGAAGATCAATATACCTTCTGTGGAAGCAGCAGCGAAAGAAGCAGCCGTTGGTGAGAAGTTCAAAGCTGTGACTCTGATTTCCGGTCTTGTGTTACGTAGTGATGGATCACCACGTCTTGAACCTGGTAAAGATTTATCAACACGGTCTTCTAGGTCACTATTCTCACCGTCTCTATCGATCAAATCTAATGAACCAGCTTCAGTCATTCTCGAACTGTTCAAGAACTCTTGTGTTCCGTTCAGTTCCATGTTCAGAGACACTGTGAATCTTTTCAATAGCACTTCGTTTGGAATATCATACAGACAGATAGAGTTGTTATTACCAGCAGCAACCAGCGTTAATCCATCAAAACTGTAATCTATGGTAGTGAAATGCTTTGATCTTGCAGAGTTGGAAGCACTAAATCTATCTTCTAGATGTCTTCCACTCAAAATATCTTTGCGACCATCAATGTTACCAGTTTGTTTGGCGTTTTCAATCTCCCAGAATTGTATTTGACCATTTAAGGTACTTACAGCGACTTCTTTAGAATCTGGTCTCATTGCAAGAGCCAAAACGTCTGAATGAACTTCAAATGGTTCAACATGCTGTGAACGACCGAACAAACCCCATACTCTAATGGTTCTATCCCATGAGGCAGAAGCTAGGATTGAGTTTTCAACACCGAATGATAATGCAGAAACAGGACCTGTGTGTCCTGACAATGTATCAACCAATTGTGAGGTTTGGACTGACCAAACATATATATCATAACTGTCTTGAGAAGCGGCACAGACGACTTCTCCACTTGGATCAACAGCCAATGAACTGAATTTCAGTCTTTCAGTGGCAGTGAAAGTTCTAAAGTTTCTATACCTTATTAGATCCCAGGCTTTAACCGTACCATCTAAAGAAGCAGAAAACATGACTTGTCCCTTTTTGGCAAACTTAACTGCAGTGACTGATGAGGTATGTTCTTCAAATGTATTCAAACAGAACCCTGACACAACATCCCAGATCTTGATCTTACCATCATCAGAAGCAGTGACAACACGAGACCCATCTGGAGAATAAGCTAATGCATTTGTTGAATCGAAATGTCCCTGTTGTTTCAGAATGTATGACTCTGATTGCCATTCGTAGACTAGTAATTGACCCAGTTTGGCGGAACCAAAGGCTAACCACTCACCGGTGGTATTGACACTAACGGTATTGATTTCGTTTTGACCCATGCTCAATTGTTGGATCATGGTGAATGACGGTAGTTCATATAGACGGAACTCACCACTTGTGAAACCAACAACCAGTATATTACTTGCAGCATGGAAGGTTGAACATTTGACCTTTGAGTCAGATAAGAAATAGTGCTTGGAGGTGATTCTCCAGCTCATCAGCGAATCATCAACTTCGACGTCTTCTTCGTCATCACTGTCTTCAGTTCCTGGCTTTTGTGTGTACTCCCATTGGAATAGAGCACCATCTTTACTCACTGTATATATTATCTCTTGATTAGCACTGAAGAATGCATTCATCACTGTATCTCTATGACCGGCTAGTGTCATAGCAGCAGCAGCTTCATCTGAGTTCACAGACCATAGTCTTGAAGTCAAATCCTTCGAAGTAGAGATGAAAAATCTTGAATCTCCAGACCAAGACACTGATACAACATCACCGAAATGACCAGCTTGTGTTCTATGACGAACAAAAGGTGCAAACTGTCTATCCTCGGCAACATCAGGGGTCTTCCAGATCTGAATGAATCTGCCACATGCTATACTGAAGTAACGTGAATCAGGACTGAATTTAAGATCATATATCTTTTCTTTGAAGTTGAAATGATGTAGAACAGTACGTGCTTTAAAGTTGACTAAGATGGCTCTTCCATCAACGTCAACGGACAAAAGCAGAGTCTCCTGCTTGTTCAATGCGATTCTTCTAATGTTTCTTCTATGCTCATATGGGAAAGTGAACGTCTTGTTGTTCACCAAGTCGAAACAACTGACTCTGTTACCGACTGGACTCAATAATTTAGTACCATCCTCGGTGAATACCAGGTTTCCCTGTGAATAAACGGTCCCTAGAAGATTGGAAAACTGGACATTGTTAGTAAACGAGCGCTCTTCAAGCAAATGAAACAACCACTTACTTTGAAATCGGATCTCATCGTGCTACTTTCACAATATCAACTTTGAACAAACAAAAGCTCATCGCATAAAAAATCTGTATAAAGAAAAAAATTTGAAGGAGTTACCCGGATTTAATCAATTACATTATACTAAAAATTGAACCCATATACAAATTAAAGGCATCTCATCGCACTGCAAGAACCAGTTGAAAGCAGTTTTCAAGATGAGTGGAATGTCAAGCAAAGTGATGAGCATGAAGTTCATGCAAAAGGCCGAGAAAACCGGTGACGATTCCGTACAAGAAGTGCAAGAAACGAAGCATAAAGACAAATCGGAGTGGAAAACAGACTTATCAAAGTCTCTAAAGGCCAAGATACAGAACCAGAAGAAAGTGGTATCGGTGGGATATACAAGCATAAACAGTCTTAAGCAGACCGCAAGCACGGACGGACCAAGTATAGTGGGGAGAAGAGTATTTGGCGAGATGAAGAAGACCGATGATAAGAAAGATCACGAATATTTAGGAGCTCTATGGAAACAGCAGAATGAAGAGAACAAGAACAAGAGAGGAACTACACAGAGGCTCAGCGATGATCAGCCTACGAGTAAACCACACAAGAAGCGGAAATCCGAACCATCATCATGATATCTAATCTAGCATTGTTTATTTCTTCTTCTTTTTAGCCACAATAAGACCGGCTTTCTCAATCACTTCTCTAGTTGTAGAGTTTATATGCTTGAATCTATCGGGACCAATATGTACACCACCGAACCATCTACTCACAACAACAGCGACGTTTGTAACATCCATGATCGTCAGTAAGTGAAGCATCCGACTACCGGCTGCCGTTTCTCCATCATCGTCACAATCCGCTATTCTCGAACCATCAGCATTCGTTATTCTATAAGCCAACATGTTGTGTGAAGCCCTGGATATTCGTCTGTCTGTTTTGAGAAGCTCCAGCTTCTCGAACAGTTCTTGTTCAGAGTTCACCTGTCTCAAGAAAGCAATGAACGTGGAGGATCTGTCCACAACCGGCTCAGAAACCGTCCATCCTTCCAACGCATCCACAGACACTGGTTCTACTTCTTCCATCGGTGTTACGTCTTCTGTAACTTCTTCAACAAACAGGATTCCGTCCAGTTCTGTCAACAGATCGAACAGACACACGCTCCCGGCAGTGTAAACCGAGTCCAACACCTCATTGAACAGACCTTGTAAGTACTGATCGTCCTGCCCTGTTGATCGTACTTGAAGGATATGTGGTGGTTCACTTATAGGATAGTTTGGAGGGAATGAGATCCGTATTTTGTAATCTTCGTTATTAGGAACCTTCAAATCCACAATTGCATCGTTCACACGGGTCAGACACTCCGGGTAGATCGCTTCTATCGCGTCCAGCTCGTCTTTCAAGTCATCAGAAACTACCATTTTCAGTGATTAATTCTATCATGATGATGCTTTATGAAAATTCATCGGAAAATTGAATCGCTTATGAACTATTAACATCAACATCTCAACGGACACAAACAAATGAGCGAGATATTGAAGGAAAAAGGGAACGAGGCGTTCAAAAGAGGACAATTCCAGATTGCTGACTCTTTATACAGAGATGCCATCCTTCTGGACTCAGTCAATCCTGTCCTGTACTCCAACAGGGCAATGGCTCTGATCAAGCTCTCCAACTGGAACAAGTGTATCGAGATCTGTGATGCGGGACTAGCACTCAATCCAGATACGAAGACACAAGGGAAGCTCCTATGGAGAAGAGGAACTTCTTATCTCAAGCTCAATGAGTTCATTCAGGCTAGGGCGTCACTGGATCAAGGATTAGATTTGTTTCCATCTGATAAAAACATGCTCAACTCGATAAGTGAACTAAACAAGCAAGAGAAACAGTACAACAAGAGAAGTCATAGTATCACTGAGTTGGATGCTGGTAAGAGACCAAAGAAACCAAATAGTTCAACATTGGAGAGAATCACAATCTACGAGGTTGATGATCTTCCTGAAGAGTTCAACCCAGTGAGAGCCAAATCAAAAGTGATAAAGACCACCACCACCACCACCACCACTTATTCATCAACAAACTCGACATCAACACCTGAATTAAACATAAAGTTGAACCATACAGTACAACCATCACCACACATATCACAGTTTTCTATGGAGTTCCCAGAGGAGCCAACGTCTTATCAACTATCGACCATCATCAAAAATCCCAACAACAATCTCACAGAAATTTACAACTACATCCTATCGATACCACCATCGTCATATCAGAGAATTTTCCAAGGTGGAAGTATAGACTCCCAGTTCCTGAACGTCTTGATAGACTCGAGTCTTCACACTCTTAACGAAAAATCAAACTTGGATCAGATATATGATTTGATATCCGCTATTCAGATGGTTCCAAGGTTCAACTTGGTTAAGTTGTTCATAGACAAGTCAAAACTACAGCAGCTTCAGTCGCTAATTACAAAGCTAGGTGGTCCACCTGCTAGTCTGGATAGCTGGAGGTAACCGGTAATCATAGAAATTATAGAATAATGCATGTAATCCGGTATTATGTATAAACTTCAATCGAATTAAAAATAATGAAGCTGTCAACCGCCTGGTCTTCTTGACTTCTGTTTCATTATATTATAAGCTCTAAGTCCAACTTTCATATTTGTACCAGCTTTAGGCTGAATCAACTGTTTCAATGACCCAGGAACGTATTTGGCTACCTCAATTTTTAGGACATTTTCAAGAATGAACGGAACCATGAGCAAACCAACGAATAGTAAAATGACACTCAGGAACACCATAGTGTAGAAATAGACTGTGGCTCTTCTTCTACGCCTCTTCCGAGTGGACAAGATTTGGGGGCGTATTTGCCTATCAGGTTTCAACCAGAACAACAGTAGAGAATGCCATCTATCAACATATGGTACCATAAGAATCGGTAGCTGAACGATCAAAATGAAGTGACTTAACGTGAAGTCCGCAACAAAGACACTCATTTCAATGATCTTGCAAAGGAACTCTCTTCCGGGTTGAGTGAAAATAGACCATCCTAATCCAGCTGTAGCCCATTTACCAGACCACCACGCTCTGTTACTCCTATCGTGCTTGAATTCTCTTGTCAAAAAAGTAGTAATGATGAGCTTGAAGAGTAAACCCTGAACTAGAACACAGACATAGAAGCCTAAAATGGTATTCTTGAAACTCCAATTCTCACAGAACCAAAGTAATTCAAAGAAGGTAAAATGATTAATGATTGCGAAACAATGTGCAACAGATGAGAGAAAGGAAGGAAATCCCGATATGCACATCGTTATAAGGGGACCCACAACGACAGATATGACGAATAAAATAAAGAGCACGATTATGTTCAAGGCAATGGGAGCTAGCGAGAAAACAGCGACACGAAGCAAAGTGTTTGACGGGTTCACATTTCTGGACTCGTTTTGCGAATTTGCAAATAAATAGGCTGAAAGAGTGACCAAGAGCAATAGCAAGTGCATTAGTATCTGGGAGAAAATCATGTTCATGAAGGACGGTTTCTTGAAATCAGAAGCGAGATTGTCTCCAGGTTTACCAAGCTTCTTTCTTTTAGAACCAGTGGCTTGTATTCTGATCAATCTCACATGGGATATCCAAGAGTCACCACTACCTTTGATGTTTCCCGAGCTTAACCAGTTGAGATAGTGGCCGTAATCCATGAAGAACTCATTCCAGGAGAACTGGTTGGGATTGTACAAGAATGGACAAACTAACAATGCAGTGATGGTTGCCCAAAAGTAAAGAAGAGCAAAGTTCCACATTGCGATAGAACAGTATATCAACATCAAAACAGCTGAGGCACCAAAATAGAAAGTCTCTGTTGCAAATCGAGAATAAAGTAAACTGAACGGAACTCTAACCGTAGCAAAGCCCCTTCCAGTGGCAATATATCTTGCACCACCCACTGACAAGTCACTAAGCAAAGACTGTGCATATATTTTGCAAACAAACACTTCAAACAACGGCGATAGTGACATGAAGTGCTTGCCTAATCTGGTACATGCCCTCCAAATACCCCTTTCTGTGAGTTCTTGAACACATAGTGGAACAAAAGATACTGAAAAGACAATGAAGATCGACAAAACACTTCTTTCTAGCCACTTGATAAGGGGAATAAGATTGGAGCATCCAACAGGCTTTCTTGGATCAGTTATTGGAACATGTGGATTGTAATCACATATGATGCTTTCGTGGACCAACGATGCTAAGTTGATGGCAACGATGAGGAACAACTCTAGTGAAAAGATAATGAAAACGTTATTCAAATGGAAGCCGGGATGTGCATAATAAAATGACAAGAATCTGTCAATTGGCAACTGTGTTCCCAAGTAGAAGTACTCCCTAGACAACATTTGCTCACCCATGCCAGCACCAATCTTGGTATTGAAGTTTAATATAGATCCGAATCCCAAATCACGACCTTTCCCACACTGAATGTATTCAGAATGTTTTATTCTACCACCACGAAGAGTTGCATTAATACCAGCGTAAATATCCTCATTCAAATGCAAACCTTTCTGGGCTTTTGAGACACCACCTCTAGTTGTCATAAAGATGGTATTCAAGAAATCAGGATGCCCATAATGTAATTTACCACCGATTCTGGCTAAGGTTCTGGCAAACAAGGTTCCAAAAGTTTGCTCTTTACCGGCAGCGATGTCACCAAGAATTCCAATGTTCTCTGAAAAGATATATTCTCGTGTACCAATGATAGCGACCGGACCATTCTTTTGATGCGATCCCTCTGGTGCATATATTTCTCTTTGATCGTCTGGTCCTTCTTCAAATTCAGCAAGAACGCTTCTGATCTTCAAGCATTCCTCGAGATAGTTGTCCTGATTTGCATCTATGAGCTGGATGTACTCTCCTCTGCAGAATACAATAGCATGATTCTGGTTGTCCGATTTACCATCACCTAAAATTGGGTTTCCAGAGAGCTTTATTCTGTATTTGGGCTTTCTCTCACCATCCTCCAAGATCTCACATCCACCATCGACAAGTGCTGAGTAAAAGACTGTCTCACCAGATTCGTTTACTTCGTCATCCAAATAGGCTATCTGTAACTCGGGATATACCCTAAGAAGAAGTTCCTTATTCTCTTGCTCATCTGCAGTAAATTGATTCATCCTCTGCATAGACACAACCATTCTGAACTTTCTTAGTGCAATAATTGCAGCCTCCTCTAACTTTCGGTTTTCATCTGTGTCATCCTCAGGGGAGACTTGATTTTCAAGATCAAACATCAACTTGACAGCTCTAGAGTAGTTCATGAATCCAGTAATCGTCCTGAATAGCGTTTGGGAACGCAATGAAGCCCAAATTCTTGTCCGCATGATATATTCTGGGGTTGCTGTTTTGAAACCGACACAATAAAATGGCAAGTTATCCACTTTGTCTTTGGAGGATGCAACAGGGGCAGTACTCTCAGAGTTTGTAGAGCTTTCTGGTTCATTCTCCTCGGCTAACATCTTTGTATCCTGAACAAAATAGTTCCATTCCTGTGGATGAAGTTGCTTCAAGTACTCTAATAGGGTCACATTGGAGTAACCCTCATCTTCACGTATAATTTCTCGGAGGGTCAATGTGATCTTCTCACTGAAGTGCGGAATTAGGACAGTGAAGGTGGGCATTTGTGTTACAGCAACAGGATCGGGCATTGGTGTGGATAGAGACTGAGCAAAGAATGTGATTCTTCTCTGTGCCTCAGATTGAGCCTCGAATAACGGTGATTTCAAAATGGAATCTTCTTGAGAAATGAAGAAAGCAGGCTCCTTCAAAAAGGTTGCTTGAGATCCATTTGGACCTTCCTGAACTACCTGCTGGTAGATCAAATGTCTCACGTGCTCCAATGAAATCAAATGTTCTCGATACATCGATATGACGATGGAGTTCCAGACCTGTGATACCAACACCTTGCTCTTGAGTTGATTTTCTGGGGAAGATGCTATTATCTTGGAGAAAATACGTTTGGGTAGTCTTGAAAAGATGTTTCTCCATGGAGTCCAAATAGAGACACCAATATAGAGCGAGCGACAAACAGAATGGAATGTGTTGCAAATGATGTACCACAAATAAGTATCGAGGAAGAATAAAACCAAATCTGTCAAACACATCATAAAAAGAAGAATTCTCGGTTGATAACGACAAGCAATATCACCGATGTAAACTTCTCCCACACATCTTTGTATTTTGATTAGACTTAACTCACGTATTGGGTCTTTCAAAGATAACGTCAAGAAGAAGTATGACTCGATAAACTTTGCAGTGAAGACAGCTAGCCAGAGTCCGTAAGAAGATAACGCAGACTTGCCTGTAAGCTTGTAAAACGAGTTGGTAAAGTTCTGATTTGCAAGATCGTCTCTTTTCAGTCGGCGACTGAGTAGCGACCCGAATATAAATCTTAGTGGTGTGACCGCAAAATAAATTGTGGTCATTGTTCCAACGATAAATTGTGTAACGGCGATACCGAGTCCCATTTGACTATCAGGATTGAACGGTAATAGCCCGAAGCAGTAGCTGGTGGGTAGCGTAATGACAATGAAAAGGAGCAACAAAAGAACAAGCTTTTTGGTCAATGGTTGAGCCCCAGGCCATCTCCTTGGAACGAAGGAGTATTCAGTTAAAGTGACGATGATATTGATGAGAGTACTTATGGAACCATTTAAAGCCAACACTGACAATCGGATTTGGATGGAAGGTTTGTTATCGAGCTGTTGCTGATAATTCTTCGTGTATAGAACTGGTGAGTTCATCAAAGTGTAAATCCAGAACATTGCGATATGAATGATCCAAATTCTGTTGAAGTTCAATATGGAATGTGCCCACGTTCGTCTTTCTTTGTATGTCTTGTAGAAGCATTTATTCCACCTGACATCATTAAGGTATAAGTATCTCTCATGTGGCGGAAACTGAACAAGTTGTTTCTTTGACTCTTTGATGGTGATCTTCTCCAAGCCCTTTCTATGCCAAAAGAACTGGTTAATGTCATCGTAGCCAATTGTGGACGAATGATCTTTGTCTTTATCAACATAGCGACCATTCTCAAGTTCATAGGATTGATCTCTGTAGAAGTTGTAAAGTGGGGTGATGACATGATCCAAGAACGGTAATAACTGAGTATCAAGGTGTGACTTTTCAGTTTGAGCAATACCATAGTAGTAATCGTTACAACACTTGAAGATAAAACAAAGGCACTCCGGCATTAGTCTGATGTTGTTTGCCTCACCCCAGCAAAGAAGGTAGATTGATAACTGAGTGATCGAATCAGAAGGCGATAGTGCTTTCATGTTCTGAACCCATCTTTTTTCAGATTCCTCCAAAGTAATGACACCGCAAGAGTCGGTATCATATTCTAAATTCTCATCCTTCTTGGACTTAGATTTACCATTTTTCTTGATGTTGATGAAGCCCAACGTGTCATCGATGTCCAATTGAGCACCGAAGTACCACTTCTTGAAGTTTGAGTGGACGCCACCGATATAATCAGCATGTAGCGACTTGAGCGCCTGAGCGGGTTCCATTCGAGCAGCTCTGGAATCTAAAAGTCTGAGTAAGAAGTCAAACATATTTTTGGTGTTGTCAAGTTGGAAGCCAAAAATTTCCATAAGTTCAATGAATATCAGTTCAATCTCTTGTCTAGTGATCGGAATTTCATTGCTATCACTCCAGGCAGGATAAGGATCATGATAGGTATTGAAAACATCGTAGATACCCTTCTCAGCAAACTTCTCACCTTCTATGTCACCTTCAGGTCTCTTGTCATTTGGAGATATCTTGAAGCGCTCACTCCAGCGGCCACTAGCTACCTGGGGCGTTTTGAAACCACTGAACGCTATCGCACTCCTACCAGTTAATGCTGAATTAAAACCACGTAGTGTATCCTGAGCGGCTTCATTGTATAGTAAGTATGTCGTCCCTTGGGCAAATCAAATGGTTATTGTTGGTATTCTCATACAGAAGGGTCTTTCTTGAAACTCTGGTGAATCGGTGTAACGATCTGAGGATGATGCAGAACCTGGTGAATCAACATCTTCGTCTCTCTTTTGCGGTGAAGGAAGTGGCATGAGTACCGGTCTTCTATGGACAATGTGTGATCAGGCTCGAATTGGCCCACTGGGTGAGTGACAGATCAACGAAGGACAGACTTGTATGGTGAGATATGCAGTTAGCCGCCCAGCTCAAAGATGAAGAGCAGTATGGGTTCTTCGATTTGTACACAAAACCGAAATATTCACAAGTTTCGCGGAGAATCCAAAAATGGAATAAATCGCCGAAATCCGATGGTATCACAAGTAATACGTATGATATCTCGATGTTAAAAAGGTCTAATCCCAATCGATAAAGGGAAAGGGCGAGCTCAGGATACGCAATCACGACTGGCGAATTGTCAAGGACCTCCAAAAGTTCATGTCACGTCACCTCGTGCTGTCATACAGACAGTGTGTATCGTGCATCATGGAATTGCTATATGCAAGTCTTGTCAATGATCTCCAAGTGTGATCATTACAAATCTGATAACTGGAGCAGCCGACCATTCATTCTATGATCTATAGTCAGAAGAAGCAGCTATCATCCTGAGATGCCTGTATTTTATGGTCAGACGAGGGGTCATGGTATGATCTATTAACAGAAGGGAGACAATATTTTATTTATCGAGATTATGAACAAGACTATACAGTCTTCAAACTTGGAAATGTTTCACCCACGATTATATTTCTAATCTTTGAAGTGCTTCTAAGCTATAAAATGGGACGTAGCCAAGGTTACCATGGTATGAAATTCGACGTGCTTACGAAAAGATTAGTTCCCATGATAGTCATGTCTTAAACTGATTAATGCGAAATTTGGAAGCGATAGTCTCCAGGGAGAATATTCTTTTTGATAAAAGCATATATGGAAATTATCTTTATGAATGTTTTGAAGGGTTTGTTGTGTTGCGGCTCTCCCACTCTTGTGATCAAAGTGTAGAGGTGCTCTGTTCTGGTAGCTAGATCACCACGCACTATCAATCGAGTGATCGCTGAAGATCTCAGAGGACCAATATGTGGGCGACCAGACGTTACGCTTCAGCTTTCGATAGCTGAACTGCAAATCAGACAATCTGCCATAAACTTGACATCAAATACGACTTTCTGCAATTTGTGAACGGGTTCAGGCTAGATTAGCTCTGCTTTAAAACCAGTCAGAGACCCTTAGTCTCTTTGGCTGTGCTGTACTTCCCGCAGACCCTGGATAGCCAAGTAACTGAGGCAGTATAGCTATAATTAGTACTCTGACTGCATATTGAACGTAATTATGGAAGGCCTTACAGTCTATACACGATTGATAACATATGGTCATAATGGTTGGTGAGGCATATATAGCTATATATGGGACTTTGACCGGCGTATGAGCTAAGTTTGGAATGTCAGATCAACCACTGAATTTCCAGAATATTCAGTCAGCCTCAATTCAGCATTACGGAAGATGGAAGCTGTTCAGCGGTTCTGCTTATGAACTGTTCTTCAATCAAGCTGCACCCCAGCCATATTGAGTGACGAGACACAAAAGCAAAAAGGGTCTTTCTCACTCGTCATGAAGAGTTGCCACCGGTGACATACTTGTAGCAACAGGGAGGTTTGGCTTCGGAGATGGTTACAATATAATTACATAAGAGTTGATTAGAGTAAGGTATGCGGTTCTTTCGGCCCAGTCGGTAATTCGTGCCTTTCCCAAGTCCGAGGAGCCCTAAATTTGATCTGCTTAGAAATATCGTTGGTGTTATGTGACAGTTGACTCTATGGGAAAGACGTAAAAGGGAAAGTGCGCAGCTCGTTGTACTTGGGACACTCCACATGATATCGTAGTTATTAATAGCCACATCCCTCAAACCGGTTTGTGGTCGATGAAGCCGGCATTTTTTCTTCATGGATAGGGCATCGTCCAGGAATTTGGCGATACAATTTAAAGCTGCAGGAAGCTGCGACCTTTTTAGCTCCAGCTCAGTTTTTATGACACAAGATTTTTTTCCATATAAAGGCTTTCAAGCCCTCTTTCTTTCCTAACTATAACCGCATTCGTGGAGATCCCAGTACACTCAATTCCTTTACCAGCTCGAACCTAACCTACTGAGCGGTCTCCAATACAATTCCGTCATACGTTCCAGTGAAGTTACGCTCCTTTGCACACTGGTTTTTGTCGAGATTGATTATCAACAACATCACGATTTCGGAATTGAACTTGTTCCCAATATACCGAATTGGCCACCGATATTACTTATACAGAGAGAGTGCCATACTGTGATAGAGCACTTAAGTATCTGACACACGGCAATGCTTTTCAAACATTTCACGCTTTACTGTTTCGCCGCCATGGCGTTGGCGGCTCCAGTGGCCGATGACCATCACCATTCTACACCAAGTATGGACATGTCGGAGGAATCAGCTGATAGAAACGTCACTGAGATAGTTCCAATACCACATGAGATGAAGCACCACCATGGTATGCCTATATTGGAAACTGAATTAACACCAGCCGAGAGACTGTATTGGGAGCAGTACAACACGACTACATTCTTCACGATAGATACGACTCATAAGTCGGCGCTATGGTACCATGTCATCTCCATCGCATCATGCTTGATATTCCTATATCCCATCTCAATGATGCTCAACAGTGTGAAATCCAAATGGTATTTACCATCGTTGACCGCTCATAATTTGGTTTTGTTTTCATCGTTGGTTGCTTTGAAAGTTTTCGGTTCCACCGCACCAGCCCTTTATCCTGGCAACGCATACTCCAAAATGTCTTATATCCTATTATTCGCATCATCCTTTCAATACGTTGTTGCCATCCTTTACTGCGCCTCTCAATGGGTCTCTGGTGAGACCTTCGGCGATGATTCAGATTTAGCCCAGCCTTTTATTCCACTACATAATCTTGACTTGGAAAGAGCCGAGTCAGCATCGCCAACTTCTTCGACGCTCATTGGATCTGGAAGAAATTCAGACGAAGACAACGGGATTCAAAGACAAGGCTCACCGGAAACCTACAGAGACTCACTTGATCTGGAAGCAGCTGAGAACACTGAGTATGCTGCTTATACCAGTGACAATGTCGCCAAAAGCAGGGCAACCAACACACTTTCATCGACTGATAGCCTGTTAGGCAGAGTTTTTCAAAACAAAATAGTCAAAATCGTCACTGGGACATTCGGATCATTAATCTCATACGTTTTCCTTGCCTTGAATATCCCAATGTTCCTCTACTTGTTCGCGTACGTTTCAACTGGTGTTGCAACTGGATTTTTGCTCGCACAAGGTGGACATGTTTTCAACATTCTAGCTCATTTGATCAAGGGTGGTGTTTTTGTCAGTTTGGGACTCTTATCATTGGCCCGTTACTGTGGGTGTTACAAGAAATCTGGATTGGCCTGGAACAAGATGGTTGTTCTGAAAAACCAGGTGGATACTGGATCAATCTGGTATAGATGGGTTCCTCATGGAATGATCACCATGGAAGGTTATGAAAGTTTCTTGATTTTCTTTTACGGTATCACCAATATCTTCTTAGAGCATCTTGCTGCTGAGCCAGGAGTTTGGACCCCAAAAGATTTGCAACATGTTTCTATTGCATTCATGTTCATTGGTTCTGGTCTCTGTGGTCTAATTACGGAAAACATCCTTTCAGAATGGAGATTCAATCAAGTCCTGTCACATACTAAGATCAATTCCACTGTTATACATGCTGGGTCACCAGGTTATTCACCTAATCCATTCCCACCGTTCACCATTTTTTGGACCGGTATCCTAATGTCACAGCACGAACAGGCATCTCAAACTTCCACCTCAATTCATATGCAATGGGGTTATTTATTGGTTTTTGCATCAGTTTTCAGAATGATGACCTTCTTTTTACTAATGCTTGTTCCAAACAAGAATCTGACGCCTGCCAGACCTTTCACTGAACTTATGACAAGCTTTTGTCTCATCTGTGGTGGTTTCATTTTCATGCAAAGTAATGATCAAACTGTTCAAGCTTTGGAATACAGAGGCTTGACCAGCATGTTCACATTGAACGTGAATGTTGGTATCATTGCCTTAGTGATGAGTTGGGAGATGGTGTTATTGACCTGGAAGACAAGATTTGAAAATCACAGTAAGATCTAAAGATAAGTTACTGCAGGGGTTTGAACTGGTTTACTTATGCTCCATTTCCTGTCAACACCCTCTTGGCACTTGTGCTATCCAATTTCTCTACTATTTGTTGCTTTCTATGTTGTTTTATGATAGTCATGTGAAACGAAACTTCAACTCTCTGCTACGCTTCTGTGCTGTTCATATATCTGCTCGCCAACCAAGTTATAAGTCTAATATTTATACATGTGCATTCATGCTCTTCATGCTTATGAATTGGAAATGGCCCAATTACTTATATACTAATTTTTAATTATGCTTCGGTCACTTTGTGTTGTTTCTATGGCGCAGGAAGATCGAGGTTTTTTGTCCGATTAAAACCTTATGTTAATACAGGATCATACTTTCAAATTGATGGATCTTTTTTATGTAATACGATCCTAAGTGTTTGAGTATATGAGAACGGCAATAGACAAGATTGCGATCTCTTACGTCCAGACACGACCTCAGCTTCAAATGTGTATCTATAGCTTCCAAGGATTTGATTTTATATTGCAATAGTCTTGCTAGTTTACCAGGAGTTCGTTCGAGACTGATGATATATCAGCATCTCCCTCGTCCTTTGTATCACTCAATATCACGTTTATCTTCGCATTCTTTGCTTCCTTAGGATCATGCTCACTGTAGCTCCATAACTTTGAGAGCTCACCCTCAAAATAACCAGTAATCAGTAAACCGAAAATCAAAGACGGACTCAGGAATAACAGTGCTGGTTGTGCAGTCTCAAAAACGTTCAATGAGATAAATGTCAACACCAAGCCAACTATGTAGCTGATGATACTGGAGATGAAATAGGTCATTTTAAAAGAATTGAGGTAATGGAATGGTCTTTTCTTCAGCTCGTGGAATCTGAAGAGATCATATCGAAGACATGATGCAATGAAGGCACCCGGTATGGAAATATCACCTAGCCCAAGCATGGATAATGGCAGTTTGGGGACATGAAAATCAGAAGAATTGTCAACGGCATATTTGGCATAGCTAGCACCAGATGGTAGTTTAATCAGGACAGGAATCTGTATAGTTCTGGCAACTGATTCCATCATATCTGAATGGAACACGAAATAGATGTCATAAAAGAAAAGACCAGTTAGCACCATGGCACCAGTGACCAACGAGTTGAACCTCAATCTATTGATCCCTTCGAAGGCGAACGTCCACGCAACAGCATTTGACACGAACCAGTGCAAGTCATGCTCTGCATTGTAATATAGATGACTGAGGTAAAGTGCAATGACAAATGAGACCAAGTCGATAGTAGAAATGTATACGTTAAGAAACTGTGACTTAGGAGAGATCTGTTTTGGTGGGATAAATTTCTCTGGTGCCTCCTTGAGTAATGGTTGTTCTCCTTTCAAGTCCACGTATTCATAGTTTGGTCGTATATCGCTGCCATCAAAGACGTGCTTATCCTCTGAAATTGTGATTCTGTACCTAGTGATGTTTGGAGCCATGTTGATACGCTTACTCAACCTTATGGAGATGGCAAAGAATGTATGACTCAGGAACCTCTGGAATGAGATGATGCTGACGAAGACAGTGTAGATCTTCAAGAACCACATAATGTTTTTTGGTTCAAAATACTTGAATGCATAATATAGAGAAGCTAATGCACCAGCACTAACAAATGGTATAACCAACGCATACTTCTCTGTGATGAACACCTGATCATCATTCCGAGACGAATCTTTCTTGTTGCCACCGGTCTTCTTCCCATTGACTTTTCTAGTTCTTTTATGTTTCGGTACCTTAGCATTGTAGGGACTCTCCAATGATGCAAAGGAACCGTATATTATGATTGACAACGCCACGAGAATCAATGTTAAATGGGAGACTAGATATCCATATTCGTTATTGTACAGCAAGTACGAAACCTTGAACAAGACCTGCTCAAACTTTGAAAGTGATGAAAACAAAGACATTGGGCTAGAAGGCTGAAGAATTAAGCACAGATTTGACAGAGAAAACAAGACAGTTCCCTTCAACGTAGAATATTTGTGAGATAATATGTCAATCAGAAATTGGTGCACACACGTCTCCTAATTTTGGCATCAAATCTCATCAAAAGCGTGCTCAGACAGTAATTGGAGCCATTGAACTAACCTTTATTAGACTGAAGTGATCGCTGGAGTGACATATTTCTACTTCAGATAAAATTTAGACACTTCTGTGAGAGAGTTTCTCTACAATTGATCGGATACCACATCTAAACTCAGGCCGAAGACCGATTGATTTAAAATCTGCTATTACATAATAATTACTGTATGTATCTAGCCACAAGTTTCTCCATACTGATATGGAGCTTCGAGAAAGTCACTGGTACCAGTTTGACATCAAAAACAGTCCCAGAAGATGGTGATTTTTTCGCAGACCAGATGTGTCATATACTATGCTACCCAACATTCAAGATGATCAGGACACTATGGCCGAGTGGTTAAGGCGGAAGACTCGAATCTTTCATTAGAAGGCGTTATCTTCTGGGCTCTGCCCGCGCAGGTTCAAACCCTGCTGGTGTCGTATATTTTTTTGGAAAAATTTTCGCGAAATTCCGCGAATAGTTTGCATCTTCAATACTGTTTATATCTAACTTCTTTTCAACATCATCATTGGTTTGCATTATATGGACCTGTTTTCACTTAATATAATGGCCAAAATCAAATCATCGAGGAACAAAGCACCACCTGACGGGTTTGAGAAGATAAAACCAACTCTAGATGATTACAAAGCTAAACTTAAAGATGTTCAATCGAAAGCTTTAACGAAGACAGGCAGAAAGTCAGAAGCCTTATGGGATATCTTTCAAGTAACGCATCAAAGGTCAAGATACGTATATGAGCTATATTACAAGAAGAACGCTATATCAAAGGAGCTATACGACTGGCTACTGAAGAACAATTACGCTGATGGACATCTAATTGCCAAATGGAAGAAACAAGGTTATGAAAACTTATGCTGCTTGAAATGTATTCAAGCTGTGGAAAACAATAATGGAGGAACTTGTATCTGTCGAGTACCCAGAGCAACAATGGAGAAACAGCATAGCAAGATAAAGTTCACCGAGTGTATCAACTGTGGGTGTCATGGATGTGCCAGTTCTGATTAGACCCAAACTTGTGGTGTACTGTCGCTGTAGTTACGAAACTAATTCAAGAAAAGCATAACATTCAAAAGTAATAATACATAACAAATCAACAAACTTAAACAACAGTGAACCCCTATAACCACTAGCGATATCATGAATCGCCAAAAGGTAAAAAAAAAACAATCAACTAAAAAAGATTTGTGTCACAAAGACACAATATAAAAATAAGCAGCGTGCTCATCAAGAGCCAACGTACTAATAAAACAAACAACCCACAAGATTAACCTGAACTTGTAGTGTATCAATAAACCAACATAACCTAAAATCCTAACAAACCCAGCACCATGAAATCCAACGTGTACAAAACTCAGATTGATCTGATCAAACAGTAGTGTTACCTTCGAGTTCATCATCAGTGCTATTGCTATCATGAGCTTCCGCAATGCTTGATCTATGCTTCTTCTCATTCTCAACAGCTCTTTGAACAACAGTACAAATGTCAACACCAAATAGATCCGAAACCCCATAATTGTTCGAGTTTTCTAACAGATGGGATCTAGCTGATGATGAGACCTTCTTTCTTCTGATGGTTGGACTGAAAGTGTGGTTGAACATGGAAGCTCTTTCGTCATTACTGGATTTAGTTTTTGAAGGAGATCCAAACAATGCAACTTTGTAATTGTAATCATCATCACTGTTTCTTGGAACACTTGGAGAAGTGTAAAAATCATCAATCATACTTGGAGAGTTCCAGAACTTCTTCATTATAGAGTTAGAGTTTGGAGTTCTGGTATTTCTAGCATTAGGTGTCTTCAAAAAGCTGTAGAAATGGTTTATTTGACTTGAACTTATCAACCCACTGTTGACGTTTTGATTGTTGGCAGAACTAGATCTCAATGGTGTCTTAGTGATACCTGACAAAAACGCACTAGGTTGCATTGAGATGATTGGAGCC